>OZ059839.1:28357120-28957120 GCA_964057195.1 Orthosia cruda
CCTACCTACCCCTACCTACCCACCTACCCCTACCTACCCTAACCTACGCCTACCTACCCTACTACCCTACCTACCCTACCTGACCCTACCTACCCGACCTACCTACCTACCTACCCCTACCTACCCTACCTACCCTACCTACCCCCTACCTAACCTACCTACCTACCCTACCTACCCTACCTACCCTACCTACCCTACCTACCTACCTACCCTACCTACCCTACCTACCCTACCTACCCTACCTACCCTACCTACCCTACCTACCCCTACCTACCCTACCTACCCTACCTACCCTACCTACCCTACCTACCCTACCTACCCTACCTACCCTACCTACCCTACCTACCCTACCTACCCTACCTACCCTACCTACCCTACCTACCCTACCTACCCTACCTACCCTACCTACCCTACCTACCCTACCTACCTACCTACCCTACCTACCCTACCTACCCTACCTACCCTACCTACCCTACCTACCCTACCTACCCTACCTACCCTACCCTACCCTACCTACCCTACCTACCCTACCTACCCTACCTACCCTACCTACCCTACCTACCCTACCTACCCTACCTACCCCTACCTACCCTACCTACCCTACCTACCCTACCTACCCTACCTACCCTACCTACCCTACCTACCCTACCTACCCTACCTACCCTACCTACCCTACCCTACCTACTACCCTACCCTACCCTACCCTACTTACCCTACTAAACCTCACGGAGCCCGAGACCTTTCCAACGAATGCAAAACCGTGGAAATCGGTTCGTGCGTTCTGGAGTTATAGCGTCAGGTTATTGTGACTGTCAAATAATAACAGACAAATAATTAGCAATAAATTAAAATTGCGACTATAATTTGAGATTTAAACTATCCTATCTCTCAAGTTGGATCGAACTGCACATGGTGTGCGAATTTTATTATAATCGGTTAAGTGGTTTAGGAGTCCATTGAGGACAAACATTGTCACACGAGATTTATATATATTAAGATTTAAACTTGCACCAATTGCAACCCCATGTCGTGTCCAGGCTATCTCTCTCCATTCTGGGTTGCCTGGAAGAGACCTTAGAACGCATAAGGCCGCCTGTTGTATAGTTTGTTTTTATTTTAAGGTTTTCGTATGTATTATTTTTTTTATCTTTGTGCACAATAAAGTATATATAAATAAATAACATAGTAAATAAAAATAAATACGGTGTACTTGAACAATAGGATAACGACACTTAGGCTTAGAAGTGTTTGAGTCCTGAGAGGGTTTTTAAACTAGGCTCCAAAATATTCAAGGTGTTGTGCCCGTCTGCCAACGTTATTGGAGAATATGAAAATTATGGTATAAGGTTTTAGCTAGTGGGACAGATAAGTTGCTGAGGAGTTTGTTAACCCGAATCTGCCACCAGTTCTCAAAGATTAGATTAAAGCTGTGAGAGCTGTATTTTGTAACTTTTGACTTTCATACGTCCAGCATTTTTTTAACTTTATTATTTTTGACAAAATACCTTACGCTATATCTCATAAGCTTTCCTTTGTTACCCCAATCGGTGCGTGGATGATTAAAGCGGAAGTTCAGTAGACAGATTTGATCTCGCTACTTAATATGTATCTTATGTCTGTTTAAACGGAAATAGGATCGAATCTTGTGCCTGACTGGCTCAAACAGAGAGACCTGCACCTTTCTTGCTTTACTGTTTTTACATCTCTGTTCCGGATCTCCCTTTCATTTTGACAAATCAACAGTTTTCATGCGTGTTTTACACTGTCAAGTAGACGGATTTTTGAACATATGAAGCAATTAATGCAAGCAAACTATATCCTACCTCACTCCTCAAACCCGTCTGCAAAACAAACGAATATCATATAATATTACTTACAACCTACGTAGAACATATAAAACTCACTTCACAGGTAATCTTAGCTTGTCAGATACAAATGACACGCCCTAACATACCGGAGAAGTTACGGAAGTGGTATATCGGAACCGAAGTTGGAACCGGCATCGAAACAGAAGTCGGAGTCGGAATAGGAATCGGAACCAGAATCGGACACGGAGTCGAAACCGGAATCAAAACAATAATTGGAGTCGGAATCGGAACCGGAATCGGAAGCGGAGTCGGAATCAGGCGAATGATTTTCTATTAATAAAATAAAACAAATATGAATAAAAAATATGACACCTACTTAGGTGATGAAAGTAAAAATAATCAAATGTTATATAAAAATATTTGATCACATTAATATTATAAAGGATAGTTTGTGAGTGTGGTTGTGCTTAAACGGCTAGACGGATCTGGATGAAATTTGGCACAGAGATAGATTATATATATAGGTTACTTTTCATCCAGGAAATATGTTCCCTCGGGATAATTTTTGAAATTCACGCTGGCGTAGCCGCTGGCAGAAGCTAGTTGCATATAAAACCTCGGATTTAAAATGTTCAATTCGCAGTCGGAGGTGTAATATAAACAGAATTGCCGACATTTCGGCATTGGAGTCGAACCTCCGTACCATCTCTAGTACATACAGACGAAGATAATTTTAACAGACCATGTTTTATTTCTTTATATTCGAGGGTATATTGAAAATTATGACGTTTGAAGGCGAAGGGAACGTAGGCTTTGATTATTAACGTGATTTCCCTGTTCGTTTGGGAGTTGTGCGTCCCTGGAAAGGTATAAAATAATAAATGAGCGAGGTACTGTAACACGTGTTTTGAATTTTCTCAAGCTAATGTGACTGTGAAGGTTTGATACCCACTTTATAAAGAGTGCAAAAAAGCTCTTGATAAAAGTATACATAATTTTTTCACAAATATGATCACTGCGGGACATAGGCCTTGCTAAAAATCAGCCTAAGGTACACGTAACGTATATCAGCGCCAAAATCATTGCAGCTGAAAGACCTTCACTACTTAAAAATGATATTCTATTATTAACCGACTTAACAAAAAGGTAGGGTAACCTACTCTAACTACCCTACCTACTCTACCTACCCTACCTACTCTACCTGCCCTACCTACCCTACCTACCCCTACCTACCCTACCTACCCTACCTACCCTACCTACCCTACCTACCCTACCTACCCCTACCCTACCTACCCTACCCTACCTACCCTACCTACCCTACCTACCCTACCTACCCTACCTACCCTACCTACCCTACCCTACCTACCCTACCTACCCTACCTACCCTACTATCTACCCTACCTACCCTACCTACCCTACCTACCCTACCTACCCTACCTACCCTACCTTACCATACCTACCCTACCTACCCTACCTACCCTAACTACCCTACCTACCTCTCTACCTACCTACTACCTGCCCTACCTACCCTACCTACCCTACCTACCCTACCTACCCTACCTACCCTACCTACCCTACCTACCCTACCTACCCTACCTACCCTACCTACCCTACCTACCCTACCTACCCTACCTACCCTACCTACCCTACCTACCCTACCTACCCTACCTACCCTACCTACCCTACCTACCCTACCTACCCTACCTACCCTACCTACCCTACCTACCCTACCTACCCTACCTACCCTACCTACCCTACCTACCCTACCTACCCTACCTACCCTACCTACCCTACCTACCCTACCTACCCTACCTACCCTACCTACCCTACCTACCCTACCTACCCTACCTACTAGGTAGGGTAGGTAGGGTAGGGTAGGGTAGGGTAGGTAGGGTAGGGTAGGTAGTGTAGGGTAGGTAGGGTAGGATAGATAGGGTAGGTAGGGTAGGATAGGTAGGGTAGGGTAGGTAGAGTAGGGTAGGTAGGGTAGGGTAGGTAGTGTTAGGTAGGGTAGATGAATGTTTGGTGTTTTTATGGCAAAACAAAGTTTGCCGGGTCAGCTAGTAAAATAATAAATTACAAACATAGTAAGCACTAAATATAAAATGCTAAAATAGATACATACATACATATAGATATACAGGCAAGAAAACAATACAGCTCCAACAAGAATAAGATCACAGTGAAAGGTAGTGCTCCTTTACCAGTCTTATGCAATAAAAACTACTTCATACCCTTTATAAGACCATCAATGCGTATTAACCTTTTCCTAACCAAGGCGTGGCTGTTACTATGTCTTATAATATCATCTTAGGTTCTACGCACTCAGTTAGCACAAATTAAGCAAACAGGTCATTTAAAGGTGCTTGCAGGTGATTGGCTGGCCACCTTTCACTGATTGCACTAGTGCGAACTTTGATCTAAATAGACCTTCACTGTAGTTTATATTGGAAGGTTTCTGCAGGGTGTGGCTTGTACTAGGTCTTCTATACAACATTTGAAAGCCATCTGATCTTTTGAACAGAGCTAAACGCTCGTGCAAATCACAGATTTGTATTAGTAAAATACTAGTAACTTAGCTGCTCAACACAAGCTTGGGGTATTATCTGCTATATTTTAAGTAATGTGGATAACATCGACTCAGCCATATTTATAGTTATTGCTTGTTATTTTTACCGACTTCAAAAAAAGGAGGTTATCAATTCGACACGTTTGTATGTAATATTGTTGGCATTGCACGATATTCACACAATTATGTTACTCTGGATGGGCTTCTAAAACATGTGTGCCTAATTCAATAAGTATATGCATGTTTGCTTGTATGTATCTTTGTACACGCATTTCACCGAAACTTCTTATCTTATTAAGTAACTCTCAACTTAGGAAACTGTGCAAATTTCTTCAAAATTGGTTCAGCAATTTTTTAAGACATGAAACATACAACCACATACGACCGATTGTCCTTATCGACAAACAGCATTATTGTGTTTTTGAAATAAAGTTGATATGGATATTTTGACAATCCTTCAGGTACCTTACTAAAGACTGCCCACTTTCTAATGGTACCTTCTAAAACTCGTTCTCATCAGCCTATTAATGTTCCCACTGCTGAGACACAGGCCTCCTCTCTGTGAGAGGGCATGGGCCGTAATCCACCACGCGGGCCCAGTGCGGTTTGGTGGATAACACATGTCTTCGAATATTTGTTTCTAAGACATGCCGGTTTCCTCACGATTTTTTCGTTCACCATTTCTGAGAGCAGTGGTAATGAAATAATTTACACAAAGTTAAGCACTTGCTTGGCTTCAAACCCACGACCCACAACTTGTAAGTCGCAGCCGATACCACTGGGCCACCACTGCTCTTCTAAAACTTAAAAGAGAAAATAAAAACTTCCTTTGGTATCTCTTGTTTTTATCGTTTTTCAACACCGACTGCCGAAACGAAAGTTATTTTTGAGAGTTTTAGTGTTTTGCTTTAGAAGTCTGTTTATTTTTTATGAAAAAGTTTTATATTGACATCAATTGGTATTTTTTTTTCCGTTCTCATGGCAAGTAAATCAGTTGGAGTAGAATAAGTTGACTTCAAAAAAAAAACTCAGAATGTAAGCCCCGAGTCCAGTTAGTTTCGCTTCCTATTAAAAAAGCCCCATTTATTGTTCCCACCCACTAACGTTAAAAGCTCTTTTGAAGGACATTGAATGGTTCAATTCTTAGAATACACGACGCCTATTGTCATGACCTAGACGACCTTCAGCTTAAGACCATTCACTGGGAAAAAAATAATAACTATTATTAGTATCTTTGGTTGCTCCGTCCCAATCGTCATCCTCCTGAGGGACCTTGATGATGGCACTAAGTAATTTAGGCGATATCGCATATATACATTTTTTTTAGCTCACCTTATAAGTCACTAATAGATATTAGTGCAGCCCTGGCTCTTGTACTAGGAAGTCTAATTGTTTCACAAAAGCTAAAAATACAGGGCATAATATACAGGACCGAACAAGAAACAAAAAATATGCAGTTTTTTACAGCATGCATGCATTAACAGAAATTCTTTTTAAAACAGGCATTGATAACATTAAAACAAAAGAAAGATTAGATATTGCATCGCATTAAGTCCATGTGTACTAACTTGCAATTTGCCTCTGGAATAATCTTCCTCATTCCATACGGGATAGCCCTTCACTAGGGATATTCAGGAGAAGAATTAAGGAACATTACCTGTCAACATGACGCAATAAATATGTATTTATTTTAGATATATGTATGTATTATGTCTATGCATTATGTGCTGTACACGTATTTGTGTAGTGTATTTAGTTAGTAAAATTTCAAATGTTTTTAATATTTGTTGTGCACTTTTGTTAACTGTCCTAATTTTGTAAATCTCTCTTTAGCACTGAGGTTTGCTGTCAGAGAACCCAATTATGGGTTAAGCTCGCCTGTGTACATAAGTTTTCCTTTTGTATTTTTAATTGTATATTTTGTGTACAATAAAGAATATGAATATGTATAGAATCTCTTATCAAATTGAGTAACCCGGAAGGCCATTGACTTTATCCCAATTTATTATGAGCTAGCACAGCATGTCATTTTTAGGTCGTTTGTTCACGAGGCACCGAGATGATTTGCGGTCACGATTTTTGACACACGACATACTGCAGACGGTCTGTCGTCCGTTCGTTTGTTCACTAGACACGATTCTTCAACGACACTGCAGTGCACTTGTATTGTTCTATAAGCGCGTGAGTGGCGAACCACGCGTGAACCGTGCGGTGCGGTGTGTCATGTTGTCAACAAACTCATACATGTTTTGTACAGTCGCTAAATCGTCACTGTAAAAAAATTGGGGAGCCATAGCAGCATCGACAACATAGGCGATAAACCGTTTGTAAATCGTGTTGTGTGCGGTGCGGTGTCATGCTATGAACAAACGGACCATACAAATATATGGAGCTCTGAATCGTGACCATATTTTGTCGTGTCGTGTATCGCGTCGTAAACAAACGGCCTTAGTCGTAACTTCTTTCACAAAATCCATTCGTCGTCGTTGTTATAACATCATAATTGAAAATAGAACCTGCTTAGCAACATCGCCACCGGAAATTTTTCCTGTAGCACCCCTAACAAACTCCCCACACGAATGCTGATTGACCAAGAAGTGGATATGAAATACATATTCAGTACATAAATCATACAGTGTCTGTGTTTGGGCGGCGTTCGCTGATTGCTAGCTACTAGCCCGGGTTTGGACGGCCTTCCGTTTTCAACTGGGTTGGAGTAGTGTGGCAGACGCTCCTGGAGAAATATTGTTTTTGGGTTTATCTTCGTGGTTCTCGATTCTGGACAATACGAATGAAGGTAAGTAATAATGTAGTTATTATTTTCTACTCTTGCTGAGGATTTGGAATAAAAGTGTTTCTTTGAGTGTCTACATTCTAATAAAATAAACAAAGTGATTTGTTCGTCAGAATTTAATATTTTTTTTTAAACGATATTTTATTTATTTATATTTTATTTCAATTATATTTTATTTAATTCATAGATTTTTTTTTTCAATTTCGTCTATGACGTCATGTAAAACTCGAGTGCAATATAATTACATATATTTTGATTTTCGATATAACCTTGAACGTAATTAAACTAGTAGTTAATGCAACAGTCATATAATAGGGGTTATTAAAACACGAGCGTAGGTTTGTTTGTGTGTTTTAATACCTAATTATATGCCGTTGCATACCTACACTATTTTATCATAACTCATACAGTTGAAATAAAACAAAAATGGAAACGGGCAAAATTAGTGGTATGGCGGGCGGTATGATTCTCATATTTCTCGTTGCACATAACTGCGCAGCGCGCGCATCCATAGACAATTACACTATTTTTCTACATTAAGTCAATGAGCCTATAAGCGCCAATAAATTAAAAAGTAAAAGTGTGCTATAAAAATTAAAAAGTTATTTTATGTTGCAGTTGTTTGAAAATCAAGGGAAAATGTTGCACTTTAATGGTTTTTTTTTAATTCTACCTATCCATAAATATAAAGTACGTGTTTATACAATATTTTTTGAATTCATATTTGGAATATTACGTTGTGAATGTAGATAAAAAAAATATTATTACAGATAAACAACTGCTCAACCTGGTGTGGCCGTAGTATCAGTGCAGCCTCTCAACATTGTATTTATCACATATTTCACTTACAATATTTATTTTTCTCCACCCAAACCTAAACATAACTTAGCCCAACTATGGAGCCCACTCCACACTAACCGTGCCCTAACCACAGGTTACCAGTGTCAGGTAGGAGTAAAAAACAAAATAAGCGGCGGCACAAATGAAAGGCCCCGATCGGGTTTGCGCCGTATTATGTTCATTACTACTTATCTAACCTTGACTTTTACCGTATCAATTTCTACTAGAGGTTACGTAGGTACGGGTATATTTTTAAATTTTGTCCCGGAGATTTTGCGTTGAAGATAAAAAATTGGATTTAGCTCCTTCTGCGCATGCGGCTTCCCTGGTAACTCATAAACGGCACAAATATGTGGAAGTCTGTAACTATTCTCAATCTTATTTTTCTTTTTTCTTCTTCTTTTAATTGGACTTTTTACAATGGTTTTCAATCATCTGTATAGCCCTTTGCTAAGTATAATTACAGCACTGAACAACATTTGTGCCATATATTAAATTTAGTCTTGTTATACTTTCTTTTCATTCTTTTACCGATTGTTTTGTGTATGTGTGAACATTGTAGGCCTTCTAGATTTCTAGATGCTTGTTAACATTTTTTTACTTTTTATCTCGATTTTTCTTACAATATATAATCTTTTTTTAAGTCTCATACGACTTATTATCGGGCCTACGTTAGCCCCCATATCTAGGTACTAATGCTGTAATATGGAAATATTGTAAAACCAAACCAGTTTTTATAAGAGTAACCGTGGAGTTTCTTGCCAATTCTTCTCCATAGGAAACGACCAACCCGAACCGTGCACCTTTTGTCGACGTTTTATAGGTGCCCATGTAGGCCTATGTGAAATAAAATTTTAATAGATTATTAATTTTTTGAATTTTAATATTTTGTTGCTTGAATATACGGATTGTGTGACGATATACATAACTGACGAAATGTCGGTGTAGTTCCTCTGCCTAACCACTAGGGAGAAGTAAAATAAAAAAATAAAACACAAAAAAAAAAAACTGACACATTTTTATTTCATGCAACATAATTTATCTAGTAGTAGAAACGCTTCGATCGACAGTCTTTTAAACACGTAATTATTAAATGATATCTTGTGAAAACACCCCGATTTAAACAGTAAAGCGTCCATAATTTTTGAAAGGCTGATGCTAAGAACACTCGATAAAGTCACGTTTAAAACAAAAAAACAAAACGAAATTAAAATCGGTTCATCCGTTTAAGAGCTATGATGCCAAAGACAGATATACAAACACACAGTTACATACATGAAAATTATAACACCCCTCTTTTTTCGTCGGGGGTTAAAAACTGAATCTTGAGAGCTAAAGTCAGTGCGACAATCTTTATCTATACTAATATTATAAAGACGTAAAGTTTGTGGGCTTGTGAGTTTGTGACGTTGTAAGGGGTAATCTCTGGAACTACATAACCGATTTTGAAAATTGTTTCACCTGTAGAAAGCTACATTATTCCTGAGTGTCATAGGCTATAGTATAATTTCAAAAAAAATAGAGATCTTTATGAAAATTGCAATAATGTAATCCAAGGTAGCAAAATGTTGCCTGTAAAATACATTACTTGGCGTGCGCTGAGAAAACCATTGATGATAGATACAAATTAGTAGGTAGGTAGGTTAGGCAGGGTAGGCAGGGTAGCAATGGTAGCCAGGGTAGACTGGGTACGCAGGGTAGCCAGGGTAGGCAGGGTACGCAGGGTAGGCAATGTAGGGGCAGGGTAGCCAGGGTAGGCCATGGTAGCCAGGTAGACAGGGTAGGCAGGGTAGCCAGTAGGGTAGGCAGCGTAGGCAGGGTAGACTGGATAGTCAGGGTACCCTGCCTGGGTAGCAAGGGTAGCAAGGGTAGCCATAGTAGCCAGGGTAGGCAGGGAAGCCAGGGCAGGCAGGGCAGGCAGGGTAGGCAGGGTAGACCGTTTAGGCAGGGTAGGCAGGGTATGCAGGGCAGCCAGGGTAGGTAGATAGGTAGCCAGTTGACGGGAGCGAAGCCCCGAGGGTCAGTTAGTATGTTAATAAAAGAACAGTATAATGAAAACTAACCGTAAAAAGCAAATTCATTAATTAGATTATCGTCACACTTATTTACCGTTACGCAACCGGTTTCGGTATATTTTTTGTAGATAAGTATTAACTCAGGTAATTTATCGCAGGACTACATAAAATGTAAGAGACAGAAGGTTAAAAGGAACTTAATTAATCAAAATCTATCTAATATTCTATTAGATAATTTATGTAGCGTGTCTTCGATCGACAATCTATTGAACACATTATTATGACACGATATCTTGTGTAAACCCCGATTCAAACAGTAAGCCCTCAAGTTTTGAAGGGTTAGAACCGATTTTCATCAAACATAGCTAAGAACACTCCCGATAAACTCACCTTTCAAACAAAAAAAACTAAATCAAAATCGATTCATACGTTTAGGAGCATACCCATACACACGAATACACAAATACTTAAAGGCACAAACACACATACACAAATACAAAGGTACACACATCAAACTTTTAACACACCTCGATTTTCTTCGGGGATTAAAAAAACACTTGTCAATAATATGTATCCAGCTGTTTACCATCTTTTCTGTGAAGTAGTTTAACACCAAGACAAATAATATTTTTAGGGTTCCGTACCCAAAGGGTAAAAACGGGACTCTATTACTAAGACTCCGTGGTCCGTCTGTCTGTCTGTCTGCCTGTTTGTCTGTCTGTCACCAGGCTGTATCTCATGAACCGTGATAGCTAGACAGTTGAAATTTTCACAGATGATGTATTTCTATTGCCGCTATAACAACAAATAAAACTACTAAATAAAAACAGAATAAAATAAATATTTAAGTGGGACTCCCATACAACACACGTGTTTTTTTTTGCAGGTTTTTTGCGATAATGGTACGGAACCCTTCGTGCGCGAGTCCGACTCGCACTTGTCCGGTTTTTCATCTCATAAGGTTGGGTTTAGTAGTAGGTAGTTACACCTGCCTAGCACCTCCGGGAATTAATACGTGATGTTTTTGTGAAAGGTTAAAAGTTTCGTGGGAGAGAACCTACACGGAAAATAAATTGGAACTTCTGTATAATATGTTTGGTATAAAAGCCGGCAATTGGAGCGTAATGAGAAGCTGTAGGTAAGTGGTGACAAAAATATTCTTTATTTGGTCGTCTTAGCAATTATCGCCATAATACAGACATCAGCCGGCCTTAATCCATCTGCGAGTCTCCAAATTACGTAGTAACTGGATAGGTAATTATTGGTGATAGTAATGTAGGTGTACCTACTGTTTTTGTCTCTCTTCAGATTACTATTTTCCCTACATATTTCCCTCCACTCGCCTTATTTATATAAATGAATAAAAATATTTAAGTGTGTTACCTGGCCAGGGAACACTCTTCATTTTAACAACCAGACCTTTGGACTACACAAACCATTGCATTTATAATATAACAAGCTTCTGCCAGCGGCTTCGCCCGCGTTAATGTTGAAAATGATCCCGAGGGAAAATATTCCCGTGATAAAAAGTATATAATATAATATAATCTATCTCTGTGACAATTTATCCAGATCCCTCCAGCCGTTTGAGCGTGAAGAAGTAACTAACATACAAACACACACACACACTCACAAAGTCACAAAACTTCGCTTTTATCATTATAAGTGTGAAAATAAGGTTATTCCCCGGATTATACGTGTACCTACATTTCAGCAAGAACTACCTCCAAGCCCAATGCTATTATCCAAAAATAATGTATTTATTTATTTAGACTTCATGCAAAAAAGGTTCAAAGGTGGACTTAATGCCCTAGGCATTCTCTACCAGTCAACGAAGGGTAGTGAGGAGACAATATTATGGTAGGTGCATTGTTAAATATTTAAAAAACCAGTTATTAGTATACTATAATAGGTAAAATAAACGTACATATACATATATTGAATATAATATATACCTATACAAATAAATATATATATATATATTAATGAAGTAACAGAAAAGAAGAAAGTGAGATGACTATGCTTATTTGTTTTGGAAATAAATCCGCAGTCTCCGCTTGAATGCATACCGACTGGTGGTAGTCCTGATCTCGGGAGGAAGCGCATTCTAGAGAAGAATGGACTGGACATGAAAGATTCCTCGAGAGTAAGAGGAGATTACTGGAATGACGCAGATGCCGAGCATGTGAAGAACCTAGATATTGAAAGTTCCACGTACAAATTCTATATGCAAAAACCCAATAACCCTTCCAAAGCCCTGAATGTCGAACCAAAAGCTTGCGCTTGCGATCACTATGACCTAGACCAACGCAGTTATTGGGGTAACAATTGGTCAGCAATAAGAATCAAGAGACGACAATTCATATCAGCCATGGTGGTCTGCAATAGGCCATACATCGTTTCTGTTCTTACCCAATTATTATAGCCATCCACTTTCATTCTCAAATCATTTCTCACAGCTCATTAACATTAACTATATAAAAAACCACACTCCACTATTGAGAAATTCACTAACCTATCTTCTTTTCTCCAATAGGATAGATGACTTAAAAAACTATTGAGTCTATCAGTTAGATAACCTAAAAATATTGGACACGTATTTTTCTTTTGCTACGTAAACAAAAAATTACGTCGATACATAGCTTTGAAAGATCGTGTGACGTCACGGTGTGCTACACTTTATACTGACAAAGTGACATCACAAGCCCTGAATCCTGAACTATGATGCGCTTTATCTTTGTCAATTTTTATTTATTTGATAATCCAAAAAATATGGGTCCAATATTATTGGGTTAGTCCCCCTATGCTCTAGTCCCGCTATGCTCGACTCGAAAAACACCTACCAAAAATTTCAAATACTCCCGACCCATTTTTATTTCACACTACATATTTTATCTAGTATATAGTAGACACGCTTCGATCGGCAATCTATTGAACATGTAATAATTACAAGATATCTTGCGAAAACACCCCGATTCAAACGGTTAAACGCCCGTATCTTTTGAATGGCTAAACCGATTTTATTCAAAAATAGCTAAGAACACTCTCGATTAAGGCAACTTCTAAACAAAAAAAAACTAAATCAAAATCGGTTCATCCGTTTAGGCGCTATGATGCCACATACAGACACACAGATACACAGCAACACACGTCAAACTTATAACACCCCCCTTTTTCCGGCGGGGGTTAAAAAGTGCCGCTTTGCACAAAATCACATTGGCAGAGCAGTGATGAAGAAAACTGATACAGTGTAATATTTTGTTTAACCAATTACGAGTAAAAGGTAAATTATGAAAATCTAGTATGTAAATTCCGTTACTTTCGCAAAACAAAAGTTGATAAATGTTCTGTTTCATCATACTAACGCACACTAGCCTCGCCACGGGCACTTAACACGTGGCGTCATTCATTTTAAAAGCATAGTGTCCATCCATTCCATAGAACTGTAAAATACGAGTCTTGCCGTAAAAGAGAAACTTAGCATAAAAATATTTCGAAATAAGATTTTGATATTTTTAGTTTCATTTCAATTATTTTTCAGCTTCGTGCTCAATTTAATTGAATTCAAACACTTTCCTTTCCAACTGTACCTTCCGTTGTTTACGAAGAATGGTGTGTGGATTTTTCGAGTCGAGCATAGCGGGACTGACTTACCGATATTATTTGATAATCTCACTGACGGACTTAATAGAATTATCATTTTTCTACTTAGGAAACATCCCTATTCTGATAATACCTAGTTATATTCAAGTACTTAATAAACAACATGCCGAAAATCACCTCAATTTGGTTCCACGCAGAATATTCCTAATTCCCATAAGCTGTGAAGCTTGGTATCCACCAGTTCAATGTCGCCGATGAGCCTCTTAGCTCTGAGTTCCAACGAGTCAAGCGCATCAAGCTGATACTTACTTGTGACACTCAAGGTATAGTAATGCTTTTTACCCTGCTGACGAAGGAGGGTAATGTGTTTATCAGACTATGTATGTTTGTTCCTATGTGGCGTTCTAGAGACCAAACGCGTTAGCCGATTTTGATGATTCTTGTGAGAAAAATAGTGGATTGTGGGTTTGACAAAATGTGGGGTTCTTACTTGTTTTTCTACCCACCCCATCGTGTGGTGTATCAAAATAAAGGGTTTTAAGAGGTGATTTCAAATATATATAATATATGTTTAGATGTAAATAATTCGAAAATAAATAAATCATTGTAAGTTATATAAAAATATCAAAAAACTTTCGAATCAATGATCAATAGACTATACGGTTGGCTAGTGGTTGAGTGATCGGCTGCTGCGCTGAGTTTTGCGGGTTGGATTCTTGCCCGGAACAAATATTTGTATGGCCTATAATAGATAGTTGTTCCGGATCTAGGTGAATTGTGTATGTGAGTTCAAATGTTTATAAACAAAACCACGATACAGGCAGCAATTCCTAGTGTGGGGAATAAAATGCATCCAGAGATAGTTAACAAAAACAATTATAATTGTTTGTTACAGTTATTGTTGTTATTATAATAATTATTTTACCACTTTATAAGTTTATTGATACAGATAGAGAAAAATATAATTCGTTATTCTATTATTGTTACAAAACAGAGAAGATCTTCTTCTTTTTTCTTATGATCTTATTCTTCTTCTTTTTCTTTTAAATTCTTTAAACAATGCACCTGCCTTGTTATCTCTTCACCACCCTTGGTTGAATGGTAGAGAATGCCTAAGGCATTAAGACCGCCTATGTACCTTTTTGTGCACGAAGTCTAAATAAATAAATAATAAGATTTGATAGGAAAATATATTTTTTACCTACTTTTTCTTTAGTAAGTTAAGGACGCAAATGTTTCTAAAAATGACGCTTGCAAAATGCACTTTTGCATCGGAAATACTTGCCAACATTACCAAAAGCAGGAATATTTTTTACTCCATAAAAGTACACTGCGTGAAAAACTCCGATAGAGATCTTTAGGAAAAATAAATAAGCCAGCCGGTGTTGTCTGGCACTTTCTAAAATATTTATTACTTGCACCGCCTTTTGTTAATTTACATTTTTTTCAACACAACTTAAGTTATTAGGGTTCCTCGCATGGCAAAAACGACATTCAAGCTGACCGTCTGTCAGTATCTGTCACAGTACTGTATTTTTGGAACTGTACCACTTCAAGGTATTTTTAAAGAATATGTGTTACTATGGGCCACTATGACAACAAATAATGCAGTTACCAAAAACCGGTCAAATGTGAGTTGGGCGCAGGCCAGACAGAAATAGCGTCGGGCGCAGACATGGCACGGGTGGTTTCCTTTTCCATTCAAATTTCATACATAATGTATGGAAATAAAGCGCAATTTAGGACACACGGTATGTCTATATGGCCTGCGCCTCGCTTGTCATGATTTCCACGCCATGTCCGCGACATGTCCGCGCCGTGTCAATGCCATGTCCGCGCTCGACGCCATTTCTGTGTGGCCTGCGCCTTGGACTCTTGCTCCAAGGAAGCAATGTCACATATTTTGACAACCACAAAACCTATTGGATATATGCCACTCAATTTACATAGCCTTCGCCAACTTTGTTGAGGTCGGCTTTCAGTCTAACAAGATTAGGCTGAGTCTCAGTATTTTATATAGAGCGACTTCTTGGGCAATTGCTTGGCATGGCCATAAATCATAAAATTTCACTACATGCAAGGTCTCTCAACGATACAGAACCCTTCGTATTCAAGTCCAACTCTCACTTGACAGATTTTTTTTAAACAACCTCACGCTCTTTTAACTTAGAGGTGGAACGTTTAAAAAAACACAAATTCCTTTTGAAAACTTTTCAAATAACCACCCTGTGTAAATGCCATTAGTATATTCCTGTGATGTTGGGAGATCAACGTCTTTCAGAACAGGGACGCATTTGGGTCAAAATGCTGCTTAATGGACCCGACTAGAACGCCACTTAAGGGACCTTCCTCGGGAGGCAGGACGCAATTTAAATTTCGTTGATATGCGATATCATCATCCTCATCATTTCAGCCAAAAGACGTCTACTGCTGGACATAGGCCTCCCCCAATCGTCTTGCATACAGCGGATTCCCGCAGCTTTGACTAGGTAATCGCCCACCCTAGACGGAGGCATTCCAACGCTGCGTCTTTCGGTACCAGGTCGCCTTTTCAGAACCCTTCGACCCCATCAACCATCCGTTCTGCAAGCAATGTGCCCTGCCCACTTGGCAGTGGGCAATTCCTTTTGTGTGGCAATTCTTTGGGCTAAGTCAGTAACCCTGGTTATCTTGCAGATATATTCATTACTGATTTAATAACACAAGGAAATTTAGAGCATATCCCTCTAGGTGATAGGTGAGCCTTCTGATGAGGCGATAACAAAAGGAAAAACTCAAGTGCATATCTGTCGAATTTTAGCGTGTACTCGAAATTGTGATTACGCTTAGTAAAATTCTCTTGTGGTGTGATTAAATTGAATCGCGTTCAGCCATCAGAAAGGTCTCTTAGAAAACACTGCAGTTATTTTTTTGTTTTTCTTTGTTGAGATGCGACTTGATGCGGCTGGTAGTTGAATGTGAAATTGCGCGCCTTTTCTGTTTGAATTTTCTGCATGGTTGGTAATAGTAGGACTTTAAGTTTTTTTTTTGTGATTTCTGTCAAGCAGCAAGAGAAAGTAATTGCTCTAGGAAAATCTAGTGATCAGACTGAAAAGCTAGTCTGTTTTCTCCATACACTTTTCTTGGCAATTAAAACAACGAAATAATAACAGCCTCGCTTATCTTTGAAGATTGAACCGGTTCAATCTAGAAAGTTAAGCAAGGCTTATTGAGGTTGGTCTGTGGATGGGTAACCATCTAATCTATTACATACCGAGATTCCCCCGTGTCGTATAAATTACTTTAAGCCGTGAGTCCCGGCTGACTTTTGTAGATCTGACCATGAAGCTAGAAAATATGACACCAGTCTAGCCAAGGGGTACCATTTATTTAATTATTTATTTTTGTACACATAAAAAAACTTTACAGAGAAAAGAAAAAATACAGATTTAATAGCACAAAGGTACTGCTTATTTCATTAGAAATTTCTTCCAGCAGACCTGCGACAGGAAATTGTGATGATAAATGAAGATGAAACGAACGAGAGTGAAAGAATAAGCAAACTTAAAATAGACAAAAACAACTTATCTCTACATATATATTTTATAAACTAGCTGACCCTCGGGGCTTCACTCCCGTCAACTGGCTCCCTACTTACCTACCCTGCCTACCGTGCCTACCCCGGCTACCCTGGCTACACTGGCTACACTGGCTACCCTGCCTACCCTGCCTACCGTGCCTACCGTGCCTACCCTGCCTCTACCCTGCCTACCCTGGATACGATGGCTATCCTGCCCCTACCCTGCATACCCTGCCTATCCTACCTACCCTGGCTACCCTGCCCCTACCCTGCCTACCATGGCTACCCCGGCAACCCTGGCTACCCTGCCTACCGTGCCTACCCTGCCCTTACAGATTACACATATGTACCTTAACTTAATATATACCTATAGAAAATAAAAACCATGTTACTCAGCTAGGGGTACCAAGTGGTACCAGGTTGCGGAGGTCAATTAGACTGTCGCTTCTCGAAAAAACTGGTACTTACTCAGCCGAACCTGACATAGCTGGGGAAAGGCTAGGCAGGTGACCTTTTCGGCAATTAGTTCTTTCACATAATTTAATTTTTCGTACAGAAATAACTTTTCAAAATTAATAATATTAATATTTTTTAATAATTCCAACCTGTAGCTGTCCCACTGCAGAGCAAAGGCCTCATCTCATACAGAGATAGCGCGATTGATCACCAAGCTTGCTCAATGCGGGTTCTTGATTTCATATTAACTAAAGGTCCAGGTTTCCTCACAATGTGTTCCTTCAACATTGTCAGCGATATCCACGATAAACTTAGAATTTGTAAAAGGCACATTGGTACTTGCCCGTATAAACCCATGATCTCAAGCCCGAGAGGCGAGGTCTTTAGCCACTGGGCCACCATGACAGAAGAAAAAAGAAAAAAAACAAGCTTCATATTCAAGTAGCCTTAAGCAAAACCAATTTACAGACGTCTTTGCACTCTTAAAAAGTTTTTCACCTCTCGAGGCAAAACGAGTGCCTCCCTGGCAAAACGACCCGAATTTGAGGGTCCAAAAGAAAACTTAAATTGGACTTTTGTGAGGTTTTCCTGGTGCTTTGAGTTTCTTAGGTAACTTCTCCTGAAATTAGATTTTCTCAATATCGTCCTTGATAGTTTTAATGGAATAATTGTATGTTTCTGTTCTGTTTATAGTTACATTGATCAAAGGATAAATATTGGAACACTTGCAAGCACAGATTTGATTTAAATATAAGTATTTAAAAACGTTATGAGATATAATATTAGACACAAATTTAAGGCACGTGAGCACATTCGCAACAAGTTTGCAGAATCAAATCAACACAGAATTGATTTATTGGATTCGGTTTCTCAATAACATTGTTTATGTATGTGTTACTACGTTTATATAATTATATTGTTTTAATATATACTTTTTCCTCTATTTATCCTTTCTTGCATCTGCCTAATTTTATCTCTACACCACCCGAACTTCGACTGGTAGAAAATGCCTAAGGCATTAAGTCCCCCTTTGAACTTCTGCATATAGTTTTAAAATAAGATAATCGGTAACTCAAAATAAAATGGAAATTTAGGTTGTATGGTATATTTATGTGAAGACACATTTTTATTTCATGCTTTTTAAACTTTTTAATTTATCTAGTAGTAGACACGCTTCGATCAACAGTCTATCAAACACGAAATTATGATACGATATCTTGCGAAAATACCTCGATTCAAAAAGTAAAACGCCCATAACTTTTGAACAACTGAACCGATTTTCATCAAAAATAGATAAGAACGCTCTCGATAAAGTCACCTTTCAAAAAAAAATACTTACTCTTAATCGGTTCATCCGTTCAGGAGCTATGATGCCACAGACAGATACACAAGTACTTGTCTGTCACTTACACGTCAAACTTATAACACTATGGTCTGGCAGTTTGAGTAGTTTATGCGGCCTACCCGAATGTACTTTCTTTGGTATTGTTCGTCGAATCGTTGAGCTCCTTAAACTCTGAGTTGAGCTGCTCGGTTATTGACAAATGGGTGCACTGACTGGACTGGCTGGCGCTCAATCTGGCTGGTTCTTTCCTCAAAAGAATATTTCAGACATCAGTCTACATGGTCTTCACATGATCTAACCAAGATTTTATCTGGACTTTAAAAGAGACTGTGACCTCTGAGTTTGTTTCGGCCTTTCTTCTCAGAGTAGTCAGATAGGAAACGCCGACCTCATCTAGTTAGTCAAACCAACTTACAGAAATAAAATCATTTATCATTTATCACTCCTCTTTTCCGTCAGGGGTTAAAAACGCATGTTGCTTAAGAAAAAACTGAGGGATTATGAAGAAATGGGTGTTAGTGATAGCATTACAGTTGGCAGCACGGCAGGCTTATTACGTATCTTGCAAGATCAAAACGATAGCGATTTTCGCGCAATATTTGCTCTTAAATAAAGAAGTGTTAAAGTTAAATAAATGCATTTTACAAATAGCGAGCGATTAGCAAACGATTGTGTAGGAACTACCACACCTACACTGTAGGTGATTTCGACTTTTATGACATAAAGCGATTGATCTCGCGATGATTGCTGATTGCTGTTTCTTACGTTACGAGCCTGCGGAATTGAAGAAGAAAACGTGATGCGTCGAAGCCATTTTTTTTTTTTAGCTTTTAGCAATGCTCATGCACCGCGTTCGCCATCAGACGGTGGCGACCCCGTCCAGGCCGCGGAAGGTAGGGAGAGCGGCGCACCGCAATACCGGCACACCTCTCCCGCCGCGGCCTCCAACCCTCAGCCGCGACATCGTATCGGTTTGGGAGACCCCATACGACATCGCGGCCCATCTCAGTTGCGATGTCGCCCAAGCAGCACCGCAACCTACATGTTGGCCGCTACGTCGTCGGCTTATCGGCAAAAGCCCTGACGAGCGGCCCCTCCCCGGGTTCCTCTTCGCTTCACCGTGGGTGACCAAGCCACGGTTACTAAGCCCCCCCGCTTCGACAATGCGGGAGAACCCACCGGAGGGGATGCGTCGGGGATGCGTCGACCCCAAGTAACATCGCAAAGCGCGGGAAGATGATGACTGCAGTTTGAGGTTATATAACATAGCTTTGGCATATAACCAAAGATTTTGCTTCAAACTTAAATAAAAACGAGTACAATATTTTATTTTGCTCACTGATTAGCAGTGTTTATAAATATTAGGATGGTAGCAAAAACTATCCTAAATTAATTAAGCGATATTTTTTTTTCAATATATAATAAAAAAAAACAATTTTTCAGAAACAAGCCATTTAGTTTCCACAACACATAACAATAAAACATAAAAATCCAATTCACATAAATGACAACTCGCTATAAAACATAAATTAATGCCGCCATTTTTCTTTTTTAGGGTTCCGTACCCAAAGGGTAAAAACGGGACCCAATTACTAAGACTCCGCGGTCCGTCTGTCTGTCTGTCTGTCTGTCACCAGGCTGTATCTCATAAACCGTGATAGCTAGACAGTTGAAATTTTCACAGATGATGTATTTATGTTGCCGCTATAACAACAAATACTAAAAACGGAATAAAATAAATATTTAAGGGGGCTCCCATACAACAAACGTGAATTTTTTGCGATAATGGTACGGAACCCTTCGTGCGCGAATCCGACTCGCACTTGGCCGGTTTTTAGATATTAAATACATGCGAATCATAATAATGGAATTCGATCGCCATTATAGTGCTTATTAAATGTCGGTATAAATAATTGCTCCAGTGTAACGTGATTGTAAATTAATAAGCCTTCATTAATTTATAATTAAAATGCTTGTTGTGAAACCCGACGTGTGACAATGATCTGGCTGTTGTTGATGTAAACTACTTTGTTTAAATCAAGGCTTTTGTGCAATTTATTTTATTTATTGCAATTTGTTTTTCAATAAGTAATTGGTTTGTATCTGTATGTTGGTACCTTGTACAGTCAAGGAGGAAAATAAGTGCGCTCTTCATCATCATCATCATCACTTCAGCCAAAGACGTCCACTGCTGGACATAGGCCTCACCCAGACGTCGCCACATTGACTTATCCCGTTCGTCTCACATCCAGCGAATTCCGCAACCTTAACCAGGCCATCGGTCTACCTAGTGAGAGGCCTTTCAACGTATCGTCTTCCGGTTCGCGGTCAACATTTCAGAACTTTTCGGGCCTATCGGCCATCCGTTCTGCGAGCACACATTGCCCACTGCCAGTTAAGTTTCGCAATTTTTCGGGCTATGTCGGTAACTTTGGTTCTCCTGCGGATATTCTCATTTCTGATGCGATCACGCAAGGAAACTCCGAGCATTGCCTTATCTATTGCCCTTTGGATGACTTCAAGCTTTATGTTTAGGCCCATTGCTAGCGACCACGTTGAGTGTGACCAAGTGCGCTCTTAGCTAAATTCAATTGCTATAGTCAAAAGACATCGACTTTAAGTTTCGAAGTGTTCTTTTTGACATAGAGCAGTACCTATCTATTGAACAGATATTGCATTTGAATAATTTCATCATTTTAAAGCACTACCTGTGTTTAGCAACTGCCAAACTTATGTGGCAGGCAAGGTACATTGAATGATCAGGGGCCAAAAAGTTCTGAAGTGGTGACCGCGTACCGGAGGATATAGCGTAGGCCTCCCTGTAGATGGACTGATGGTCTGGTTAAGGCTCGCACAGGACCGATCGTTGTGACGACCGATATGTTAAGCAGTGAACGTCTTTTAGCAGAAATGATGATGAATTAAGCAACCTTAAAATGTTCTACATGTACTTAGTAATGCGCTATTTACGATGGACCGTTTTACTCCGTACGAAGAAAGATGGGTCTAACAGCGACTACCATGTGCAGGTTGTTTGGGGAACATACAGAACGCATGGAGCACCTTCTGTGCACATGCGATGCACTGGCTGGTAAGCGAATGAGTCTCCTTGGGGTTGGATATCCAAAACCAGAAGACTATAGGCTCATAGCTCCCAGTCTCGTTGTAAAACTCATGAAAAGAGTTTTCAACGAGATTGGAGAGGAGTAGGTTATCTAGGGGACCACAGTAAAGCCCAATGGGTCGAAGTGTCCGAGTTATTTTTCGGCCCCTCCACAAGATACGATACTCCTTACTATGTTTTAGAAAGATGTTTATTACGAACCCGCAAACCAAACTCTTTCACTGAATTTACTTTTTGTTTTAAACAAAAATCAACCACTTTACTCTCTAACGCAATGATTGTAGTCACAGTTTACACCTAATTGCTCAAAGTCAACAATTACACGGCCAGAGCAATAGGCCATTTAAATTAGTTTTAACTTTGCTTTTCTCTTTACGCGGTCGGCTTCACCGATGTGGCTTCATTAAACACGATGTTTGTTTAGCACGTGTAGTATTTTTAAAGTTTTCTGTAATTTTCTATCTAAAATTATTAGTACCGTCGTAGTAAGTTCTGCCTACCCCAATGGAAAAAAGGCGTGACTTTATGTACGTATGTAAAGTTTCTTTTGTCAACGTATATTGTCCCACTGTTGGGAAAAGGCTTCTCTCATTATCTGCCAATGTATAAAAAGAAGTATCAATATATTATAGGTATGTCACGGCATTATGTTATGGTAATAAAAAAAGTTAATTTAAAAATCAAAAACCCGACTGCGAACTAAAAAGATGTAAACAAGTAGAAAATCATGCTGTGCAGTCGGAGGATCAGGTGGTCAGCCAGCTCGCGAATATGTATCCTCTGACTGCACAGCATGATTTTCTACTTGTTTTAAACATCTTTTTAGTTCGCAGTCGGCTTTTTGATTTTTAAATTAACTTTTTTTATTTACAACTTTTTAGTTACCTATTTTTTTTCGAATCGCATTTAAACATATAAGTGGTATATATTTTTGTAATCACCTTTAAAAATCCTTCATTTTGATACCCCACTCGATGGGTTTCGAAGAAAAAATATATTGAGTCGCCCCCAATATGGCGCATAAAAGCCGCCATTTTTGTTTATTTTTAACGTCACTTATATAAGAACATATGGGCGGCCAAGCCCTATCTAACGATGTATTAATTATAAAAATCCATCTAGCGGTTTGCAAGATATGAGGTAATAAAGAATATTACATACATACAAACATACATACATACAAGATACGCGCGAAAAAAACATAACCCTTTCCTTGCAGCCGGGTAAAAAGTAAGACCCTATCGACCCACACATACACACACATATGTAGTTATTAGTTACATCTTTTTCTTCATAAAGATTTCTTGTGTTTTTTACTTTTGTCCTTGTTTACTTTTGTTTACCTTATCCTTTTAGCTGTAAAATACATATGTACGAAAACTGTAAAAATACATATTCTCGTATTCCGTGGGGACTCGGTACTGTCACTCCTTCATACAGGTTATACAGTAACCTCGTTAGTTTTTGTAAGGAATATAGAACTACATCCACTATAATTGTAGCAAATCTGTAACTTTACCATGTATAAATTTTATACCTAAGTACTGCAATACTTAAAAAAATTATCAATAAATATACACACATCAACACGGTCTAGGGATATTTCATACTCAATTAAATAACTCGAAAAGTACTGGCCGCATTGAAATCTTTTATACACCGATTTGTTTGTAATTTATCTCAGACTAATTCCGATTAGAATGGGTTCGGAACCACGTGGACTGGGGCCGTGAGCAATGGTCCAATGTGCTGTTCACGGATGAATCCAGGTTCGGCTTCCATCCAGATTCACGAAGGACGCGTGTTTGGCGAGTTCCTGGACGATGGAGCCGTCTTCAGAACCCTCAGGAAGTTCACCCATACCAAGGAGGAACAATTATGGTTTGGGCAGGAATTCGTCTTGGAGGACGGACGGATCTCGTTTGGGTGCGGGGCAATATGACGGCAGAACGATACGTCCAACAGGTGCTGGGGCCCGTAATCTTGCCGCACAGAACACAAATGGGGCAAGATTTCCTGCTCATGCAGGACAATGCCCGGGCACACACGGCGCGAAGGGTAGCAGCTTGGTTACATACACACAATGTTAGGGCCTTAGACTGGCCTGCTCAATCGCTAGATCTAAATCCCATTGAGCATGCGTGGGATATGCTGCAAAGAAGAGCTCTGAAGGAAGTTCCTGATCAACTTTTTGCGCACCTCAGAATGACATGGGACAATATTCCGCAGCAAGACATTGACAACCTTGTTCTGAGCATGCCGAATCGTTGCCGATGTGTTATGAACATCATGGGCGCTTTCTCAGACTACTAACTTCAAGTTTATAAACACAAATTAAATGATTTTTCTATTTTTTTCAGTTTTTACTCATAAATTAAAAGTTAATTCATATACGGTTTCCGTCTATGCTTCATTTTTTTTTCCATAAAATCCTGAAATTTTAATCGAAGTACCTTAACCATTATTAAAAAATGGTAGAATATTAAATAACGTATCTTTTAAATATATACATGTCATATAAATAATTAACACATTGATAGTAATTCGCTTTTTTAAAAATATCCCTAGACCGTGTTGATGTGTTTATATAGTGGAGAGTTTTGTAAGGCTAGAAAATAAAATCTCATCTTCTAAAGTAAAATAATACAAAAAAAAACTGGCCAAGTGCGAGTCGGACTCGCGCACCGAGGGTTCCGTACAAACCTCAGCTTAAAGGTATTATTATAAACGTTAAATAATTATAAACTAAAATTAATAAAAATGATATTTAGAAATAAAGTAAGGTCCGGCTTCGAACAACGTGGGCAGCTAGAGGTAGGCAGATGAGCAGGCACCTCTTCGGATAAACAGGCAATCGGGCAGGTAGGCAGGTGAGCAGGTACCACGGGTAGATGGTGAAGGCAGACAATCAGGCAGGTAGGCAGTAGAATGGTTAGCAGGACGGATAGGCAGGCATGCGGGTAAATACGTAAGCAGTAAGGGATGTGGAGGCCGGCTATGACTTAATACGCCAAACAGTGAGGCCTTTAATGTCAAAGAGATGAACGTCGAGGGTAAGATTCAAGGAATTAATGTTCTCTTTACGGTTTTCACACAATATGTTTAATTGATGAGCACTTCAGTTAGTAATCCACTTGCACAAATTGGAAAATTCACAATTTAAAAGTTTTCTTAATATAAAATACACTTGGTATTATAAATCAATCGACTTTCGACGTTCAGTCCAGAATCCAAAACTAAAAATTGACGCCCGTTTTTCATCGTTCTGTGTCATATCGTCTACATTTTAAATTCAAATTTCAATTAAGAAATAAAGACCAGAACGAATAAAAACGGTTCACAAAGGGGTCAGTCTACGCTACCCTTACAATAATGTACACCTGGCTTAAAATCAGGTCTAGTCTATGGTACCTATGTTACGGTCTATGGTTTAAGAAAATAAAATAGACACACAGATGTCATGTCAGATGAAAATGTCACAGTAGAAAATATGCCAAAATTTCACAAATTAGCAATATAATTTAAGTTGTAGATATTAAAACAATCAGAGATAACTAAAAGTATGCTTTTCAGATGTTAACAATAGAAAGAAAATATAAAAAAGAATTACAAAAGTTGATAAAATATCAACAGATATGAAGGTATGGTTTGTATAGTGTTATGAATTGTAAATAGACTTAAAAATATGTGGTTCTGTTTAACAGAATACCACAATACATACACTCACGCATTTTCCCATGGGTGTAGGCAGAAACTACAGAACTACCTGCTACGCTCCTTATACACTTCTATTGCTTCACTCACGTTCATACATCTAGTCATACACAAACGCCGGTTTTGAGTACTGCGCACCTGGCCTTTCTGAAGAACATCACCCATAAGATATATGTATGTCTTTCTAGGGCGTCCCCTCCCGGCGTAAAATTCACGGATGTCTTGCATTCATACTCTCAATTTAGGTCCCTAAATGTTCTTTTTTTTTACGTTTTTACGTCATTCTCATAATTATTTAATACTCAAGAGGCACAGTAGTGACTGCCTACCGCCATTGGGAAAAGGCGTGAGTGTATGTATGTAGGGTGCATTAAATCATGTATAGATAGGTTTAAATACTGTTATTCTATATACAAACACAAAAAAATAATAATAATAGTTAAGTTGTAACTCCCAAACACAAAAAAGCAATGTTACGACCATCAAAATAATATACTCAGTTGTACACCGGTACACATGCCATTAAAAATGCATATTATTTATAAATTGCAAACTCATCAGTAGTGGAGAATTCCGGGCTAATGATAGGCTAGTGATACACAAACATACATAACGTTATGAGATGAAAAAGTTGATGCTCACATAGGCTGGTTGCACACGATACATTCTTCTTGATGTAATTCACACTGTTGCTGAGAAGTACGTGTCTGACGCACGGACTACTGGGCCTCAGATCCAGTCTCAACGGGACGGAAACTAATTGACAAAAAAGCAAGTGTATCAACTGCTAGTTACAGAAGCGTTTTTGCCATACCTATTATTGGAAACAAATATAGCAGCTCACAATATAAGGACATGCAAATTTTTATCCGTGGTGCTAGGCAACTGGGTTTATCAAAGTTGTAAACGACCCTTTGTGCCTATTGGCCTTGTTTGTTCGGTATCCTGCTTGATATGGAGGGAAGTGGAAATTTGTATTTTTCCTACTCCACTGTTATTTTTTTCTGATTAAATCGTCGCGGGATCCAATACAGTTAAATTTCTCCGGGACTTCGTCGAGCTTCATTGCCTGGGCGCTTTTCTGGTTGTCACCACTGTTGATTCTGGCTTTCAGGAGTTGCAGTGGTTTGGGAATAGTGCGGTGGGGCTGTACTACAAAAAAAAATATCATCAATTAGACATGAAAACTGCAGCAGCAGTGAAAATTGCAACCCATGCATATATTTATGCTAACACTACCTAACCTTCTGAAACCTATGCTCATATTTATCAAATAAGGAAATAAAGCTCGCGGGTTATACCAAAGAACATTAATGTACCATCAAAATAAAGTTAAAGAAGCATTGTTTAACATTATTAACTCTTGAGACACATAATTAGTATCAGCATTTTAGCCAAAAGAGATCCACAGCAGTTAGCCACCCCTAAGAATAGCCAGTTCGATGGATCCTGTCTTTCTCTACCGCCGGATTATCGTGGTTCTCGCCAAGTCTTTGGTCCACCTTGTGGGATTCCTTCCAACGCTCCAAGTGATCCATAGGAGAATCTATAGAATATCTAAATTTAAGTGACAGTGGTCAGGGCTCATTGCTCGCAGAACCGATGGAGCCTAAAGGTTCTGGAGTGTTGACCACGTATCGGATAGGGACACTTCAACCTAATTCCGATCACTGACCCATGTCTCAACCGCTACAAGTGCCACAGAACTTCTCAAATTGTGTTACCAGCCATTTTCAAGCTAACCAACAATAATCTCGCCTCTACCATTCAATTAGATGGTAACTTTGCCTCCACACGTTGGCCTAATGCCTCCGAATGCTGCCCATTGCTCCGTAACTAATTACTTTGATAGAGCCTTCCAACGGCAGTGTGATGGATGTAATTATTTTGATTTTAGACCGCATTGTGTGGTCTCATTCAGAAGGAGTTTTTACTAATGCAGTAAGTGTGATCAAGTGTAGCAATGAGGCATTTTCTGTGAGGAAGATTTGAGTATGAATGTGGATGGTTATAACAGGATAGAGGAAGACAGAAAAAAATATAGATGAATTGTTCGAAACTTAGGTGTGAATGATGATTTGTCTTGTAAGGAGGTGACTGTGGAGATGTGGAAAAATATACATGTTTTCAAAGAGAAGACATCAATAAATCAATATCAATCTTCATCAATCAATATCAGCATCAATCAGCAATGTCAATCAATATCATCAACCCATATAATAAATCTGTAGATTTTTTTTTTGTTCATCTGAAATATTGCCAAAAAAATAGCCAGGGTGTTAAAGGATAACCAAAAAAACCCATTTCCAGCATTTTTGGTATTTTTGTCAGTTTGTCTGTTAAGTTGTGCACGCATGACGTAAAATGCACAAAACCAATGCAGATAACTTTTATAAATACAAATTGTGCGTAACTTGAAGTATAACTAAGTTTTTGTTTCATCGCAATCGGTTCACACTATCAAAAGATATATGAATTTAAAGTGTTCAAGAAGTAAAATATTACAACACACGAAATTCAGATACTCGGACAGTTGAATTCCACATTCAAGAAAATGACGTCGAATGGCGTTGTTAAGATTCTCCGCAGAAGAATGACCCTAGAAAAAAAATTGGTAGGTAGATACGTAGGTTGGTAGGTAAGGCAGTCAGTGGGGTAGGAAGTTAAGTCAAGCAAAGCCGCGGGCACAGATAGTTGTAAATAAATATGATCAAGTTATACGCCTCATCAGAAAGCTTACAGTCACCCAAAGGGCAATCGAGAGGGCTATGCTCGGAGTTTCCTTGCGTGATCGAATCAGAAATGTAGAGATCCGCAAGAGAACTTAAGTGGCAGTGGGCACATTGCTCGCAGAACGGATGGCCGATGGGGCAGAAAGGTTCTTGAGTGGCGACGGCGAACCGGAAGACGTTGCGTTGGAAGGCCTCCCACCAGGTGGACCGACGACCTGGTGAAGGTTGCAGGGATACGCTGGTTGCGAGACGCACGGGACCGGTCAAAGTGGCGACGCTTGGGGGAGGCTATGTACAGCAGTGGACGTCTTTCGACTGATATGATGATGATGATACGCAAGATCAAGCTACACTTTCTTGTCGGTGAAATGAATGTCATGGTTTTTTTATGTGTGTTCGCGGATAACTTCGTCTTTCACAAACCGATTTTGATGCATATTTTTTTGTTAGAAAGGATATATCCCAAGGGTGGTACCATAATAAGGAACATGATCTGATGATGGCACCCCAGAGAAGTCAAGGAAACTCTTCAAAATTATAGGCATACATATAGCGTTTTGGGTATTTTTATCAACAATGCATTTATTTACACTTAGAAAGTGTCATTTGGTGAAATGAAACTGATGAAGGAGACAGATACAGATGGCCACTGGAACTCCTTAATGCTAACTATGTCACGGGTATAAGATATATCGAATAGCTAACCGACTATGATGAAGCAGTATAAATAAATGATACTGATGAAAATTATAACATTGAACTGATCTGATGATAAAGGCGGAAGGGAGGCACTGGAACTCCGGTATAAAATAATAGATCCTAGTCGTGTTTGGGCTTATTGGAATCGCCATGAGATTTACTTTGGCTATAAATGTTCATGGTATTTGGAGGTACCTATCAAAACTAAAATAGTAAAAAAATGAAACATTTTAACAATAAAACAAACCAACTTCCAAAACAAAACAATACAAAGCGAAAAATAACTTTCTTTTCCAAAGTCGGTGTTATTTTCGCTTTGTAGTATTTTGTTTTGGAAGTTGGTTTGATTTTTTTTTGGTAAAAGTTTTTTTATTTTATTTTTTGTGATATAACACCAGTTAAGGTTTCGGTATTAATCGTTTCCTTAACCTATGACAGTGGTGTCTCATCCTATACAAAGAAACCGTGCTGACGCTCTATACTGATTATTCTGATTATGTTTTGTACATCGATCGCGTTCGGTTCCATTTCGTTCCGTTCCATCGATATAGATGGTGATCTATCTATCGCCGTGGTACGGAACCGAACGCGTTCGATTTACAAAAAATAATCGGTATAATCAGATGAAAAACGCTAGTTACGTCGGCACGGTTTCTTTGTGTGGGATGAGGCATCTGTATGCTAGTATTATATTATCTGTGCCTATGACAATCAATAGGGTTGTCAGAATCCAGTTTCACAACACTTAAGGTTGACAGAAACCATAACAAAATCTGACATTCATAGACACGATATCATTTTCAGTTTTCTACTATACTTTTAAAAGCTTGAGATTTTCCCCTTTATGATACTACACTTGACAACATTATTTGAACTTGTGCAACCAGCTTAATGAAGCTCCACTTTCAATTTATAACATCTGTGAACCGAATGCAGTTTTTATTTCGTACGTATGAGTCTAAATTATAAATAACTTTCATGCCAATCTGGGAATTTGAATGCTATATTGTTTTTACAATGTTGACATAATCGATTTTCATTGAAATACGAGTATTATGAAATGATTATTGTTTTGAATCAAAGAAACAATTTGAGGATACTGGCCAATGGATTTTGGTTCCAATTTGTTACAATTTTATTACTTCAATGTTCATAACCGGATAGTCTTTTCCTGTGGATACCTACAAAAACCGCGAATTCTACATTCCGGTACACCGATAATGTATCATTATTTCAGAGAAATAATTATTTTAATTGAATCAAACTAACAGGCGTTGCACAGAAGGGGCTCCGGGGTGGTCTATTGAGAGGTCACGGGGCCTCTTCTTCGCGCTGATGGGGATTACCGGGGTGGTTTTTGTGAGGTAAAAATCCTACACTCCTTACAGCCGTATTGCGTAAGTGTGCAAAGAGTTTAAACTCTATCCAACCAACCAAATAAACCAATCACATGCGAGATGATTGACGCGATGTGGATTACCGTTTTGTGTGATTAGCCGATTTGGTTGCTTGGATAGAGTTTAAACTCTTTGCGCACTTACGCAATACGGCTGCTGGTCTTTTCACCAAAATACCAGGCGCGTTTTGAAGATAACAAAAGCAAAAAAAAAATATCTAAAGTTTAATCTTTAGAATCGTGTAATGAAACAAATATTAGTTTTTTTTTATAATATTAAAACAGACGCATTCATCCAGTAGAAGTAAATTATAATTAACCAAACTCTGTCAGTAACAACAAATCCAGTTTGGTAAAAACACACTGAAAAATCGTCATATTGAGGTAACAATGTTATGGTCATAATGTCATCAAAAAAGGTTAATTTACTTACAAAATTAATCTATTTTGTCGGATTATTTATTTATTCAAAATTATGTAAGTAAAACCTTAACAGCTATAACGCCAATGTGATGTTACTACCACAAAGATACTAACAGAAATACAATTAAAAATACAATTAAAAAATACCATTAAAAACAATTAAAATATAAAATACTATCAAATAATAATCAAATATTACAATTAATATCAATTAAAATACAATCAATCATACAATTGAAATCAAATTATATTCCATTATATTTGTTAAGATCGGTAAAACTGTACGGAATCATTTACAGTTTCACACAGAGCCTTCGATATCCATAAACCAATCATCATTGTAATAAACAACATCTTGGTCTTGCCATAACAGGGCAAATACAGCGGATACTCACAATTTTCATATCAACCACAAAAAGAAAACGTTTAATAAGTTTCCAATAAAATATCGCTCGACAAGGCCCAATTATTTCACATTTATAAAAAGTAATAATACCCTATTGTGAGCTGCGAACTGCTGCGGGCAAAAAATCTTTAAAACAATACAAATACTGCAATCATGTGTTATTAAATCTCGGGTACGTCTTACAGAATGAATAAGATTAATATTGTAAGGTACTATCGACGAAAGAGATGAGTGTCCAGACACTTGGAACGTCTTTTCAACAGCAAAAGGCTCGTTCTGGTAGTTCAATATTCGTTCAAAATCAAGACGCAATCTAGTAGCGACGCCAAACAATGATAAATTGCATATATTTTTGAAAAAATAATCGAAATGTTTTTGTTTTTTTTATCCTTAAAAAAAACGGCAATTGCCCCACTGATGTTTTACTACATACGCTAAGCTGTCAAATTAATTGAACAATTAGTGACGAATCTTTTAACATCAGATGAGACAGTGTTCAATAGCAAGCCTAATTAATAAAATAAAAGGTGTTCTTTTATCGCTCGTTTGACCGAGTCTTTAGTTTAAATTTAATTAGTTGCGACGCAATAAAACGATTAGGTATTCATCAAGTACGTCGTCATGAAAATCTAAACGTTTTTTTTTTCATGAAATCCAGTTTCTTTTGTTGATTGTACTTTGGTTGAAAGAATTCAATTATTATCTTGTCACAGTGTATGAATGGGATGACGATTTATTATCGGATTCTGAATGACGACATTTTCTGTTACCTGGAAATATGCGAAGATTTTTCATATTATTACGGCCTGTATTTCTGAGTTAAGGCAAAAAATATAATTTGTTATATAAATACATTATTTTGTAAGGTAGCTTTATCTTTTGTTGAATATATTCAAAAATATTGAGAAGCTTCGCTGAGAAATGATTTTTTGGCTATTTATAACTCAGTTTGCTAAACATAGTGAAAATTTTCGGAGGCCAATGAGGTGCTTTAAATTGATAACAGGTAAACAAACTACTAACAGCCTTGTTGGTCTTGTGCAGTGCAACAGTGCAGTTTCTGAGCGTGGGCTCTTTGGTTCGAATCCCAGGTTAGGCAGTGTTATTGGTTTGTTCCATTAGAAATGACCCAGTGGTAGACTAGAGTTTGAAAGTTGACGATGATATAGAGTTGAACTCAGTTTCTGTAGCTGTAGTGCTATTGTCCTTGTTTGTTCTGTCTCGTGAGAGAAGTGGAAATGATATTTAGTTTCTTACTCCTCCGTTATTCTTTTCTGATTAATTTCGTTGCGGGATCCAAGACAGTTAAATTCATTCGCCGGGGCTTCGTCGAGCTTCATTGCCTCGGTGCTTTTCGGGTGACCGTCACTGTTTCTGTCTGGCTTTCAGGAGTTGCAGTGGTATGGGAATAGTGGGGTGAGATTGAATCCTTAGAAAATAGCACAACTGTTCATGTCGGCTTGCTTGCCGTCCTATCGGACTACGAGAGTATGGCAATAAGTGCAACTGTATTTGTACAAACACAATTGAGCACTATACCTTTACCTTAATTTTCCACGTCGATGGATAGTCTCTTCTGAGATCGGCTATGACCGAAATTCATTCAGAAGGACTATTTTATTTTAAGATTTGACTTTTATTTGATATTCACTTGATTTTTACTTGATTTAATTTGTTTTTGGTTTTAGTTTTATTCTAATTTTAACTGATTTTGTTAATTTTATTAATTTGGTTTGGGTTTAATTTGATTTTAATTTATCTGTTTTTATTTAAATTGATCATAACATTAGGCAATGTAGCAACACCTCTCATTATATGTTTTTTTTTCACATGAATACCATGGGTGAATCACTAGCCCCCAAAATACAGGCTCAGTCCTAGTTTGGGAATTAGCATCATCATGTTACGTGTCAAATAAACATTATTATTTTAGAAACAGTAAAATCCAAGTAAAAGTTGCTTTAAATCAGAAACTAATTAGACAAGGCTATAATTACTTGACAAACTAGATTTGACTCCCTGCAGAGATAACTGTGTCGCAAATTAAGATAGCAAGAATCGTGATCAGGCTACTGTTCCAATTTGTTATTTTGCAAAACGGTGACCCAGATATATTAAGTAGTGCATAGAAATATCAACCAAATGATTTATTAATCGGCATGTTATTGATTAAAACCGCTTTTGTTTTTCAAAATAACATTCCACACTCATAACTGTATAAATAATCAATAACACATCTTATCTTAAAAGTACAAGGTTGAATTTTGAATAGCAAGACACTGACGCAAAACTATTTAGACTTTTTTTTTTGTTTCGGCTTTTATTCGACTTCCTTTTTAGTGATTGTCAGATCAAGCATCATTTACGATTAGATTAATGATATAAAATATCTATTGTTACAAGTATTTCTATAAGCATTGCTCCCGACGCCGCTTGTGTTAAATACTCCTTTGTGGCGCAAAGATAATGGCCTGATACTTTTTTTATTTTAATTGAGTATAAGTCTTTGGTATTTAATGTTATTGAATGGTTTTCTATAGAGTTGATTGATATGATCGGTACGGTACTAAATAGTAGCCATTTAAGATGCCGACAGTGGTCAAAAGTATTTAATGATGCTACTTTTTACCTCCTGGTGCGATACCTTTACTTTGAATGGTCGTGTTAGCTAATCAAGAATCATCCTGTATTTTCCGAAGGGGCAGGCAGAAGTGACCCACATTTTGCAATCTATGTTATACCTACTTAAACCCGAGGTTTCGATACCGTGTCCACAAGAACCGTATGTTTTTTACGGGAAGAAAGTAGTCTATCATTGTGGCACTTTTAACGATGCCAGATATTTCTTCCTGAATCCAAAGCAATTTTATGTCTTCATAGTGAGAGTTTAGGTTTGTCTCATGCAGATAATAATTAATGAACCTACAGCCGTAGTACATACGGCTATGCGCCATCGGTACATGGTGGACATCCCTCCCATACGCACAAAGCGTTTTGCTAATAGTTTCATTGTGCGCACAGCTAAGGAGTGGAACTTCCGTCCGGAGTCTTTGTTTCCTGAAAGCTACAACCTTAGGGTGTTTAAGTCAAGAGTGAATAGGTTTCTTCTAGGCCAGCGTGCTTCACCGTAGACCACATCATCGCTTACCATCAGGCAGGATAGTGGTAAAACACGAGCCTACAGATTACGAAAAAAGAAAAAACTATAGCCCGAAGAATTGCGAAATTTAAGTGGCTGTGTGCTTGCAGAACGGATGGCCGATGAGGTCGATGGCGACCGCAAACCTGAAGACGATGCTTTGGAAGGCCTCCCACTAGGTGGTCCAATGACCGCCGTTACGGTAATCCGCTGGATGCGAGAAGCATGGGATCGGTCATTGTGGCGACGCCTATGTCCAGCAGTGGACGTCTTTCAGCTGAAATGATTATAGCCACTAGTAACAAATTAACGAACAGACAGACACTCCAAATAACTTTAAACAGATTATTAATACCAGTAGATGTACCGGACGGGCGTGATCGCCGGGCACTGTATACGGGAGGTTGTAAGTCTCCAGCCATAGCGCGCTGACGTCCTGCACCTAAAGTTCAGATCCAGGAGTCCTGAAGTGATGTTTGATCACTAAGTGTTGAGGTGTAAAGGCTTCTTATGTAGGAAATAAAACACTAGATTCTTCATGATTATTGGAAGCGGGTCTGCAGGTCCCCAGTTTTCAGGAAGTTGCGTGAGGATAAAATTTCCATGCTCATGACTGATGAATGATGATGATAGCCACTAGTAACAAGTTAACGAACAGACAGACAATCCAAATTATTTTAAACAGATTAATAATAATTTTTTGTTATATCTATTTTAAATTTCCTAATCTATTAAATCACTTATAATTAAACAATGACAGCCTGATTTGCATACTAGTTCTATCCTGCGGTTTCGATTGCTACAAGAAACCAGCACTTGTGTGGCCTACGGATAATTGTTTTGGATTCTCTCTACTTATAAATGGTACCTAGAAATGCTAGGGGCAAGTTTACGGTCGTATTGGTTTTCTTTTATTTATTAAAACGTTAGTATAATACGTGCTAATATTCAGCCAGTTCAATCTTCACTTGAAGTATTATCTTAAAAATTTCTGGCATTAATATAACAAATTTATTAGATTAAGTAGGAATTACACTGTTAGAAGACAGGCGGTCAGAAACAGTCGTTACATGATGATGACCATGCCATCGAGCTTGTTTCGGCCACAGCGATCACATTCTTTTGCTCTTCATTGTGATGCGTTCATGTGAGCTTAGATTTGCTGCTCTGCTATGTGCCCATCGTGTGATTGTATATCCACCTTCGGTCAAAAAAGGCCAAGCACAAAGCGGCCATTCCAGAACACCGTTGGCAACGTGATGAGTAGTAGCTGTTGGTAATCTAGCTTTAAGGTCGTTTTGTCCAATTCCGACCTCCTCTTATCCTCGAAAGCCTGCATCTGCCACTGCAAAAGACGACTCCACTCGGGCCAATTTCGCCTCTCTTGATATGTCTATTCTGAACATCCTTGAAGTGGAGAAACTGCCCACTACGCTGCCGCTTCTCTGACTGGAATTCAGCTGCATATGAAATACTGAATCTGGTTAAACGGGAAATCGACTCCAACTTTTGTTTAGACACTACAAGGCAGATCGCACATAGAACATGGTGGAACGAGCTTTAAAAACAGAAGAAGAATGAACCACTTTAGCATTGGAAGGAAATAGCTGGAAGTCAAGAGAAGCTCTTGCGCAGTAGTAGGATGGTACTGGCTGACAGTAATAATAAGGGCGGTTACGCACTACACGTAGAGTTCGGATATAGTACAAGAAGAACTATGGCTACTCTGGAACCGAAATTTCACAAACACGGATCGGATGTAGTGCATAATCGCCCTAACAAGAGAGCCTAGACATTCTATCAGCAATAAAGTTCAAAATTTATGGAACTAGCTACAGTCCGGTTTGAATTAGTATAATGGCTGCAAGACCCTGCGCAGTAGCTATTTTTGTGTCAATGTTGAAGGTGAAGATAGCATTGTATAACTGTCTCTTTCCCTCGCTTACGTTTGTCGCATCATCCTATCTCGCTTACTCTATGCAGTTTACTCGATGACAAACTGTTTGAGACACAAAGATCCTAAGTGACTACTAAACTTTCCCCGATATTTTATCAATTGTAGCGCGTGTTATTCTGATGCATAAGCTATAATATAACTGTAAAGATTCATGAAATCTGTTCAGTAGTTTTTGCGTGAAACAGTAACAAACACTCATCCATCCATCCTCACAAACTGTGGCGATCAAAATAGAAGTAGGATTGACCACGTTACCATTTTGACAGCGTATTTCAAGCCCACATTTTATACTTTGTACAGAACCCTAGGTTATAGAAATAAACTAAGATCGAACAACAAAAGACATTTATCATAGTTACAAAGACACTAGCTATAATAATACGGTGTACTCATGCTATTTATGCCAAAGCGTAACTTTGGCATTTAGTATTGGGTTGTAACTATCGATAAAATTATTATTACTGAACGCAGTGACAGGTTGAAAACCTTGTCCTAGTAGTTCCTAGATAGATACATAAAATATTTATCAACTTGATAAACATAACAAGCTAGAAACCTGTATTATCATCTGTCGAATCCATAACCCTTATGATATTTGCATATTTATATAGAAAATTACTGTTTATCACCTCAAGCTTGAATGTCACTTATACGTCATTTAATTGGTAAACAAAGTAAAATTTAAATATATGTACTGGGAATTTTAGACTATAGTGGTCAAGTGGCGGTGTTAATTGCCTTCTCTTATCACAATTTCATCTTCTCCCAGTAACAGATGGACTTAGCAGTTCTTTGGCTAGACAGATTAATAAGAAAACAATTTTAAAGAAACCTTAGCTTAAATTTTCGACCTATGAACTTTCTCCTAAACTTGGAAAAATTAAAAACAATAATACCAAGATTTAAAAATCATCATCATCATATCAACTGAAAGACGTCCACTACTGGACATAGGCCTCTCCCAAGCGTAGCCACTTTGACCGGTCCCGTGCGTCTCGCAACCAGTGGATCCACGTAACCTTTACCAGGTGATCGGTCCACCTGGTGGGAGGCCTTCCTGCGCAACGTATTATGGTTCGCGGTCGCCACTCCAGAACTTTTCTGCCCCATCGGCCCCTTCGAGTGTTGAGTCTCCGATCTTGTTAGGAGTGGGTGTAACATGGGCATTCAGCATCACCTTGGTTTTGCCCATGTTCATCCTAAGACCCACTCTTTCGAAAGCTCTACAGAATTTATCGAGCATTGTACTGAGGACCTCCATGGTCTGAGCCATGACCACTATATCGTCGGAAAACCGAAGGTGAGTGATGTACTCGCCATTGACGTTGATGCCTAGCCCTCTCCAGTCCAGGACCTTGAAGACGTCCTCCAGCGCAGCGGTTAACAGTTACGGAGATATGAAGTCTCCCTGTCTCACACCTCGCTGCAAAAGTACGGGTTCTAAGCTCTGATCCTGAATTCGAACTGACACGGTGGCGTTTTTGTATAAACACTTCAACACCTCGATGTACCGGTATTCAATTTGGCACCGTTGGAGAGACAGTATAGTCCAAGTCTCGATCGAATCAAAGGCTTTCTCGTAGTCCACAAACGCTAAACAGATTTATAAATATTATATTTATATATACATACATACATACATAAACTCACGCCTTTTTCCCATGGGGGATATATTTATATATCTTTTTGTATATTCAATTGGATAGATATTAATATATTTGTTACAGTATAAATAAATAAAATAAAAACTACCCTAATCAATAATATAAGTACAATACCAATTTTTTTATATTTTACTGATGTTTTCTTTGTCTTTTAGCAAAATAAAATAAAATAATTAAAAATAAACGTTAAAAGAAGAGGAATTCTGGAAATTGAAAGATAACTCTTTTTAAAGAACTGAAAGTATTTTAAAAAGCGAGCAATTCCACGCGATTAACCATAGCTATTTCATAAATCACTTAATTGATGTTTTAATGATCTTCTATTGTTTCGATCATTCTTTACGATCCATCCTACATGGTTCATGATTTATGTTTCAAATCGTAACATCATTTGATTCATGTCATCGTTACATTTCTCATGCGATTGAGATTTCTTTGTCTCACCGTTTTATAATCTATTTAACAGTAATTGGAATTTTTTTTTATAGTTGGCAGGTATTTTAGTATCATTTAATAGCCTCGTAGCCTGCTTTTAACCGACTTCCCAAAAAGGAAGAGGTTGTCAATTCGGATGTTTATATACTTTTTTGTTTTTATTTATGTTCGGCCATAACTACGTCCTATATAAATGGATTTGCAAAATTCTTCATTTGTTCCAAAGAAGTTTATTCCGAAATAGTCCCATTTAAATTTGGTAAAGATCTGATACAGAACTTCGAAGATATGCAACAGAACTCTTCATTAAATGATGGTGAGTCTCTCGGGATGGCTGCAATCGCATGTCTGTTTATTGTTTACACCATTTTTTAGTTTACCTTACTATAGAACTTGCCCAAAAATAAAACTAAAAAGTGAAAAATAAAAAACTATTTAACAAAAAAATGCAACCGACCTCCAAAAAGAAACACTACGAAGTGAAAAATAACTTAAATTTTGGGAGGCGGTGTCAAAAAACAGGAACACCGACTTTCGAAATTGAAGTTATTTTTCACTTTGTAGTGTTTTAAGTTTTTCTGAGAAAATTCTTCATAGTTTATTAAAAAATATTTATGTGAAAGCTAAGGATCCTTCTAATAACTAACATTGCTATGGCATTGCTTGTTTATTACCTAATTTTTTCTTTATTTTAAAATAACTACAAACTATTTTTGTATAGACTAATATTATTCAGCTAAGAACGCAGTCCCAGTTAGATAGCTGTACTCCAATGACCCGCAGTGCGATTGCAGAGCTACGTCCCAAACAAAGCCTCATCTCCTGTCGTGCTCTCTGTGCGACAACACCTGCACCCTCAAAGAGCTTTGTGAGGCAAATGAAATCGCTGATACCGTGGCTGAATTCTGGTCAAAATATACTTAATTTTGGAAACATCGATGCGACGAAAAAGTAGTTTTTTTTTTAGTTTTTATTTTGTGTGTATAACTACTAAGAGATATTAGTTAGTTCATTCTACTTACAAACTAGTAAGCTATTATATTGTTTTATTTGTCTAACGTTGTAGATCTAATTGCAATTTCCTTGAACTACAAAATTACTGCAGGAGCAGTGGTGGCCCAGTGGTATCGGCCGCGACTTACACGTTGTAGATCGTGGGTTCGAAACCAGGCAGGCGCTTTACTTTGTGTAAATTATATCATCACCACTGCTCTCACAGAGGTGTTGGTAAGCATCGTGAGGAAACCAGCATGTCTTAGAACCAAAAATTCGAAGACATGTGACATCCACCAACCCGCACTAGGCCCGTGTGGTGGCTTACGGCCCATTCCCTCTCTCACAAAGAGAGATTACTACAATCGTGACAATCTATGAGGTACGATGACGTTTCTCATTTTAAGTGCCGCGATAACTTTGTACGTAAGAAATTGAAAAGTCAAAATAATAATCCTAATTAATTACTATGTTACCCATACACTATAACAATGAGTATCATTCATATATTCAGTTAAATATTTTTAAAGCTGTCATATCTGACTTCTTGGATTGCCACGACTATAGTTAGTAGCTATCAATGGGACAGCCCCCTTATAATTTCACAATTTGAAAGATTCAATCTGTTTATATGTAGGTACAATAGTACATTGTGTATTAAGGGCGGTAAGTAAGCAATTACGATCGAGGCTCTAGTAGAAGGCTTTCTGAGTCGAGGTTCGTAATTCTCGTACCGCCCGTGAAACATACAATGTTTTTCATCACATTTGCGAGTAATAATTATAAATTATAGCTTTAATACACAAGTCAGCACAGCTATTATTACGAAATACGTGAACTTTTTTTTAAGCGGATGGCGAGTTTTTGCCCACACCACAGATTATACAAATGTTTCGTTCAGAAACGTTAAGGGCAAATACTTACGTAGGTAGTCAGCCAGGACGGAGATTTAAAAAAAAAATGACATTTTGATACAAATAACTATTAAAATCGATTATTAAGAACTTTAGTTGAATATTTAAGTAACATGTAGCGAGATTGTAAAGAAATTCCTGTTTAGATAACATTTTAAGACAATTTCTCAATTGCGTGTAAACTCCTTACTTGAACTTGCATGACCTGTGTGCTGTGCTATAAATTAAAAAAAAATATTACTTACCGCCCTTGGATTTCATGACAAACAAAAAAGCTCAAGGGTTTTATATGGGGCATTACGGCCAAGTTAACCTGTATGTTTTGATACTGTTTACGTGCAAGTGTGATGAAAAGAATATTTTTGAATGTATTAATTAAGACTATTTAAAACAACAACATAGGTTCTTTGATACGAAATAAATAAAACTTCGCCTGATTTTATCGCTCACCGCCATCGGTTATCGTCTAAGCGTTACCATTTTAGAATCTCTGGGATGTTCACTCGTTTTCATATTCCCTTCATTGGCCATACCTTATGTAGGAAATTGCATCGGCTGAGCATGTCCGCGGACAGGGTTCTAAGGCGGATATTACATTACGGGCTCCTTGAAATTTTGGGATATTATTCGAAGGTAATAACCGGTTATACAGTGTAAGGAGGTTTCAAAAAAAGTTAATTTCCAAACCAAATACCCGACTGCTTAAGACGCGAACTAAAAAGCTGTAAGCAAGAAAAATGATGCTGTGCAGTCGGAGGATACATATTCGCGAACTGGCTGACCCTTTGAGCCTTTAGCCACACACCATGATTTTTTCTTGTTTACAGCTTTTTAGTTCGCTTCTTAAGCAGTCGGGTTTTTGATTATTAAATTATCTTTTTTATTTAGTTCTTTTTAGATATATTTTTTTTTGTCGAATTACTTTTAAACATACAAGTGATATACATTTTTGTTATCACCTATTAAAACCCTTCATTTTGATAACCCACTCGATGGGCATGGAAGAACTGCTGGCCATAGGCAGGCTGCTGGTAGTAGATAGTCGCTTCATACAAAAGGCTGGTACAGTACAACCATTATTATAATGTCCCTCGGCAATCATCCCATTGCCGAATACAAACGAATGCTAATTTCGATGTCCATCAATTATTAGATTTATCGTGTATAATGATTTGAATTCAGAACTAAGTACTTTATTGTTATATTGTTTTTATTTCCTTGTGAACTATATAGAACTGTAAAACTATTTTTCTTAAGCAGCTTTCCTGACATTTTTTAAATAAATTACACTAAGTTAAAATAATGTTAACAACTCTATAGTAAAATTATACTTGCAAGTTGATTGAGAGCGTCCGGACTGCATCAACTGCAAAGGGCAACCGATAGAAATCCGACGACTGACGAAACACGAAGTTTGCCGAGGGTCATTAAGAAAATAGTTGTACTTGTATTTAGTTGAATCTGGTTAGAATGGATGACAACTCCAACAAAGTTGAAAGCTAGGTAGATTAACTACCTCAAATAGTAAATCTTTTCGTAAATATTCAATAAATGCTTAGTCTACACAACTACCTTCTAAAAGTCAATGACACCCGATGACAAATTGACGATATCAGTCGTGGAACTCTAGTTAGAACTTTTACTAAGACAATGAAAGGGACCAATACGCTAATTACTTAAAAATATACTTCTTAGTGTGTCGTTGTCTTTACGATAATATTTTGTCATAGTACAGGTATGTACACAAATAATAAAAAGAATGTTTTGTTTGTAATTGAAACACGAGACATCTTAAACTGTATGTAGGTAGCTTAATAATGTAGTTATGTAAAGAGAATCTGTACCAATGTACTTTTGTGTTCTGAGAAAATTAAGGAGATGGGTTAATTCTGCCCCAAAAAGCAAATTTTTGGGGCAGAATAACCTTCGATCATTTAAAAAAAATATCACAATTTTAAAAACATCATTTAGTTTTTAAGGACCTTACTGATGGCGATAAGCGATATCGGTCAGATGGAAAAACAGGCCAAGAAGGTCATCAACAATGAGGCACTGGTCGAGTCAAAGCTCCAGAGCCTTGAACATTGTCGCAGAGTTGCTAGCTAGTCGGTTTTTTATCGGTTTCATTTCAGTAAGTATGCGATGGAATTGCATTATCTAATTCCGCCTAGCTAGTTCCATCATCGGACTACAAGATGTACGGTGATCCGCCATCGGTACATGGTGGACTTCCCACCCACACGCACTAAATGTTTTGAGACTACTTTCATTGTGCATAGGTAAAGCTAAGCAGTGGAATTCCCTGCCGGAGTCTGTGCTTCCCGATAGCTACATTCCAAGGGTATTTAAGTCAAGAGTGAATAAGTTTCTTTTAGGCACGCGTGCTTCATCGTAGACCACATCATCACTTACCATCAGGTGAGATAGTGGTCAAGCGCGAGCCTATCAATAATAAAAAAGATATTCGGTCCCATACACGTATTTTTAAAAGATGCGGCACTGAGACTCCAGGCATCTGTCAAAGCAATCAAGTGCAAATCTGTTCAATTTCATCGGATTTCGTCCGTGTGTGCTCACTTACAATTTAAATTAGTGTGATTATAAATCGAATCACGTCGAACCATCAAAAAGGTCGTTTAAGGATGCCCCAGTCGGTCATTCTTCCATACAAACGTAGTCTGGCGATTACACCACTGTTTGAGGGTGTACGTTCAAAATAAAAATGATATTAATTTATCTCATCATTATCTAGCACTGTATGGAAACAAAAAAGTAAAAAAAAAAACATGTATTTGAAAGTTATGAGCGTCGAACACTAATTTTATCGCATTTTTGGGCGCAAATAAATACCATTTAAGATGAAGGAAAGTTGCAAAACAGTCACCATACAGGGAAAGATTAGTAGTTCAGCCATGCAAATAATTTTATTTTGATACGATACATTTAGTAGATTTTTCATGATATCCATATTCCCAAAGATCTGTTTATAAAATTTCGCGCGCTCAATTTCGTTCTAAATCATCATCCATTTCCCTACAAATTTGCAAAAGTGTATATTCGTACGCGAACTAGCTTCTTACTGCTCATCACAGTATCTATCTCTTTCTCTCTGTCGGATGCATTTTAACCCCGCGCACAAAATAGTTCGTGCCGACGACTAGGGCAACCTTAAACATTCATTATCAACAGCTAACTAGGTAGCTAGAACAACAAAACACTAGGTTACAGAACAACTAGCAATACTACTGAAAACCCAACAAACATACTAACTCAAATATCCCTTCTGCCAGGTCATCGCTCTCAAGGTCGCAAGTTGAACTGCAAAGTTCAAACAACATAAAGTCAAACGTAACATATTACTTACAGTTGGTGTCACATGTTGAACATATAAATGTGGCATCTCTAACTTTGCCAACATAACTGAGAAGCACGCACATAAGTTTGTTGTAAGGACTGTTGGATAGGAAAACCGTTACGATTCTGAGAAATAAATTGTTGGGTTATTTGGATGGGGAAAGTTGGACTTGGTTGTGTTGAAATACTATCATGCAGTGAACAAAATCAGACCATGCTTTTTAACCAACTTTTCAAAAAGGAGGAGGTTCGACTTTGTTTGTATTTTTTTTTGTGTTTTTACACCGATTTCTCCGTCAATCGTGGAGAGATTTTGAAAATTATTATATATTGTTTGAAAGGGTATGTTCCCAAATAGACCCCATTTTAATTTGGTAAAGATCTGATGAAGAACTTCGGAGATATACGACAGAACTCATCAATAAATGACGGCAAATCTCTCGGGATTGCTGCAATCGCATGTTTGTTCACTCTGATTTCACCAGTTATGTTCAAGTTTCATGTTATTCGGGTAATCTATGCTGGCATTATAAGTACCTTACTAAAGAACTTGCCTATTAGGTAGAACTAAAAAGTGAAAAATAAAAAAAATTGTACATTGTGTATTAAGGGCGGTAAGTAAGGAATTACGACCGAGCCTCTAGTAGAAGCCCGAAGTCGAAGACTGAGGGCTTTCTGAGTCGAGGTTCGTAATTCCCGTACCGCTCGTGATACATACAATGTTTTTCATCACATTTGCGAGTAATAATTATGAATTATAGCTTTAATACACAAGTCAGCACAGCTGTTATTACGAAATACGTGAACTTTTTATAAGCGGTTGGCGAATTTTTGCCCACACCACAGATTATACAGTGTTTCGTTCAGAAACTTTAAGGACAAATACTTACGTAGGTATACAGCCATGACGGAGTGTAAAAAGAATTAAATAATTTCGACGTTTTATACTACGAGTATAACTATTAAAATCGATTATTAAGAACATTAGTTGAGTATTTAAGTAACATGTAGCGAGATTGCAAAGAAATTCCAGTTTAGATAACATTTTAAGACAATTTTTCAATTGCGTGTAAACTCCTTGCTTGAACTTGCATGACCTGTGTGCTGTGCCATAAATTAAAAAAATATTACTTACTGCCCTAGGGTTTCATGACAAAAAGAAAGCCCGAGGGTTTTATATGGGGCATTACGGCCAAGTTAACCTGTATGTTTTGATACTGTTTACGTGCAAGTGTGATGAAAACTTTTTTTACAACACATTTCTAACACCTTCAAATGAAAACACTAGAAAGTGTAACATAACTTTATTTTTGGAAGTCAGTTGTTTTGGTAAACTTTACTTAACTTCGTCGGTAGATCCTTTTTGTAAAAAAGTTTATATATATATGGCAAAATCCACAGAAGGAAAAGAGGGTAAGTGACATTCTATAAACTATACTTCTCCTAAGATGCTAAGTCTAAGCTAGAGGAGAGGGTTTCCAGAGTCGTCCTCCATCGCGAGAGCTCTTGAACTTCGCGATTCACTTCGGTTCTCGTCATCCCGCTGTACGTTACACCACAAAAACATTAGGACATAATAATGAAAGTTGTCGAAGAAGAACTCAATGACTAAGTGACTGCCGGTCGTTTTTGTAGACACCTCACCGTGATAACCTACGTGAAGTGAGCTCGAAGTGACGCTAGGGATTGACATCTACTTCACCTAAATCATCATGATGAGATTTTTATAGAATAGCATTATAGTAAGAGTAAAGAGATCTACGTCCAAGATACATCTGGTGCAACCTTGAGACCCACTGTGTTTTAATCGTTATAACTACTATTTGTGGTATGTTACTATGTCACTTTTATTTCCTGTATGATTTTGTTTTTCTTTTTCTTTCTTTTGTATGTTGGCACCTTGTTTTTATATACCTCGTACAAATTGAAAATTTTATTGTTTTGTGCTGTGTCTTTTGTGTGCACTAAATAAATATTTTATCTATCTATCTATTAAGCTATCCATACTATAATATTATAAATTCGAAAGTAACTCCTGTCTGTTAACTTTTCACTGCCTAAAACACAAATGAATTCAATGCAATTTGGCAAGGAGATAGATGGCATCAGGACATAGGCTACTTTATGAAAGAAAAAGAAAAAAAGTTGTGTTTGGTAGGATAGGATAGGTAGGTATGTATGATAGGGCAGGGTAGATATGTAGGGACAGGTTAGGGTAGGTATGAAGGGTAGGGTAGGTAGATTGGTAGGTAGGGTAGGGTAGGTAGGTAGGTGGGTAGAGTAGGGTAGATAGGTAGGGTAGGGTAGGTATGTTGGGTAGGTAGGTAGGGTAGGTAGATATGTAGGTAGGATAGAGTAGGGTAGGGTAGGAAGGTAGCCAGTTGACGGAAGCAAAGCCGTGGAGGACAGCTGTAGACTAATAATATTGATGACCACATGAAACATTGTGTTTCTGTTAAATACTTCCAAAGAACGATCCATCTTACTTCAGATTTAAGCTCCATACCAAAAGCCATATCAAAAGCACTTAAAATTTATAGCAATGGGTTCTAAAACGATAGTTCAAAGTGATAGTTAATGTAATGCTAATATCTAACTAGATCGCTTATAGCTCGGGCGGGTTCGAGCTGCAGCTTTTAGCTTAGATATTAGACGGATTTGAAGCTGTTATTAACAGCTTGTGATATTTTGGTAAGTGCGTGATTATGTAGCTTATGGTATATAATGGGAAGCAGTATATTATGAGTTGATTTTAATATTTAACTATGGTAGTTTGAAACCATTTTATATGGCACCTTTGTTCCAATATACAATGTAGATAACCCTTAACTATTTATAATATTATTTAAAGTTAAAAAAAAACTTGGCTGTCTAAAAAAATTACGTTGAAAAATTCGTCAGCATCGCTAACAACTAGTAATGTGCCCAAAATATTGTTGAAATTAACACTTTCCATGGCAATTCCTCTGATCAAGGTTAAAGCCAGTCCATGGGTATTGCGAATTGTCAACTAAGCGCTTAGCCATATTATATTTTTAAATAATTAAAAGAAGATAAGAAAAAAGAATTGCTTCTTACTTGCAGTAAATATTCGATGTACAGAATGATTCTCATCTTATTTTCAGGACCCTATTTTGTATCGCTAGACGTGGACTCCCTCGCGAGCCACATATCGCCTTGTTATTAAACAAAGTATTTTCAGTATGCCTACGTTTTTCCTTTATTTATTTATTTAGATTTTAAGCACATAGGTACAAAGGCGGACATAATGCCTTAGCCATTCTCTATCAGTCAACCAATAGACACCGCCTTCCGAAATTAAGGTTATTTTTCACTTTGTAGTGTTTTTATTTGGAAGTCGGTTGTATTTTTTTGTAAAAAGTTTTTATTTTTCACTTTTTAGTGGTATATAATGGACCATTTTTATAGTAAGGTACCTATAATGCCTACAGTTATGCCAGAATAGATGACCCGAATAACGTGTAACTTGAACATAACCGGTGGAATGAGTGTGACAGGGTGAACGGTAAACGTCTGCATACCCGTTTAGTGCATACTGGCGTGATGGTATGTTTTAAAACAGTGTAAGCATACATGCGATTGTAGCAATCACGAGAGATTTGCCGTCACTTATAGAAGAGTTCTGTTGTATATCTCCGAAGTTCCTCACCAGATGTTTACCAAATTTAATTGGGACCATTTTGGGACAAACTTCTATCGAACAAAAAGAAATTTTGCAAATCCGATTATATATGTCGGAGCTATGGCCAAAAAAAAAAATTAACAGCTTCCGAATTGAGAACCTCCTTCTATTTGGGCAGTCCGTTGAAAACAATAAATGATAACATGGCCAAACCTCCACGGTTGACAAGTAAGCACTCTCTACAAACTCTTGAACAAACATAACACAAGTAAAACCAAAGAAAATCAATGTTAAACAAAGCCTTAGTAATAGGGTGACAATGCAAAGCCCGCTCACGCGATAGGAAGGGAATAATTTAGTAAATTACCATCCGTCCCGCGACCGGACCAACGACTGTTCTACGAAACGGATTTAAGGGAAGCCTGACATTGTGGGCACAGAATACATCAGGCTGGTTTCAATTATTCAGTATTATCACCTCACCGGGTACTCACTATAAAGAAGCTCTGTTTTGCCTCCTGATATGGAGGGAAGTGAAATAGTACATTTCGTGTCGAGCATAAAATATCGAGATTTTAACACGAGTGATATAGCCAATTTACATGCGAGTGTTAAAATAAAGCTTTTTTATGCGAGACACGAACGATTCTTTTTCCACTACATGATGAGCTTACATAATTAAATGCACATACGTTCCAACAACAATTTATTAGAAATCTTCAGACTAAAAAGCACAGACTATATACACACAATCAACCCGGGGTTTTTAGAGAGGTAACAGGTTCAGTATCATTCTGCCGGATGGGGCGGTGGAAAAAAGAGCGGGCGTAGCGGTAAAATGCGTCTACCAACAGTAGCATATTCAGTTACGTACTTTTTTTTCTTAAAATTGCAAATTGTTTCACTCGTACTTGGTCGCCAAAAAGAAAATCTTTGTAGTAACATAATGGTATCAAAACTTCATACAAAAGTCATTTCATAACTGTTATTATGTAATTTTGTTTTTATTTTTATTTTATAATCTTGTGTCTAAATGTTCATATTTCGAAACGAATTTCTTGTATAATAGACAAGGTTAGTGGAAAAATAATATTTTGCTTCCTTCTCCGCTGTTCTTTTCTGATTGGTTTTGTTACCGGATCCAAGACAGACAAACCACTTCTCTCGGGACTCGTCGATCAACATCACTATCATCATCATTTCAGACTAAAGACGTCCACAGCTGGGCATAGGCCTCCCCGAAGTGTCGCCACATTGATTGGCCCTGAGCATCTAGTATCTAGCATATTCCCGCAGCTTTGACCAGGTCATCACACACATTAATACAACCAGTACAGTTGCCCTGGGGGTAAAGTTGCCCCGATTGTAATTACACAAGTTTTGCGGATGCATCACATGCTATTTTATTAACCTATCGATTGGTTCTCCAACTGTCACTAAGTTAACCATGTCCGTGTCTCTGTGCGATTGCATGGAATGGCAAAAAACTATCAAAATTGTTGCAGGATATATGCTCTGTTATTCGGCGGAGATCTATCCTAACCGTAATTTACATGGGTTAAGCCCATATATGTGTGTGAAATATATGTATGTGAAATAGTTGTCCCAAAATATAGAGATCCGCAAAAATCGCTAATACTCTGTTAATATTAAAGATAACGTTTTTTTTACCGGCCAGTATTATAAATAAAGTATTTTGCTTGTTGTACTAAGAGATATAGATTGATTTAAAAATTTGTGGCAACTATCCGGCTTTTACCCTACCTAATTATAATTTTATTAGCAGTTTAAGGCGCAGATACCCTTGAGTAGCCGATTTTAAATGAGAATCACGTCTAAACGGCTAGTTGTAATTCTTTGGCAAAATATGTTACACTAGACCGTTTTCTTAATCATTAGATAGAAGAAAATTTTGAGTATTATTCGTATATAACACGGATAAACAAGTAAATTTTCAAAATTTTAAAAACCCCCCGACACATTTATCTTGCGAAAACATCCCGATTCAAACAGTAAAACGCCCATAACTTTTGAACGGCTGAACCGATTTTATTCAATCGTAGCTAAGAACACTCTTTTTTTTTTTTTTTTTTATACGTGGCGTCTCGCAGTTCGGCCAAAGTAGCCGTCCACTGCTTAACCGGACTAACCTGTGGAGACTAAGCTATGTAGCCTCCGGCCAGGCTTAAAAGTTCTAAACCTAAAGCGACAGCACTAAGGGCTACCCCAGTTGGGGTCGGACCTCGGCTCAGGGCGTCGCTTGATCCGGCCTTTGCCATCCCCGGCAAAGGCCGGATCTGATAAAGTGATTCAACCATCCGTTCGGAAAAGCCTACCTACGTGGAGAAGAACGGACAAGAAACTCCAATAATATCTGACTGGCATTTAACTATGGCTCAGCACGCGGGCTAGCTTATATGAATCGAAAGGGATTACGCGACGAGCCTCTGCGGTGAGGACGGAACGAATATGTATGTTAATTTTGTATGAACGGAGGGTTCGTACTATTTACGAACCCACTGACCGTCCTTGTAGACAAGGCTATCGAGCTCCTTAGTAATGGACTCATACCTCGAAAAGAGTTTGGCGCATTCAGCGGGAAGGAGAGAACCCGCATTCCGGATTTCAGTATCCAGAGCACGGGCTTGAGGGGTCATAAAAATGGAGTACGCGCTAATTATATTTTTAGCGACGCATATATATGGCTTTTGCCCGGAGGGGGCGACAGGGGGCTGGCACTTAGCAGCAGGGGTGGTGGAAGCCACCTTCTGGCTTTGTGCGGCCATAGGGGCGGCCATAGGGGCGATGGGAGTAGCCATCAGCGCTGGAATCGGCTGGGAGCAAGACTGAGGAGCCACACTTTGGTGGTTCAGCTTACCCCAGGGTAAAGGCCTCTGAGGGGCTAGTCTGGGGGGGGGGGGGTTGAGTGGTAGGGGCTTGGCGCGCTTGGCACGCGTCATTACGCCTGGCCATTTTAGGCGCAAGTTTAGGGGCTTTTGGGCAACCACGGTAATTAGCCGGGTGCCCGACTTGTCCACAAAGCACGCAGCTGGGAGGCTCCGTGCATTGTGATCGGTCTTTTGGACGGGAACAGTCCTTGGTACTGTGCTCTCCCATGCACTTAACGCACCTGGGAGGAGCGAAGCAATTGGTCTGAGAGTGACCGTAGAGTTGGCAGTTGTGACACTGACCAACGAGATGGGGACGGTATGGCTTTTCAATGGAAATGCCTGACAAGTTGCATACGGTCCTGACATTAAAAATGGGATTGTGACCCTCGAAGGGGAAACACACGACAAGGACCATGTCGTAGAGATCTCCGCCTCTTGCTTTGTGCAATCGGTGGACCTCTGACACAGGAACTTTTTGCGCTAGTAAATCCTCTCGAATTTCTTCCGTCGGGATCTCCTTCGGTACGCGCTTTATGACAACTCTAGTATACTTTTCCTCCGGAAGGGAGTAAGTATGGAAAGATACTTTCCTGTCTTTGAGAAAACGAGTTAAACCTCGATAATCACTGGGAGTGGGGACTTGAATTCTGATGCCTTGTTGGCATGCAGTGGCCTTGGTGAAATTAATTTTACGCGCTACACAGGCGCTTGAGATGTCGCTCCATTTCCCTTTATCTTGAAGATAAATGGGTGGAGGAGGAGGGGGCTTCCTAGTGGTAGTATTTACTACTACCATAGGGCTGGGCGAACGGTTTAACCGCTGAGAAGGACTAGCGGGGGCGGGGGAGGGTTGCCTGTCGGGCAAGGCCGGCGGCAGAACTGGCTGGGGAGAGGTTTTGGCTACTGGCTTTTTGGCCTTGGTAGCGTGAGGGGGACTTTTCCTCATCTTCCTCTTTCCACCAGAGTGGACAGTGAATTCTCTGTCATCAGAGTCAGAAGAAGAGGACATGGTGGCATAGTCCTCTGACAAATCGGGGTTATTGGGGTCAATTGGGGGATTTTCTATAACCTGATCGATGTGGTCAGCTACTGCTGCCCATTCATCGTCGGTACTGAGGGCTGTGTCCATATCGATGGGAGACCTTCCTCATCAGCCCAAGTTTTGGATTTGGACCTAGTATCTGCGTGGAAAGCGGCTACGCGCTCCTTGTACTTTTTGTACTGAAGACGGTCGGACCTCCTACGAGGAGGAGGCTTAGTAGCCGAAGTCTGGGGCTTTAGAGGGCTACGGTCTCTCTCAGAGGGAATTGGATCTGGCTTTCTAAGAACCTCGCCCTGGGAAAGGGTGGGTGATCTAGGCCCGGAAGTGGGCCAGACGGGTGGGGAGGGTGATCTGGGAGAGTCCTTCTCCTCACATGGCACGGGGGCCATGCTAGGTTCGGGTTCCAGTACATCATCCACGGTCGGATTTATGTTTGGTACTAGGGCTTCTAAAACTGTACCAAAAAGAGTGGCAAGTCTACCTCGGAGATGACAGTCCTGAGCGAACCTCTCCTTAATTGTTTTAATGGCGTATTGCACATTTTCTGGGAGATGACTTATGTCAGAATAGGGCAGGGGGACAGGGGCACTGTAAGGTGCACATCTGGCAAGGGAGGCAAGAATAATCTTGAAACGGGACTGGTTTTCATGACGCGGACTGGGATCGTCCGACATCAAGTCCTTGACGAGCTAGTTAAGGAACCCCAATCCCCCAATATTAGCTTCATCAGCCAATAATTATATTATATTAGAATAACAGCTATATGTCAGCATATAATATCTAGGACATGCGTCATTAGCAGAGATGATTGGTTAGCAATAAGATTAGTATATAAGATCAACATTTTGTAGAATTAAGTAATTACTGTCTTGCTGTAACTGGGATCAAATAAAGTTTATTTTTAAACTCTTCCGTTGTCGCTTACTTAATTGGCGCAGCCGGTAGGATCTCTGTAGTCAGTCTGTCACGTATCCACATCTACGGGAAGCAGCCGACGTCCGTTTCAACGGTTCAGCAGAGATCACCGAACAAACAAATACATTAAGAAGCCACATCAAGCCAGGAGAGGACCAGGAGCCAAGCAGTAATTCAGGGATCATGAAGATAGCTGCGGAATTGTGAGTAAATCTTTTCACCTTCCTCTCAGCTCTTCCATTTGCATCCCAACCTTGTATTAATCTATGTTGTGTGTATTATTAGGGATTGGACAACGCCGTAATAATATTTTATAGATTGTTAGTTGTAGTAAATAGTTAGGGATAATTTATTAATTTTTGTGCTTACTTTTTGTGAAGCTTCGTTATTTCACTTCATAATGGAAGGTATAAACCGTGTTCCGCAAGAGATGGTAAACATAATTCCAGTATTTAATGGCGATGTTAGAGCGTTACCCTTATTTATTAAAAAATGTGAATACATTTTAACAACATTCCAAGGGAGCGTTGTACAAAACAATTATTTATTTCATGTAGTAACAAGTAGATTAACAGGCGAAGCAGCTAGTTTGGTAGGCGAAAGGGACTCTATAAATACGTGGGATGAGCTAAAAATGCTGTTAAATCAACACTTTGGCGACCCACGTACTGAAGATTGTCTAGCAATGGAGTTAGAATCCTGTAAAATTAACAAAGGTGAAAGTTACTTAGATTTGTGTCATAGGATACAGCATATGAGAAGCATTTTATTTTCCAAAATATCAGAGACTATTGCTGATGACTCTTTACGGAAGGCTAAGCAGATAATCTACAGTAATAGGGCGATGAATGTTTTTCTATTCAATTTACCGCCATTCCTAGTTAGGTTAGTTCGTTTACGCGACGTTTCGACATTGGAAGACGCGTTGAAAATTGTTTTAGAAGAACAGAACTTTCAATCAGTCTATAATTCTAAAACAAACGATCACCGCAATTATAATAGATCTAATAAAAATATTTTTTCCGATTTCAATAGTGCGAAGTATAATTCGCAGAGCCTATCCAGTGCAGTTGCACCGAATAACGCCACGAGTAGTTCAATTACGATGAACAATTCGCAGCAGTTTAGGAATTATAGGCAACATTATAATCAAAATAATTTCAATCGGACAAATAATAATGATCATAACAATAGGACAAGTAGGTCACAGTTTCCGATGGCGCAACAAAGCCAACAGTCCACGGCATATGCACCGCGAACGTCACCTTTTGCAGCGCAAGCATCTCCGCCGGGTTCAAAGTCGAACACTGACGTTACTATGCGCACTGCAAGTTCACGCCGTGTTAATTACACTAATAATCATAGCTATAACGAACCAAGTTTTGACAACTCAAATAATGAGTTCCAGGAAATTCCTGAAGATCCCAGACAGGGAAATTTTTGTATAACCGCCTCTACCCTAGAGAGCGAATAAAAATTAATTGCAATAAACGTCTTAACTTACCACACATAGTTGTACCAAAATTAAATGCAGTGTTTATGATAGATACAGGCAGTGTTAGGTCTTTCATAAGCCCACACATTGCAAACAAGTACTTTAGGGATCGGTTGCAATATGAACCCTTCGAAGTTGTTAGTACTCACGCATCGAGTGTTCATAGCGAAACGGCATTTATTCCTTTACCAGCTACGTTTTGCAGTAAGGAATTTCATAAATTTTATGTTTACAGTGTTGATGATAGGTATGATGGGTTAATAGGTAGTAACCTACTTAAACAATTACAGGCAAAAATAAACATGGAAAGTCAAGTTTTGCATTTAAAAAATGCGAATATTCCAATAATATACGCACCACCTATGAGAGAGGTATATCAATTGCCATCTCGTAGTGAATTAAGAGTTAGATTGCCAGTCAACTTACTAGACGGGGAAGCTATACTACAATTTAAACAATTTTCGGAAGGGATTAGAATGCCCACCGCATTAGTTAAGTGTATTAAAGGTTACGCATCAACCGTTATTCAGAATTATACGGATGAAACCAGAACCTTAGTGGTAACAGGACCTTTTACGGTCGAACCTTACAGGCAGAACCCATCTGTTCACATTAATTTTACAGAAAATAACATAGACATAGATAGGATGCTAACAGATAATTTAAAAAAAATACAGTTAGACCACATGAATTCTGAGGAACGTAAAACCATCGAAGGGCTATGTAATGAGTATAAGGACATATTTTATTGTGAGAATATTCCATTAACGTTTACAAATCAAGTAAAACATAGAATTAGAACAAGGAATGAAGATCCTATAAATATTAAAGCACATAGGTTACCTCCCATTCAATCGAAAGAAATTAGGAATCAGGTAGATAAAATGTTAAGGGACAATATCATCCAGGAATCACACTCCCCCTGGAGTGCTCCCGTACATTTAGTGCCAAAAAAATTAGATTCATCAGGACAGCAAAAATGGAGGATGGTAGTTGATTATAGACGTCTCAATGAAATTACTACCGATGACAAATACCCTTTGCCCAACATAAATGATTTATTTGATATGCTAGGCAATAGTACCTATTTTACTACCTTAGATTTAGCTAGTGGATACCATCAAATCGAGGTCCAGAAAGAAGATAGGGCGAAAACAGCTTTCAGTACACCTTCAGGACATTATGAATTTAACAGGATGCCGTTTGGGTTAAAAACAGCACCTGCAACATTTCAGAGGGCTATGGATAACGTTCTAAGAGGTCTCCAGGGCTTACATTGCCTGGTATACCTTGATGACGTCATAATTTTTTCTAAATCGCTGACTCAGCATGTAGAAAAACTTAGAGCAGTTTTTGATCGTTTTCGGGCGACAAATTTAAAAATACAACTCGACAAATCACATTTTCTTAGAAAGAAAGTTCTTTACTTAGGGCACACTATTACAAGTGAAGGATTGAAGCCAAATAATGATAAAATTGATGCAATCTTAAGATATCCTATTCCAGAAACAGTTACACAAATAAAAAGCTTTTTAGGACTCATTGGTTATTATAGGAAATTCATCAAAGATTTTGCAAAAATAACTAGACCTTTAACAGCTTGTTTAAAGAAAGGTCGTAAAATAATTATTAATGATGAGTATAGGGAATGTTTTGAAACATGTAAAAAACTTTTAACAAACGCACCTTTATTACAGTATCCCGATTTTAGTAAAAGTTTTATTTTAACTACCGACGCATCGAATTTTGCAATTGGGGCTGTATTGTCACAAGGATCAATAGGCTCAGACAAGCCAGTAGCATATGCTAGCAGGACTCTGAGTGACACAGAAGTAAAATACAGTACTATTGAGAAGGAGCTTTTAGCCATAATATGGGCAGTTAAGCATTTTAGGCCTTATCTATATGGCAATAAATTTATTATCTTTACAGACCATAGACCATTAGCATGGCTGTATTCATTAAAAGAACCCAACAGTAAGCTCACGCGTTGGCGTTTACGCTTAGAGGAATATGACTACGAGGTTAAGTACAAGAAAGGGCCTCAAAATACAAATGCAGATGCCTTATCTAGGATTAAAATTAATGCAATTAACGACGATTTAGATTCGATATTTGTTAACGTAGGTGATAGGAAAGAGCGAATACAAAAAATTATAGATGAAGAGCTGCAATTTGACGAAATGCCCATAGAAACGATAGAACTTTCGGATTCTGATGATGGCGTCACAGCTAATTCAGTTTCAAATAGGGAACATGAAGGTATTCCTATTTTAAATGAAGCTGTAGATACTAAAGCTAGACAAATTTTAGTTCACTCATGGTTTAAAGATAAATTGACAGTAAAGGATATTTCTAATAATAAACAGAAAATTTTTGAAGTTCACTTACCAACAAATAATGACAAATTAGTTAAAGACTTTCTAAAAGAATATATAGATCCTAAACATAAATATCATATTTATTTTGAACATCCATCGTTTAGAAAATCTTTTTCAAACATGGTTATTAACTTGTTTAAAAAGGGTTCAGTTAAGTTAACAGAATGTACAGAAAGAGTGATCAATTTGACAGAGTCAGAAGAGGATCAGAAAGAAGTTATTATGAAATACCACGACGGGAAAACCTGTCATAGAGGCATTAGGGAAACTTTAGCTAAACTTAAGAGATATTATTGGTGGCCAAACATGAAAGAAATAGTTACAACAGTTATTAACAGCTGCGAAATGTGTAGAAAAATGAAGTACGATAGAAAGCCCATTAAACCTCAAATTCAGTTAACCCAAACTCAGAATAGTCCATTCCAAGAAGCTTTTATGGATCTATTATACATTGAAGGAAAATATTATTTAACTATTGTAGATGCTTTTAGTAAATTAGCACAGGCAATAGAGGTACCTAATAGGAGTACACCAGAGATAGTTAGAGCATTAATTAAATATTTTAGTATTTATGGATTGCCCAGTAGAATAAGTTGTGATTCAGGGACAGAATTTAATAACATGTTAATTAAGGAAATGTTAAGTCTATACAAAATAGAATTGCACATAGGGACTCCAAACAATCCCAGTTCTATGGCAATAGTCGAGAGATTCCATTCTAATATCATCGAAATTTACCGATTAGCAAAATATGAAAAAAACGATTTAGATGCAGCTTCCGTTATGACGTATGCTATTATGGCATATAATAACACCATACACTCAGCGACAGATTTTACGCCTTTTGAACTAGTCTTTGGGCATACCGATGCCGGAAATGTATTTAATGTCGATAGGGAGAAAAATTTAACTCAGAAATTATTATTAGATCATAGGAAACGTCTCAAAGTACTATACGAATTTGTAACAGATAAATTAAACACAGATAAACTTAAGGTAAGAGATAGGAAAGGAGGTGAAGAAACACCAGTCCTTAAGACAGGAGATACTATTTACATGAAGAATACTAGGACTAGGAAAGCTAAGGAAAAACCTCGCTATGAAAAAGCCGAAATCACTGGTGAAACCGAACGTAATATAGTGCCTGTAGAATTAAATAAAAGACCAACTAGAGTGGCGATAAAAAATGTAAAACGTCCTCCACAGGTCATGCCTAGTACTTCTGGTACTAGTGATGTCAGGATTCACGCTGGAACTCCAGAACTTCACTCGGAATCCGGGGATAGCGTCGTTGAAGATGGGAGTAGCGGTGAAGAAGAATAATTATTGGACTATATTTAAGATTTTAGATTTAGAATCCTTAAGCTTACAAATAGATAATAATATTCGCGATTTTAGCAATATGAAATCGAAAATTATAGAAAGCAAATTAAGTAATGAAACTTTAGGTATAGAAAACCAAATCGAGTATTTAATAAGACTTACTAAAGATAAATTATATCAAATTTTACCCCTTAATCATAGAAACAAACGAGCTTTGTTCAACCCTCTGGGCTCATTTGTAAAAGCTATATCTGGTAATTTAGATGAAGACGATGCAATTAAATATGATAAGGAAATCGTTTTACTCCAGAATAGAGAACATGCAGTCGAACGTAAAGTGTCATCAATGCAAAAAGCTTTCGATAAATTAGTTAATGACTCAGAAATCATAAATTCAAATATTAAAAGATTAGGCTCACACACTAATGGCATAGAAAAACTAGCAGAAAATGAATTCAAATTTAACAAGTTACTACGAATAATAGATACTATGTACCAAATTTTAAGCAACTTTCGAACTTGTTATGAGAACATACAAGAAATAGAGTCCGCAATCGCCTTTAGCAAACTAAATGTTTTGCACCAGTCTATTATAAATAGCACAGAACTGTACAGCAGTTTAGAAACAATTAGTAAACATGCTAGGACAATATATCCAGTTAGTAAAAGTAATTTAATAAAACTAGAACGTAATATCATAGTCAAATCATATTTAAATAACAATAGATTAGTATTTGTGTTAGAAGTCCCTCTAATAGACAACGAAACATATAATTATTATAAGGTTATTCCTATTCCTATTTTCCATTCTCCAGACACTTTTAACATTATTCCCAAATACCCTTACCTAATGGTGAATCGATTGAAATACATGCCCGTGGTAAACTCATGTACTGAAATTGAAAATGACAGATTTCTTTGTGATGAAAGTAATTTAGCTCAGAATCCAGTCGAGACCTGTATAGAACAAATTATGTTGATGAAGAATAACTACAATAGCTGCGTAAAGAATCGTATCAAGATAGAAAAGCCTAAGGTGCAGAAGATAACGGATAGCCAATGGTTGGTCTACACAGAGGACAACCTGATCATTACCGAAAACTGCAATGAGGAAATCCGCAAATACAACATCTTTGGGACCTATATCGTGACACTGAGTCAACAATGCGAGGCGCAAATAGGAGGAGTAATTGTTGGTGCCGCCACAAACACTACAATTTCCAGTTTCAAGCTCCCATTGGTCGAGATGCCAGAGCTTCAACAAGACATACAGACAAGGACGGAGAAGGTCGACCTAAGAAACGTGGACTTTAGTGACGTGAAAGAATTGTTACAAAGTGCCAAATTTAGTGAAAGTGACGATACAACCCAAATAGTGACAATAGAAATTAGCGTATGGACCATTTTAGAGTATATCATTATCATAATAATTATTGTCGTCATCTCATACAAATTAAATGTTTTTCGTTTTTGCCGAAATTCTCCGAAGTCATCTGCGACGCCTTCGGATAATTTCTCTCTTAGGGAGGGAGGAGTTAAGGAACCCCAATCCCCCAATATTAGCTTCATCAGCCAATAATTATATTATATTAGAATAACAGCTATATGTCAGCATATAATATCTAGGACATGCGTCATTAGCAGAGATGATTGGTTAGCAATAAGATTAGTATATAAGATCAACATTTTGTAGAATTAAGTAATTACTGTCTTGCTGTAACTGGGATCAAATAAAGTTTATTTTTAAACTCTTCCGTTGTCGCTTACTTAATTAGCTCTATTAACACCTCAACGGGATGCATCGTTGTCAATAGAGCCAGAACAAGGAGAAGAGAAAAATCTAAAACTACTAAGGGGCTGATAACCTTATTCCCCGGGTGGACGGGCCCGGGGATGTGTGAATCCTACCCTCCCAGCCGGGTTAGACTGGGAGGTGAGTATCTGGTGAGCCCTAAGCTTGTTATCCTGCCACCAATCTTATTGGGTGGAGGGGTCCTAGTGTACCGGTGAACCCACCGAAGGTGGGCCACCCTCCTCCTGTGTACCGAAAGTCTGGCACGTCGGGGTTGAGACACCCGACCGTGCCAGGTGAATCGCTGTGGGGCAGAGACAGGGGTTGACTAGGCTATCTACCAAGGCCAACTACCCTGCTCCCGACTCCTTCTGACTGCCGTGTCCAGACGGGACTTGGCGAGTGGGCGGGTCACCACTCCACTTGGCTTCGTTAACACCGTTAGGTATCCACCAAGGACCACTGAGTCGTGGTTTTAACCCGGAAGGGGCCAAAAAAGATGTCCCTACTAGTAACCGAAGTTACTAGTAGCGACACATGTGGGCGGCGCGCGGAGACGCGGCGACCGCAGTGACGTCACGCAGTGGCGCGACGAGTTGGAGAGAGGGGCGCGGCGGGGCGCGCGGTGGGGGCGGCGAGAGCGGCGGGCGGCAGCGAGACGTCCGCTCGGTGGCGATGGCAGGCGAAGAGTGCTAAGAACACTCTCGACACAATCACCTTTCAAACAAAAAAAACTAAATCAAAATCGGTTAATCCCTTCAGGCGCTATGATGCCACAGACAGACACACTGATACACAGCAACACACGTCAAACTTATAACACCCCTCTTTTTCCATTGGGGGTTAAAAAAACGACAATCGCATCAAAACCGCTTATTTTAATGAAATAGTCACCACCTCAAAGACAATTAAATGACCTACATTTTAATCTAAGGCTTTTTTTTAAAGTCAAAAAATAATAATTAAAGTACAAAACAATAATGAATATTGGGTCGCGCGGGTGTGGATCGCGTGCGCGTTTTGTTCCCTCAAGGTCGTTGGAGACTGTCACTGTCGTTGTCTTAAGAATTAATGTGGTGTAACAATGGGCGATTTTATCACTAAAACTGATATTTTAAAGACAAATTTTGTATCGATTTGCCAGAGAAAAAGTAAAATATACTGGTAATAGCAGATATTCTCTAAGTTAAAGCTACGCTTGAAGTTTTCCCACATATTCTAATCAGGATTGATGATATTCGCCTGATAACCAAGGTAACCGCCATAGCCTGAAAAGTGGCAGTAAGCAAGGCACGTTGTTACCTAAAGTCGCAACGTTGGAAGGCCTTCTACCCTCCAGAGTAGACCTGGTAAAGGGCTGCCAGAGTCTGCTTGATATGAGATGTAAGGTTCCGGTTGATATGGAGACTCTTGGTAGAGGTCTATGCCCGTGGACTTACAACCAAATTTTGTGTTAAATATTGTGATTTTTAATACCATCAAAATATTAACCTTTAAATTATGTTATGGTGGCCCAGTGGCTAAGACCTTGCCTTTGACCAATATTACTTTTACAATTCAAATGTACTTTCTTAGTTTATCTTGGACATAGCTGACATCGGTGAAGGAAAACATCGTGAGGAAACCTGGACTTATAGTGAGTATTTGTAAGTTTGTGTTCAATTGGTGTAATTGCTATCCCATTGGTGTTCCAGTGTATATAACATCTACTCATATCATCATCTGCCTAGCCTTTATACCAATTATTGTTGGGGTTGGCTTCCAGTCTTACCGGATTCAGCTGAGTACCAGTGTTTTACATGGAGCGACTGCCTATCTGACCTCCACAACCCAGTAACTGGGCAACACGATACCTCTTGGCAAGACTGGTCAAATCTCAAGCATCTGACTACTCGTAACGACTGCATAACAACATCTACTCATATAACAAATTTATTTATCAGTTTTACAGCCATATTACTAGAAATGATATAATATGTAAATTAGCCCAATGCAGCTGTTATTGCACAAATTAACTATGCTCATATTGAACGTGATTACCGCTAAACTATTTATGTTGATTCTAGGTAAAATATGGATATTACCAGTAAAACAGACAGCAGCGGTAATGATGATATTTAGTTAGGGAAATCTGGTAACGCAGAAAGCCGCTGGATTTAAAAGCCGATGTGACTATATGCTGAAGTCCACCAGAAGATGTTACTAATGACTATGGTAACGAAATGGAAGAAGAAAACAGATTGCGCCAAGCCTAAGTAACATGTGACAATGACAAAAAGATGATGGTGAATCGAAAATTGTTAAACAATCAGAAGAAGTAGCCTCACTACTGATCTGCCGACGAAATCTTATTCCTTGCATACACTGTTGGATATAAATGTGTGTAGTTAAAAGGGTTTACAAGAACATATTAAAAACAAAATAATAATATTTTGAATGATTTTACTTGCACGTCACAAGCTTGCCGTTGTTGGAATATAGAAAAAAAAACTTTTTGCAAAACAATACTACCGACTTCCAAATACAAAACTACAAAGTGAAAAATAACTTAATTTTTTGAAGTCGGTGTCTTTCGTAGGTACCATTTTTTTGCGTTATGGACACCGACTTCAAAAAATTAAGTTATTTTTCACTTTGTAGTTTTGTATTTGGAAGTCGGTAGTATTTTTTTGCAAAAAGGTTTTATTTTTCACTTTTTAGTTGTACGTACCTAATAGGCAAGTTAGTAAGGTAACTTTAACGCCAAAATAGATTTCATGGAAGTAGAACATATTCGGTGAAATGAGAGATCTGCGTACCCCTTAAGAGCGTACTGGCGTGATGTTATGTTATGAAATGGTATAAACAATAAACAGAAATGCGATTGCAGCAATCCGGAGAGATTTGCCGTTATTTATTGAAGAGTTCTGTTGTATATCTCCGAAGTTCTTCATCAGATCTTCACCAAATTAAAATGGGACCAATTTTGGAACATACTTTTCCAAACAAAAAAAGAATTTTCAAAATCGGTCCACAATTGACGGAGTAATCGGTGAACATACACAAAAAAAAAAACAATCATGATGTCGAACATAGAACCTCCTCCTTTTTGGGAAATCGGTTAATGAATAGCACCAACCTCGACCACTGTCTCTTTCGATACAGGTAATCCTAATCCTAAGATCTAAACTAATTGCGTTTAGTTAGATCTTGTTCTTGCAACGCCTATCTAAATCTCTTCTACCTATAATGTGATTTTTAATTTCGTAGACTAAACTGTCATTTGGGGGTTTGTCACTTTATCGTGACATAAAAATAGTGTCGTAGCCTGACTACCCTGAGTGATCGAAAGTTAGTCGAAAATCGAAGTAGATCGAAAATGAAACTATTTCACGGCAAAATAAAATTTGTTTAGAAACTAGCGGTCCTTATTTAGTTTCTACTCATTTATGTCAGACTTCATTTTATCGATCGCATTTATTTTATTGTTGATTTCATATTTAACACAATAAAAGTTTATATACTAATGTGTATACATACTATTATATTTAAATGTATTACGTTTATATTCATAAAACATTTATTTACACTGTGGTATTCTGCTAAACAGAGCCACATATTTTGAGTCTACTTACTTTCTATAACACACTATCCAAACCACACCTTCATATCTTTTGATATTTTATCAACTTTTGTAATTCATTTTTATGTTTTCTTTCTATTGTTATCATCCGAAAGGCATACTTTTAGTTATCTCTGATTGTTGTAATATCTAAAACTTAAATTATATTGCTAATTTGTAATTCTTGCAATATTTTTCTACTGTGACATTTTCATCTGACATGACATCTGTCTGTCTATTTTATTTTCTTAAACTATAGCATAGGTACCATGGACTAGACCTTCTTTAAGCTAGGTGCACATTAATATAAGGGCAGCGTAGACTGAACCCTTTGTGAGCCGTTTTTATTCGTTCTGGTCTTGATTTCTTAATTGAAATTTGAATTTGAAATTTAGACGATGTGACACAGAACAATGAAAAACGGGCGTCAGTTTTTAGTTTGGAATCTGGATTGAACGCCGAAAGTCGGTGGACTACTTAATGTACGATCGTATATGAAAGTCTTTAAACTATTATATATACGGCTTGTGTTATCTGAAGTGCTCTAATTTAATATATATATGAATATATAGTGTTATACTGTGTATAATTTGCCAGCCTTCCTACCTACCGTTTACCTGCGTATCTACGGCGTGTAACGGTAGGCAACTGATACACCAAGTGTGGTAGGTACAAGTGTGATCGGACTCCACAGTCCGATCCCCGACGCTCCTTGCTGCCTACCTACCACACTTGGTGTATCAGCTGTAGCAGACAAGTTTACAGACTCGCGTGGCCACAGCGCACCCGTTTCAGCTCGCGCAGATTCCTGCTGCCTACTCATCTACGTACCTGCCCGATTGCCTGCTAATTTGCCTACCTCGGGCATACGACGTCATCCTGCCCGTCCCATCACACCGTGCCACGTCTGCCTGCCCCACCTGTTGCCTGGTTAGCTGCCCACGTCGTTCGAAGCCGGACCTTACTTTTAATCTCTATATCCTTTTCCTAAATTTTAATTTATAATTACTTTCATTTTTATTAACGCTAAACTTAACGCTACAACACGAATTAGTAAAATTAAAATGAGGACTCAGGTCACATCGATTCGATGAATCACTTATGATTGAGCCTTACCTGCAACACTATGCTCCGCGCTTGCAACATTAAAAAAAAATAAGGGCATTGGCAGCTGTCAGTTTAGTCTACGAAATTAAAAATCACAGTATAGACACACCTAACAATACAAGTACCTACACTAAAGGTAGATTAGGTCCACAAAAGTCAAAATGTAGTAACTTGTCGCATCGCCGCTCGCGTGGGCACAAATACCAAAAGGGCACACAAACACAGGATTGTTGAGCCATCGCTAGTTAGTACAATAACATAGGTTAGTTCCTCTACATGGACTCACTTGAGTGGGTTCACTATACTAGAGATGAACCGTCTAGTCGGTTTAGCCCACTATCCGTCTTCATTTGTAATTGATGACTATACTCAGAATTTTAATTCTATTCCAGATTTGACAATTTCAGTGTTGCAACGTTATGACAAGTACTAAATAGTGACGTTGCAAAATTATTCGATATGGAAATGGAATATTTCCGGATCGATTCTTCTCGTTTATAATTTTACTCTAGTAAACTAAGTATATCAAGAAATTAAATATTTCTGAACCGATAATTTAGTTTTGACGATGATTATATGGTGAAGCTTGCCCTTAACTTGCCAACGACGAAACGCGGACGCGGTAGACGGTGCAGGTGGTCTGGTGCCACTTGGTTGACGACGGTTGAAAAAGACCTGAAAGAAGTAAATTTGGACAACAGCACTGCCGTGCACAATGGAGAAAAAGGATAAGGAGGACCGACCCCAAGTAAATGGGATAAGGTCGCGACTGATGATGATGAATTTTATAAGGATTGCGGATAACAATAGCTATCCAAAGAAATTTAAACGTTTACGGACCGACTTGTCGGCCAAGCCGACTATTCGGTCACAGTTATATTCGTATACTAGGTATTTGTCGACTAGTCGGCCATTCGAGGGGCAACTAGTTGTTTAGTTGACTAATCGGCCAATATGGATGTTTCCTGGGTAGAAAAAGATAATTCTATTTAGTCCGTCAGTGAAATTATCAAATAACATTGGAGACGTTTTTTTTTGCTTTATTATATACAAGCTGATCCCCGCGGCTTCGCTCCCGTCAAAATTATAGCCTATGTTACTCGGGAATAATGTAGCTTTCCATAGGTGAAAGAATTTTTTAAATCGGTCCAGTAGTTTCGGAGCCTATTCGGTACAAACAAACAAAACAATCTTTCCTCTTTATAATATTGGTATAGAAATAAAAAAACTGTCAAATATAAAGCGCATCAAAGTTCAGGGTGGGGCTTGTGACGTCACTTTGTCAGTATAAAGTGTAGCACATCGTGACGTCACACGTTATTTCAACCAACTGTATCTTCGTAATTTTTTGTAAAAGTGGATCAAGAAAAATTACGTGTTCAATATTTATAGGCAATTTAACTGAGGGACTAAATATATATTTTTGCCCAACTATCCTATTCCACAGTCGTCCCATCTCTACTAAATACTGATTCAATTCTACATTTTATGGTTACTCCTATTTGGTCGAAACTCGATGCGTTCTTGCAACATGTTTAGTGTACGTAAGTACACCTATCCCTAACCATGCGGGGAATGTGTGATGTCATGTAACCTCATAATAAAATAGCATGACTATCTCAACTTGGCAAGTGTTGGCAAATGAAAATAACTCCTGTCGTGGTTAAACGATATGCCAGTTAGCAGGGACATACCATTCTCTGTGCCTAACTTCTCATAAAAATATTTTACTCCGTGATCGAACTCTAGGAGTTTAGTGGACGCCAGTGTAACTGCTGAGCATGTGGTCCAAGGTTTAATGATCTGAACAACAGGTTGAACAAAGTTTTGTTGGACTCTTAGGCTTTTTTTAAATTATAGGCTCGCATTTGACTAGTGGTGGAGCGGTGGCCCAGTGATATCGGCTGCGACTTACAAGTTGTAGGTCGTGAGTTAGAACCCAGGCAGGCGCTTTAATTTGTGTAAATTATTTCATCACCACTGTTCACTAAAACGGCGAAGGAAAACATCGTGAAGAAACCGGCATGTCTTAGAACCAAAAATTCGAAGTCATGTGACATCCACCAACCCGCACTAGGCCCGCGTGGTGGATTATGGCCCATCCCCTCTCACAGAGAGGAGGCATGTGTCCCAGCAGTGGGAACATTAATAGGCTGATGATGTGATGTGTGATGTGATTTGACCAGTATCTCACCTGATAGTAAGCGATGATACTTACGATTTACTGTCAACCACTGACAGTGAAGCACGCTTGCCTGGAAGTTATCTATTCAGACTTGAGTTAGGTAAGTTTAGACCACGCCATTATACGCGGTGCACTCAATGTATAAACCGAGTGTCTTAGTGTGAACGCAAGTGTCCCTAATGCAAGTGACACGATAATTAGTCTCGCATATGTGCTGTATTGTGTCCAAGTGTTTAGTGTGGTTAAAAGTTTTCGAACAGGTTCGTCATTTTCAAAACACCGCATCGCCTTTGAATAAAGAGTTTCAAGTGAAGCAAGGAGACTATAAAGAAACTTATCATTTTCGTAGAAGGGCTACCAGAGCTTTGGAATGTTACATTCAGTGATTATAAATTTGAGTAATAAAATCCTCATATTTCATTCGACAGAAGTTTTCATAAGCTTGATGATTTTCTGTGCATAATTAATTAAACAATCTATTGTAAACTCCTAATTCTTGCCTTTTTGAATCCACCTGTATCCAAATAGTACTTTAGCGTTTTCTTAGTTTTTTAGGGTTCTGTTCCTCAAAAGGAAAACACGGAACCCTAATAGGATCACTATGTTGTCCGGCTGTCTGTCTGTTCGTCTGTCTGTCAAGACTCTTTATCTCGCGAACGCATCGAGGTATCGAGTTGAAATTAACATTATATACTCAAGTTTGCAACCACTTACACCTCTGAAAATATTAAACTTCTAGATCAACGCAATCAAGAGATACAGCGGTTAATGACGCCTATTTTACACTCGCATTGGAATCAAAATCTACAAGGTACTTCCCGTTGACCTAGACATATGAAATTGGACAAGAAGCAATGTCTAAAGCGTAACTGCCCGAATACAAAAATTCTGTAAAAGTGTGAACAGTACAGAAATTAATGTCCGACATTTAGGTCGTAATTTCTGTCTGAGTAAAAACTTAGCATTACAGACCCCCAGGTTGTAGCTTTCAGGAAGCACTTGCTCCGGCAGGGAATTCCACTCCATAGCTGTAACGCATAATAAACATCCCTGCCGGAGTCTGTATTTCCCGATAGCTACAATCTAGGGATCTTTAAGTCAAGAGTGAATAGATTACTTCTAGGCAAGTGTGCATCACCGTCGACCACATCATCGCTTACTAACAGGTGAGATAGTGGTCAAGCTCGAGCCTATATTAGATAAAAAATAAATATGATCATTCCGATTTGGTGGAAAATCGTTATAATGAAGTAGGTGTACCGCTGCCTACATTTTCGGATAATACATTCTTGATAATTATCTATACCAATATTATAAAGAGGAAATATTTTTTTGTTTGTTTGTACCGAATAGGCTCCAAAACTACTGGACCGATTTCAAAAATTCTTTCACCGTTGGGAAGCTACTCTATCCCCGGGTGACATAGACTACTCTTTATCCCTGTATTCCCACGGGAACGGGAACTACGCGGGTGAAACCGCGAGGCGTCCTCTAGTTATGAAATATAGACGAAACATCAAAATAATCTAGCCAAAGTAACGACCAAACTTAGAATCTAGAAACACAGATAGATCAACAATATTATCATCGTATTCAAATGTACTAACGGCGAACACACATCGCACATTCACGATTAGCCGCTCCTACTGTAATTGAGTCTAGTGTTGCGACTAATCTATCGACATTATCGATAATACGAAGTGCAATGGACACGGTGAATGAGTTGTACATTAGTTTAGATTATAGCGTAATTAATCCAATTTATTACAATAATTGAGCAGCTAAATGATGTGGGTTATTGATATTTAGGTGGGTAGTGGGGTCTGAGTTATCAGTATCTTGACCTAGAAAATTTACATGAAATTCATTGGTAAGCGCATTACTGGAAAACGATAAAACGGTTTTGTATATAACACTTGGTTACCGAAAAAATAATACTTGGTTACCGAAAATTTCTCTCTCTTTTTTCCTGTAGCATTTTCGTATGAATGCCAAAACTTAGATAGGACAGCATTTACCGGGTCTGCTGGTAAATACTTTGGATAGCTAAAATGTCATGACTGTTACCAAAAGTTGTATACCAAGTAGATTTTTTATTAAGACTGAATATTAGAAGACCTTAGTTGTTTTATATTGCTGATATTTCAATTTTATACCTTACCTAAGTAGTCAAATAGTCAAGCAAGAGTGATATTGCCATCTTTATAAAATAAAAATAAAACATCTTGAAACCAACAACGCTATTACATAATCACAACAAAAAATCTGATATTACCACACATTTAACCTAAACCAATTTCAAATCCAACCATTATATCGTTAACACCTTCCCACCCCTAGCAAACCGCAGGTGTGGCGCTTACATTACATTGCTATCAAACGGAATGTCGATATTCTTTCCGTCTCGATACATATCGACCGGTCGCAACACTATCGGTTCATTCTATCGTGCACTGCACACATTTTTGTGGTCATCCATATTCTGTATTAATATTTTTGATAGAGAATAACGTTAGCATTGTATTAAATTCAATCTAGCCTTTTCCCAGTTGTGTTCGGGTCCTGTCTAACTATATACTGAAAGACAGAAATAAAGTAAAATTATTTATTTGTGACCCGCACAGGACACACGAGAAATAGCAAAAAATGTAACAATAATAAAAACTGCATAATTATCTAACCTCTACAGGATACTATCAGACAGAGAGCGGTCACGCGATCAAGCGTTCAAGAGGATAATTTTGCGTTCGAGCGTGCAGTTGCTCACTAACCCCGCTGTTGGACGGTCTACGTGGTACCACTACTTGTCACCATACTTTTTGACGATAATTCGTCATGAAATGTGCCGTTAAAGCGGGTGCCCAATGTGGAATACGTCCTTGCCAAGACGGGCACGAACTTCACCCTGTCTTCCATCTCAGTGGTCACCGTGAGTTTTATCGCCCTGATCGGACCAGCGAATAGGTGTACGTCCACTAACTTCAGGTTATTCCTATTCTGTATTAATATTTTAATAGACAAATTTAAGCTTAAATGTTAGATAAATTTTCATAGAGACCATAATATTAAATTAATTCAATGTTTTGATTTGGGAATTGGACAGTAAAATAGATTAGCGTTATTTGTTGCTCATTTTGAGATTGATCGATTTGTATGCATGTCGGATTGTTTACTTAGTGTGTATGAATTAGTTTACTGTTTTATCAGTATATTGTTATGCTAGTTTGATTTGGCTTTTCATTCTTGGCTCTTTGATTATTCAAGGCATTTCTGTCTAACACTGTTAGAGATTTGTACATTTCAAAAGCCCAATGCAGTCCAGAATTATATTATGCGTAGGCATTTTCCTTCGATAACGACGAAGACAAGATACTAAGGCTTATTTTATTTTGGCCCCTTTTTCGAGATGGTGGAATTCGCTATAAAAGTAAAGTGAATATAAATTAAATCTAAATAGTCTGTTATATTTTCACTGCTGCGTGTCTTTAACCACTTTTACTGAACTCCCATTACATACTGGACCACCACTACTCTCACTGAGCCAACACTGTTTCAATCTGGCCAACACTGGTCTCATTGCGCCCATTACTGCTCGCATTGGGCCAACAAGCCGTCTTTGAGTCAACACTCCTATCATTGAACCAAAACTGCTATCATTTCGGGCCAAACTACCAAAATTGCTTTATCAACCACCTCGTCAACTATAAAAGGCAAGCCAAATAATATATTACCCACCTATTCATCAAAAAAGAAATTACTCATAGACATAGCTACGAATATGTTCAAAAGCAAATTGTTAAGGATGGGCAGCTAGCTACCACTTACGGTGACTACGACATAATCTGCCTTGTTATGTTCCCACGACTGGCTCTACTTCTACTCTTACTAAACTCTATTCTTAACTAAGCTACGACTGTTCTCATTAGTGCCAACAACGTTCTCATTGGGCCAACGCTGCCCCAATTGGGCCAACACTGGTCTCATTGGCTCAACACTGCTCTTATTGGGGTCATAAAGCACTCTTATTAACGGCCAACACTGTTATACTGGGGAATAATTCTGCTCTCATTGGCCTTCTTGTCAACTATAAAGACAAACCCTAAACATACGTTATGACATTAATCAATAAAAGTAAAATACTCGTACGGTACAGCTACGTTCAAAAGCAGACGGTAAAGATCGAGCAGCTTGCTACCAATTACGGTGATTACGTCCCAGGTAACCCAAGACCGATTGTCTTAAATTCCACCTAATGAAGCCCATTTATTGGGTAAACGGTGCGTGTGTTCGGGACACACGGTTTTGGAAGAATGGCGAATAATAATGTTTTATTTTTGTCACCGGCTTATAGAACTAGAGGTGAGTACAAATGCCGTTATATAAACTTTCAAATCCAATTTTCCACGATAGTAGGTACCACCTACCAAAAAAAAAGCGATTTATCTTTGAAATACATCGATAATGTTTCACGATATCTTCTGTCAATTACAACCCTTGAACTTTGAACACGGTAGGTAGATTAATGTTGCTTTCTGAACAAGGCTGCTAAATGAGACTTTTTTCAAGAAATTATCCTACCTCATGTTATGCCATCGTCTGCTTGAAACTGTTAAAACTTTCTTTTCACAGGGGGTATATCGATCTGTCCTTGTCGCTGAAATTTTAATGTACTTCAGAAGCCCATCAAATTATAAAAAAAACCATCAAGTAATTGTTTCATACAACAAACCTTCTTTTTGTATTGCATTTTGTGTGCCAAATATATGTTTTCTTTCTTTGTTTTGCTTGTTACAAGCGAGATACTTATACTTATTAAATAAGTAAAATAAACATTTAGACCCATTCCAGGTCCTTGAAATCATGGGAAAATCTAAAATTAAATATTCGTATGCATTCCACTTCCTTTTTTGACAAATCTTTCACGATTCAAGCGGCTCGGTTGTGGAATGTATTAGCAATTCAAATAAGACGTGCTCAAACACTGCCAACGTTTAAGAAAATGGTAAAAGAGCATCACCTGTCACTATAATTTTTATTCTTCACCTTTCTCTGTTATATATTTGATATGTATTAGTATATTATATAATATTGTATGTATGTTATTATGTCTAAGTAATATTATTTAAGTATGTAATTTCGTACACTGACAGTCCTAAATTCACCTCCTATCGTACAGTCCATCCAAAGGTTGTCTGTAAGAGATTGCCCTGTGCGATAAGACCGCCCATTGTACACTTGTTTTTGTGAATGTTTGTCCTGTACACATTTTGTGGTGTACAATAAAGTATATAATAAATAAATAAATTATGCAAAAGAATTTGGTTGAAATTTTCTTCCGCTCCCCAACCTTTCCCCCCGTATGTCACCTAATTGCGAGTCACCGGTGAAAATCACAGTTACAATTGACGCCAAGCTTTATTTTCATTTCGGCACTCATTCTTCAAGGTCTGATTCAGTCCTTCAGTTTTATTGGTGCAAAAATGTTCTTTTGGAAAAATCACTGAGCGCTCATTGGCTGACGGATACCGGGTGAGTTTGATTGTTTTTACGAAGTGTTTTGGCATTGTGTTAAATGTTTTTTTTGTGGAAGTTGTTAGGTCTTATTTGAAGCGTGAATTATAATTCGAATAATTTTGAAAGTTTTATATTTTGCGGGACTAGATGTTATAAGTTTTTTTGTAGTTTATTTAACTTTAAAATGCTTAATACTTTTAGTGATAAATTATGGCAGGAATAGAAAGGCGGGCTTTTGCCCTGCATTGGGATAAGTCAGGCTAGAAATAAATAATAATAAATGATGGTACATTTTTACGCGTCAATGTTCTATTGAACTTATTCTACCGAAAAGACTATCCCGCAATGGCAGTCAGGGGTGTATAGAAGACGGAAAGACGGGCGTTTGCCCAGTGGTGGGACTTATCAGGCTAATTAGATACTTACTTGTTTAAGCCAGCTTTCTATATTGCCAGATGAACCAGTGATTTTTAATAATAAGTCCTGTAAAAATATTTAAAAAAAAAGCCCGTCTACTTAAGAAGCGAACTAAAAAAACGTAAACAAAAAGACAATCATGCTGTGCAGTCGGAGGATACATATTCGCGAGCTGGCTGACCAAAACTAGATGTATCCTCCGACTTCACAGCATGATTTTCTTCCTGTGTACGTCTTTTTAGTTCGCTTCTTAAACATTCGGGTTTTTTGATTTTTTGAATTAACTCTTTTTAACCCCCGACGGAAAAAGAGGGGTGTTATAAGTTTGAGGTGTGTTGCTGTGTATCTGTGTATCTGTGTATCTGTGTATCTGTGTGTCTGTGTATCTGTGTATCTGTGTATCTGTGTGTCTGTGTATCTGTGTATCTGTGTATCTGTGTGTCTGTCTGTGGCATCATAGCGCCTCAACGGATGAACCGATTTTGATTTAGTTTTTTTTGTTGGAAAGGTGATTGTGTCGAGAGTGTTCTTAGCTATGTTTAAAAAAAAACGGTTCAGCCGTTCAAAAGTTATGGGCGTTTTACTGTTTGAATCGGGATGTTTTCGCAAGATAAATGTGTCGGGGGTTTTTTAAATTTTAAAATTTTATATTGTACGATGCCGTCGCCATAGAATATTCCAAAAAAGTTAAAAACTTAGGGGTTTTCCTTGACTGCCACTTATCTTGGAGTGTTCACATTGCAGAAGTAAGCAGGAGGGTGTTTTGCTCGTTTCGGTCCCTGAAGCGTCTCCAGAAGTTCCTGCCTTTTCCGACTAAAGTTACTCTTGCTCAGTCTCTCCTTCTTCCTCTTCTTGAGTATGCTGATGTCAGCTTTCTTAATGCGACTGAGGAACTTCTTGATAAGCTCGAACGTCTACAGAATTTGTGCATCCGTTTCATATTTGGCCTCCGAAAATACGACCATGTGTCGGAGTTTCGGAGGCGGTTGAAATGGCTGCCTATTCGACAGCGGCGAGATGCTCACACTCTTTCATTACTCTTTTCTTCATAATCCTAATTCTCCTTTGTATCTTCGAGAACGCTTTGAGTATCTTGTTCCGAGAGGAAAACCCTGTCGTCTGTCATCATCTCTTCTCCTTCGTTTTCCTTCCCACTCTTCAAGTCGTTACGGTGGATCTTTTACTGTTCGCGCTGTGCGCCTCTGGAATACTCTGCCACACTCTATACGGGATAGCCCTTCATTGGAGGTTTTCAAGAGAAGAATTAAGGAATATTTCCTATCAACATGACTCATTAATTTATGTATTTACAATTGTAATATTTTAGTTTTGTAATAAATAGGTATATATTATGTTTATGCATTGTGTGTTGCACACGTATTTGTTTAGTTTATTTAGTGAGTAAGTATTTAAATTTGTTACGAGTTTTTAATAAGCTTTTGTTGTGCACATGGATGTATTATCCTCAAATGCATATTTCTCTACGCAACTGAGGTTTGCTGTTAGAGAACCCAACTATGGGTTAAGCTCGCCTTTGTACATAAACTGTCCTATTGTATTTGTATGTTTCTATGTTTTGTGTACAATAAAGAATAAGAATTAGAATAGAAATTGTAATTTACCATTATTTTATCAAAGGAATAATTTGATCATGATGATGATGAATTCTTTAAAGTCTTCACAATACCTCATTACAAACTCATAGAATCCTAATAAGAATATATTGGAATTGCATGAGTTTGCAATTATTGTCTTACAGGTATTTGAAGTAAAATTTCTATCTCAACTGGTTTAATCTATCATCGCTCCATACTCAGCCAATACATCCACCACCATCCATCAGCCACCAGATAATTTCGCTCTACTAAGTGCTAAGCCAGAAGTGTTTACGCCCGTAAAAGCCAATTCAGATAATGATATATTTTCAGATGAGTGGTTGCCGATAATAATAATATGATCAGTATTATTAGCCTGAATAAGCAGCATCCGTATGGTACTTCTGTCTCTAGTTAATGTGAGGGCATTACTTCTGATTGGATTATATGAATAGTTAATAAACAAGGAATGGAAAAACATCGTCAGGAAGCGGCATAGCCTAGAACCAAAAATTCGAAGACATGTGACATCTACCGATCGCCACTGGGTCCGTGTTTCGACTCAATATCTCTCAGAAAGATCATCATAAAAACACTGTAGCATAAACAAAACATTTTATTTCAACTAAACCATTAAGGTAATTTTGAATTGTTAGCAAAAAAAAACTAAAATGAAGCTAGTTGCATATTCGCTAGCGTCAATATATATCTACGGAGAAGAATGTGCAAGAAACGCCACGGACACTAATTTCCATCAATTAGTTTTAGTTAAAGTATTTGGTTAAATCATTATTGTTGTAAATTTACATATATTATGATGTGAGAACGATGTAAAAAACGAGCACGTAAAAGCGTCTAGAGTAAAATAAACAATCTCAGAATACAATAATTAATTAAAAACAGGCCGCGGAAACGAAGTTATTACCCATCCCAAATTCCCAACTGATGGTGCCCGTTCACGAACATGACGCATGAATTGGCACCACTCAGCTCAAACATCATGAAGGGAACCGAGTGATCCAACACATGTGCCACCATCAGAGAGGCATTTGAGAGAGCATGACACACTCTTAACTGTCAGGGCACATTCAAGTAAACGACGAAGAATTATAGAACTTGCCCAAGGGCATGTCTTGATTTGATCTAATCTAGTGTCTGCAAGCTCCAAATTGATCCCCAAGTCAGATATCGTTCATGTGATTATTTTATGAAGATTTCCTCAGTAGCAACACTGAAACTGGATTTGAATAAATAAAGCATTTATGTCCAGTTGTGACTTACCTAAGTGGCGAGACGAGGTTATAATAAATAATACACGTGTCTACCCCTTCTCCAAGAAGGGAGAGGCACGTGTATTCAATCCAAGTTAGTTTAATTAAAATATGTATCTAAAAATCTTAGGATAAAAATAAATCTAGAAGCCAACGAACTATCAAAGTTAAAACTCCTACTTCCCTATAAATACATCTGAAAATCCCTCAAAGGGTTCTTTAGGGGACAAAGAAAGCAGTTAAAATACTAAGAACATATTAGCTAAAACATGTGGGTAGTTTCGCTATATCGTCCACAAGTGATTCAAAGAATTCGCGTGGGTAGCAAGTCGCCTAAGTAGTAGAATGCATGAGCAATTTCCTATGTATACTCCACACCTTTCATTTCTTTAAAGAATATACGATGTGGTATTTTATGGCTTTATTTTTGATGGATGAGAGTGCTTCTGGATTGTGATGTAAATAGGGATTTGTCTAGTAGTTAAGCTGAGGGTGGTGATGACTCTACTAAAATGCATTTTCGGCATTGTCCGGCTTGTTCCAACGGAGATTCCAGACAGATATTCTCTCAGCAAAAACGATTTGAAACAAGCTAAAAGTCAAAAATCTTTATTTCAATTAGGCCATTAATCGGCACTTCTGAATGCCGAAATTTCCATTTATAAATAATAATAACTGATTTTACCGTCCATTCGGCGAAAAAGCTTGTTATGGAGAAGAACGTACAAGAAACTCCACATTTACTCTTTGAAAAAAAGTGTTTTATCTAATTTACATACATTCGTTAATTCATATACGTGAGGACGTTGCACCCAGATTAACACTACTATATTACGTATCTATACCTCTATACCAATATTATAAAGAGGAAAGATTTTTTGTTTGTTTGTTTGTACCGAATAGGCTCCAAAACTACTGGACCGATTTCAAAAATTCTTTCACCGTTGGAAAGCTACTCTATCCCCGTGTGACATAGGCTACTTTTTATCCCTGTATTCCCACGGGAACCGGAACTACGCGGGTGAAACCGCGAGGCGTCCTTTAGTAGGTAATATAGTAGTAAAGAAAAGTCCAAAATGTATGAAATTGATGAATGAAGAATGAAGTTGGACTCCCATTTGGTCCGTTGTGCGTGGGGGTTCTGGCTAACATAGCCAGCCTAGCTCCGTCCAAAAGCACAGACGCTTTCTGGGGGCTTCACAGGCTTCGCGGAGTGACCTCACTGTTTCGAGGATTTCTTCACGTTAGGAAGCCACGGCCTCTCAGTCCAGGATGACGTGGGCGGCTGATTCATTGGCGTTAAAACAGCCCTTGCAAAGTGGGCTGTCTGTGGCGCCTATGTTAAAAAGATGTTTGTTAAGAGGGGCGTGGCCTGTTATTGTCCGTATGATTATTCTAAGGTTATTGTCAATGCATGGAATTGCCCTCGTAATATCAAGGTAGTGTACATTTGATCCCATACTTTTTGATACTTGTTAGTCTGTTGTCTAGTTGCCTCTTTGGTTTGGTTGCGTGAAGATCTAGTCAAGAGTTATTTCTAGTACCTACGCTCATTTTCACTTGATAACAAGTCGAGCAACTTCGATCAAAATCACGTCAGACAAGTCATGAGTATTCCATACTAGCAATCGCTCGCGTGGTATTAGTATTTCTCCTAATATCTATATAAATTATAGCCTATGTGTGTTGTTTTGATGTATAAGCTATATTTTTGTAAAGCATCAAGACCCGTCCAGTTTTTTTTTTTGCGTGAACGAGTAAGAAAAATGCGTCCATGCATCCATCAATCCAAACAAAGTTACTGCGGCCCTGACTCAAGCAACTGAAGGAACAAGGGTGAATTTTAGTCATTTAAAGTCTGACACGCCCTCTCTCTTCACCCAGATTGGAAGAAGTCATTGGTTGATTTCACAAGCAAAAATAAAATAAATCATCCATCCATCTATCCATGCCCACAAACTTTCACGTTTATAATAGTAGTACCTAAGGTTTCTTTGTAAAAGCTTTCAAAACCCCCATTATCAAGCACAAAATATCAATTTTCCGTGAGAATCTGAAACAAAGGAACGACGAAACTCCTATAATTTGATATACAACTTTAAGCTCGCCACAAGAAAGTTGCAAATCGTTCGCTAATTAAATTTCAAATCTCTGCATAATGATTTGGAACTTTAACCTCTTCTAAACAAGTGCTTAATTCGTTTAAATGGTTCTTACGTGACTGATAAGCTGTATATCGGGTTTCATAAACGATAAAGACTCATTTCTGATAAGGGTTATAAATTATTATGGTCCACATAACACAATAGATGGTAAAAGGCTATAATATTACATTGTGTAGATTATGTGTTGAAATGATTTGTGATAAAAACGGTTTATATTGATGATATAAACTTGTTCAGGGGTCCGCAAATTGATTTAATTATTTTAACACTTTGTTTGATGAATTCATAAATTAAAATTGAGTCTTGTGTTAAAAGACAATAATGTAAAAAATCCGGCCAAGTGCGAGTCGGACTCGCGCACAATGGGTTCCGTACCATTATCACAAAAAAAACGGCAAAAAATCACGTTTTCGGTATGGGAGCCCTCCTTATATATTTATTTTATTCTGTTTTTAACCCCCGACGGAAAAAGAGGGGTGTTATAAGTTTGCGGTGTGTTGCTGTGTATCTGTGTGTCTGTGTATTTTTGTATCTGTGTATCTGTGTGTCTGTCTGTGGCATCATAGCGCCTCAACGGATGAACCGATTTTGTTTATTTTTTTTAAAGGTGTCTGTATCGAGAGTGTGTTTAGCTAAGTTTAAATATAATCGGTTCAGCCGTTCAAAAGTTATGCGCGTTTTACTGTTTAGATCGTGATGTTTTCGCAAGATAAATTTGTGTCGGGGGTTTTTTAAATTTTTAATTTTACTTGTTATTTATAACTTTTTAGTTAACATATTTTTTTCGAATTAGGTAGATTTAAACATTTAAGTGTTATATATTTTTGAAATAACCTCTTAAAACCCTCTATTTTTATAACCCATACGAAGGGATTGGAAAAAAAAAAATTGGGGCCTCACAATATGGGGTGTAAAATCCGACATTTTTATATTTTCCAATTTTAATGTAGCCAGTGACACTCTCAAGATTAAGACGAATCGATTGACATAAGAATCATCAAAATCGGACAACGCGTTTGATCTCTAGAATGCCACATAGGAAAAACATACATGCATACATAGGCTGATAAACACATTACACTCCTTTGGCAGTCAGTTAAAAAGGTGTGTTCAAAATTCTCCTAAATAGATAATTGTAATCATCTTAAGAATAACTAAACTTCTCACTGTAGATGGAAAAATACATCAATGGAAAATATTTTATTTTACACATAAATTGTAACGAAGCACCTCACCTCACCTCTTTTACTATCCTCCTCCACCCAGATTTTCATTCAACCAAAGCGTTACAAAAAAATAACTCAACAGTATAGATCTACAACAATTTCAACGTTTCTATTTGTAAAAATATTCATAGTCTGCTCCCCAGGCTGTAGGCATGTAAATAAACTCCAAACTGGGTCACTGATCTAATTCCAGATCTAAAACTATGTTACGTCAAACTGAATTTTCACAAACCTAGCCTGAAAAAGTATTTTTATTCTTGTTAGTTGTAACTAACTTGTTTTTGAAGCTTGGAAAACGATTAATCTACGCCATTGGGAGATAAATATATTTTAAATCTAAACAACTCAAATAGATAAACAGCCTAATATGTACCAACTCTTGGGTCACTAGCCTTACTCTCTAGGAGAGGGAGAACCCACCACGCAAGCCCAGTGCAGTTGGGTTGCGCACGCGCACGTTTGGCACGCTTACACCAATAAAATTAAAAAAAAAAATCCTTCTGAATAGACTTACATAATCTTCTTACAGTAGGAATTTGCAGCTTATGATCTAAAGAGAGGGCGAGCCCTTTGGAGAATAAATGCATGTCTTCTTTACCCGACTACCGAAGGAGGGTAATGTGTTTATCAGTCTATGTATGTATGTAAGTATGTATGTATGTATGTTCCTATGTGGCGTTCTAGAGATCAAACGCGCAAGCCGATTTTGATTATTCTTACGTCAATCGATTCGTCTGAACCCTGTGAGTGTCACTGGCTACATACAAATTGGAAAAGAAAAAAATGGCGGATTTTGGGCGCCAGTGGGAGAAAAAAAAAAACATATTTGCGAGCTGGCTGACCAAAACCAGATGTATCCTCCGACTGCACAGCATGATTTTCTTCTTGTTTACGTTTTTTTAGTTCGCTTTTTAAGCAGTCGGGTTTTTGATTTTTTGAATTAGCTTTTTTTTTAATTCGCCTAGCATGTCCCACAGCTGGGTAAAACCTGTTTAAAAATACCCATTGGTTATTGATCAAAATCATGGTAATAGCTTTAATAAACGAGTCACACAGCTACTCGAATCTTCCCAAACTCTACATACTCGTATTATTAATTTTGAAGCACCGAACGTTGGAATCAAAGCAATTATTAATAATAAGAGTGTTATCTAGTGTCGGTATGCAGAGTGCTTGTTTTATTATTTCCTGCCGCTCCGCACCGGATGAGCTAGCGTTATAATATTTAGAGTTCGTTGGATGATTGGTGCAATCGTATTTTTATTTTACTAGTATTTTCAGTTATATATTTCTAAGCATTTTCGATATAAATCATCATAGGCAATTATCTGCTAACTTAGGTTCGTATTTGTAGCAATTTCAGATATGTTCATTAATGAAACAATTGAGAGAACTGAGAACTGGATAAATCCAGTTCTCAGTTTAATATTAATTTTTATAATTTTTAATATTGTCTGAATGTGCCTAGTTTTTAACCGACTTAAAAAAGGAGGTTCTCAGTATGACCCGTATGTTTGTATGTATTTTGTCAATCCTTTAGGTAACTTACTATGGAACTTGCTCAATTTGTAGTGATGGTGAACCAAAACAAAAAAGAGAAAAATAAAAACTTTTTTTTTTTAAATTACTGACTTCAAAAAAAAAGTAATAAGTGCAAAATAACTTTCGTTTCGGAAGTCGTTGTCGCATAACGATAAAAACACGAGGTACGAAGGACACCGACTTGGCTGTTGAAGCAAAGTTGAGATAAGATTAAGATTTAATTAGAATACAAAAAAAAAAAAAAATTGTATTCTATTACCATTAAATATGTCTTGGAACCTTTCGTAAGCAAAATTGCATTTAATTACCTACGCATAAAAATATTACTTAATATTTTATTCGAAATTTATATGATTTATTTGTAATTTAAATTATTAATTTATAATTATTTTTTTGTGCACTATTTAGTTTTTTATTTGTATTGTTATTAACAATAGTTTCTACTAACAAATAATGAATCATGTTGTTCGATGAATAAATTATTTAATTAAAGATTTTGCAGCTCTAAAATATTATTTTAATTTAATTGTAATTTTATATGAATGTGTGCAGAACCCATTAAAAACTACCGGTTCGTTTGCTACATTTTTTGATTAATAATATAGATTTATACCATCGTACATCGCATGTTTTATATTTTTACTGCATTTATTAATCTTATTAGCCGTACATCATGTACTGTGTTTAGTTAAGCTAAATAAAAACAAAACAAACTATTTATTACACCTCATGTAAATGTCAACTTTAACGACATTGCAACAGGATTTATTTTGGATTAACGAAATTGCCAAATAAGGTCGCATAACAATTTTAGCCGTAATTAAAACTGAATTATCACTGTGATGATATAAGGTTCCGAATCCCTCTTCATGTGCTAAAATAGCTGTCGCAGACACTATGTCATATTCAATTAATGAATGTGAACCAGTCTATATTAGGTCTTGTGCTAAAACTTTTGCATTACATTTCAAGCTACACATCCATTATGAGCTGGCCTGTCATTTTGCAGAAAGCTATTACATTCTGCGGTCAGTTTATGCTGGTAATGTGTGGTTTGACATGTCGCTTGTCATAAATTATTATCTCAGTTGTATCCTCATTAGTTTTCTATTGACGTATTGATTTATGCTTGTAGAACAAATAGAGAGGATAGTCGGCCTAATGTATCTGTTTGTAGATTGTCTGATTTGTAAAGATAAGTCGAGCTTCCTGCGATTATGTCTCGGATGGGTGACCAAAGTCAAACTAAATTATTCAAAAGTTTTAGTCAAAGTAACATTCTCAGAACAGTGAAGTGGAAATATCGAAAGGAAACCGAAAACCAGCATGTCCCAATATTAAAAAAATAACTTACAATAAATACTACCGACTTCCAAATAAAAACACTATAAAGTGACAAAAAACTTTCTTTTTGGAAGTCGGCGTCAATAACTAAAAAAAATGTACCTATCCGTAGTATTTTTTTGTAAGATTTTTTTTTATTATTGGGACATGCCGCGCCGGTTTCCGAACATAGAACCTGCTCCTTTTTGGAAAGTCGGTTAAAGAAACAGAGAGGTCACCAGGATACCAGGACACCAGCTTGGAACGGAGTTCGATTAATTAAATTTACAGTCTTTCAGTTTCGTACAATATGACGAAACTGAAATAACAACAACACAGCTGATGCTCGGTGTTAACACAGAATATCGGCTGCTAACGTAGGTATTGTATGTGTCTAATCAGCGCGCGCTCGTACGTCTTCAGTTTTCTTCGTGCACATCTAGCTTTCTTCTCGGCGTCTTCCTTTTCGCGTCTCCTTTTTCCCGTGCGGATCCTCGCTTGTACTATCCTGCATGTAGCACGCTGTGCCTCCCACAATTAATCACGCAAAAATGATTATTTATATTTGTTTCTATTAATAAAAAAACGGCTAAGTGCGAGTCGGGCGCGCGCACTAAGGGTTCCGTACCATTATCGCAAAAATCGACAAAAAATCAAGTTTGTTGTATGGGAGCCCCCCTTAAATATTTATTTTATTCTGTTTTTAGTATTTGTTGTTATAGCGGCAACAGAAATACATCATCTGTGACGGTTCATGAGATACAGCCTGGTGACAGACAGACAGACAGACAGACAGACGGACCGCGGAGTCTTAGTAATAGGGTCCCGTTTTTACCCTTTGGGTACGGAACCCTAAAAAGGGTATTTAAACGTTATAAAATATAAATATTTTTGCATATTCTCAAAATTTACTGCATATTGAATAGATCGAACAAAGTTTAGTTTCCAGGGTGATCGAGCAATGCCTCAAAAATCAAAGCAAAACGTTGTCGGTTTTCTGTGTCGTTTTTAGGGTTCCGTACCCAAAGCGTAAAAACGGGACCCTATTACTAAGACTCCGCGGTCCGTCTGTCTGTCTGTCTGTCTGTCTGTCACCAGGCTGTATCTCATGAATCGTGATAGATAGACAGTTGAAATTTTCACAGATGATGTATTTCTTTTGCCGCTATAACAACAAATACTAAAAACAGAATAAAATAAATATTTAAGTGGGGCTCCCATACAACGAACGTGTTTTTTTGCCGTTTTTGCGATAATGGTACGGAACCCATCATGCGCGAGTCCGACTCGCACTTGGCCGGTTTTTTTATTATCACACTTTTTCCGGTCTAGCCCCTCAGCCCACAAACAAACCAGAACTATAAAATGCAACAAGAAATTCCAAGACGTATAATATCTAGGTACCAGTCCGCATTAAGTAGCATCCACAGAGTAGTTCATAGCCATTTTCCTCTCAGACAGTACACTATTTACCGATTACGTTATATTGATTCTCTTATTTCCCCATGACATAAAGAAGTCCGAGCCTCTAAATCATTAAAACTGAAAATTAATCAACCCCTAGACCAGACCTCACCTCAAATGAATGAAAATCTCTTGCATGAAGACCGGTAATGAACATCATATGAAATAACAAGCAAAACGAATTCAGCGACCACTGCCTGATTAACTTATGAACGAAGCTTATTTTCATACATCCAATTATTCCCAAGCCAGAAAAGACAAAACTTTAACACCGAAATTTTTACACTGCATTTCCACAAAATTGGACCACAATTCAGTATAAGCCATAGTAATTACATTGCACCAGAAAAAGGAAACGAAAAAAAATATTATAGTACCCGAAAACCTCTAATTACTGGGCCAAACACGTAGGAGGACAAATGTACACCATAATTTTTAGAAGTAACGATTGCAATTTGACATTTATTGTGGACATTAAGGCGAACGATACTGGCCACAAATACGGGCGGCCATTTTGCGCACGAGGTGAATTCATAAAATGGCGGATTATTGATGCGCTGACAGAATGCTGCTGTTTTTAATTTGATTGGATTTTTTCTTGTTGTTACCTGTATTTCGCCTAGTGGTTGACTTCTTAGCCAACTAAATTAAAACATCGGTAGTCCTAAGTTTAGAGATAAAAAAACTAGATATAATTGAGAAGTAAGTTGTTTGGTATTAGGAAATACCAAAGGCATTCCCTTTGGAAATACCAAAGGGAATGCCTAATGTATCTAGTTTACAAACTACCTTATAGTAAAAATTTTATACTATTCCGTAGCAATGACCCGCGCAATTCGGGTTCTTAATGATCTTTACGCCAAGATCGATGTATTTACATGCCATTTGAGTGAATTCGCAAAAATACTGTTGTTTATTTTATGTTATAGTGAAGATTAGAGTAGATATGTTTTTGTTTTGTATTTAAAATATTGTATTTTTATATTTACGAAACATAGTTTATAAGTTATTTTTGTTAGATGTGTAGTAGAAGGACTACTATATTTTTACGTTTTCTTAGTTTTATATTGTAAATAAGTTAATTTTAAGACCGCGCTGTCGCATTAGGTATACCTACCTGTAATGATAGTTATAAGGGAGATTTTAATAAATAAATAAATAAATAAAATAAATAAATAAAGCAATAATTATGGATAATTTTACAGTCAAAATCAATTTTATGTCGTGGCTATATTTTAGTATTATAATTTATAATCAGTCCTGTTCTGATATTCGCAAAATTTCAAGTCGCTGTTAGTTCGCTTCGCTTAAAGCATTCTGAAGTTAATGATGATGCTTAGTAAGTATTAAGTCCATTTATTGAGGCAAATGCTCAGTCGGCTGTTGGGGATCCTTGCAAAGGTGAGACAGTACTTCAAGCCTGAACAGCCGCTCAACTTGTACAAAGCGCAAGTTCGGACATGCGTGGAGTACTGCTCTCACTTCTGGGACGGATCTGCCAAATATCAACTTAATGCACTTGAGTCCATTGACAAACGGTGCACTGGTCGCCTCAAAGCATCAGAGCCTTGAACATCGACGCCGAGTTGCCAGTCTGTCGGTATTTTATCGGTTACATTTCGGGGAGCGTGCGATGGAACTGCTCAATTTGATTCCGCCTAGCCCTTTCCATTCATCAACAAGACGTACGGCAATGCGCCACCGGTACATGGTGGACATCCCACCCATACGAACAAAGTCTTTTGCGATTACTTTCATTGTGCGCACAGCTAAGGAGTGGAATTCCCTGCCGGAGTCTTTGTTGCCTGATAGCTACAACCTTGGCGTCTTTAAGTCAAGAATGAATAGGTTACTTCTAGACAAGCGTGCTCCACCGTTGACCACATTATCGGTTACCATCATGCTAGATAGTGGTCAAACGTGAGCCCATCGAAAAAAAAGAAATAAAAAGTAATACTTATAATAATAATTTACCAAGACTACCAGCCCTACAGGAACCAAACACAAACCCACAAGGACTAAACACGATACACAAAATCGTTTTGCAATTGTTACTCGTATATTAAAGTCCTTTCTAAGTGAAGGGATAAATTCTTAAAGGCCTCGCCTATGGTCGGGTTAGTCGGCACGTCTGCTTTGACATTGCGAATTCGTTGCTAAACCTAACCTGTTTGTATTACGGGACAGAATTATTGGACAATTATTTTTGTTGGTCTAGATTTTGAATTTATTTTAGTGTAAAAGATTTTGAAACTAGATTCGTTTAATTCAAACAAGCTGTCAAGTTTAAATCATTTGAATGCCTTGTGAAAAACGAAATTAAATAGAACGTTTTGTCTTAATAGCTAATGAAGATAGTCTTCATAGAGCTTTGGCTATCTGATCAATTATCAATATCTCTCTCTCTTAGTCCGGTCCAGCATGTCAGAGGATCGTGGTCAGCATCAGGGTTACATCTGGAGCGGATGATCTGCCTCCACCGGTTTCTCTCCAGACCGTGTAGAAATTGGAGGATGACGAGTCTTTCACTTGATCGGTCCATATTGTTGGTGAACGACCGCGCGATTATCAAAATAGTCAAGAGTTTATTGGGTTGACGCAGATTTTTTAGGGTTCCGTAACCAAAAGGTAAAAACGGGACCCTATTACTAAGATTCCGCGGTCCGTCTGTCTGTCAAAAAATAACAACAAATATTAAAAACAGAGAGATATTTAAGTGGGGCTCCCATACAACAAACGTGATATTTTTGCCGTTTTGCGATAATACAGAACCCTTCGTGCGCGAGTCCTACTCGCACTTGGCCGGTTTTATTCGTGGCAATTTTATGCTGTGTCTAGTAAGTTTACATTTTTTTTAAAACGTTGCTCCAATCTAGGAATTTCTCCTGTATCGTGGATGCATTAACAAACATAATTTTATAAACTCAAATAAACAAACAGTCAGATCTGGAACAATTATCTTTACCGAAACCATAAAAATATTTTTATTGCGCGATACTTTGTACAGCAGCTGATCGCAAAACCACTGCTTCAATCGTGTCGTCAAAATGTTACAATATTAATTGTAAGTAAAGGTCACGTTTTCTGTTATTTTCAAACAAAAAAGACAGCAGCCCTATTTTTCCATGCAAATGATTCATTAATGAATATCCATTAACAAGTTACCCAGTAATAACAGTCAGCATACTTTACTGTGTAAGTCAGTGGGCTAGTATCTGGAGTACTCGTGATCGTGGGATTTCGTACAGTCACAATAGCAATCGCAATGGGGCCACTATTTATCTTCACGCTCTCGTTATGGTTACGATGTGAGCAGAATTCCTAGCGGTTTTATCATCACAGTTAGTTGTACTACTGTTTTTTTGAGATTTAGTTATTGTTGTGTTGATTGTGAATTTCTTTTATTTTGTAGCAGTAGTTTGTTTACGATAAAATACGTTAGTAGGTATTATTTCGTGGGCATGTGATGAGAAGGCAGGAAAAGCATTACTAAAAGAATGTACCAACTTTAAATCTACCATTTACTGCACCATTGTGTCGTTCGTTAACTTGTGTGTGCCCTGACTAACTCTAATGTCTCTCTAATGGTGGCACATGTATTGGATCATTCGGTTCCCTTCTGATGGTTGAGCTGAGTGATGCCAATCCATGCGCCATGTTCGAGAACGGGCGCCATCAGTTGGGATTGGTCATAACTTAATAGCTTCGGCCTGCTTTTAAATGCGTACTTAATTAATTTTTGAATTGTTTGTTTTACTCAAGACGCTTTTTCGTGCACGTCTTATTACATCGTTCTCATATATATGTATTTTTCCAACTAGAATGATGTAACCAAATAATTGTAATTAAAACTAATGCAAAAAAGTGTGCGTGAAGTTTCTTGCACATTCTTCTCTATAGAGACTTACTGACGCTTGCGAATGTGCAACTAGATTCATATTTTGTTTGACAATTCAAGAGTATAAAATATAAGGTTTAGTTGAATTAAAAATTCTTTGATTTTGATTTGATTGTATGAGAACAAATAATAGTAGTGATATGGGGTTCATGATAGCCTGACGGTTGACAGTATGGAATTGGAGAAGAAAACACGGTACGCCGAACCCAAGTAATATGAGACAAGGGCGGGAAGTTGATGAACAGTATGTATTATATTTTCACTAGCTTCTGCCAGCGGTTTCTAAAGCGTAAAAAGTGTTTTATCATCCCAAGGGAACATTATACTGGTAGCCTATGTGCTATTCCAGACTATACTCTATCTCTGTGCCAAATTTCATCCAGATCCGTTCAACCGTTCTGGCGTGATTGAGTAACAATCATACACATCCATCCAAACTTTCGCATCTATAATATTATTAAGACATGCAGATTATATTGTAACAATATAGTGATATATAACAATTTAGCAAGCACGTATAAATAATTTGTCACGAAACGTGACAATAATAATATAAATACAATTTAACAATTCATTCGATAAATATCATACTACGAATCTTATTGGCATTAAAACACAATGTATTTTTCTAAATAGCCACAATAAAATAAAATCGTGATCAAGTCATTACAACAAAGAAACACAGCTGTCCTTTACTTTGCCCTCCAGTGTAATGTAGAAGCCGATGTAATCGGAGAGTACTGAGTACCCAGATATTGCACTGTGGAGCATTTACACAGATTCTCCTTTGAGATATTGTAATGCAAGTGCATGGATGTATGCATTGTTGGACCAATTTTACTGAGTACGTACGTTCTAGTAAAGGTTTTTGAGTTTTCATTTATGAGAAACTTGAACTTAAATAAAAAAACCTAACTGCTTAAAATCGAACTAAAAAGACGTAAACAAGATAAAATCATGTTGTGCAGTCGGAGGATACATGTTCGCGAGCTGGCTGACCAAAACCAGATGTATCCTCCGACTGCAAAGCATGATTTTCTTCTTGTTCACGTCTTTTTAGTTCGCTTTTTAAGCAGTCGGGTTTTTTGATTTTTTTAAATAGTTAACTATTTTTATTTATAACGTTTTAGTTATTTTTTTAGAAAAAGGTATATTTAAAAACATAAGCGTTATATATTTTTAATCACATCTTAAAACCCTTTATTTTGATACCTCACACGATAAGTTTGGAAGAAAAAAAAAATTTGGTACCTCACAATATGGCGCCCAAAAACCGCCATTTTTTTATTTTAAAATTTTAATGTAGCCAATGACACTCGCAGGGTTAAGACAAATTGATTCACGTAAGAATCATCAAAATCGGCATACGCGTTTGGTCTCTAGAACGCCACATGCGAACAAACATACATAGACTGATAAACATATTACCATCCTTCGGCAGTCGGGTAAAAAAATACCACCGTCCTTACGTTTGCTTATACGCGTTGATTTCACAAGAATCACTGCACCGTCGATGTTTTGTCCAAACGTTCTTGAAGATAGTCGAACACGTGGCAAGTTCGCTTCGGTCTCTATGTATGACCAAATTGAGTTGACAGAAAATCACGCGATCCACTCTGTCCCTGCTGCACATAAGTCAATTATTATTTGCGCTTGAGCTTTATCTGCGTGAAGTCGGCAATAAAAAGTATATTTGGTCTTTATCCAGATAATTGCGACCCAGGTTGGCCGCTGTAAAAACCACCTGGCCAAATGGAATATCATAGACCCATCCAAAACACAGTGCCAGTGTGGGGCCCCTTCCCAAGATATGGCACACCTCCTTGTCTGCCCTTCATGCCCGACCACCTGCACCTTATGGGATTTGAACGTAGCAAATGATAGAGCTGTCCGAGTAGCTACATACTGGTCCGACAAAATCTGAATGGCTGGTATAGTTTTGAGTTAATCGACACGAAAGAAGAAGAAGAAGATTCAGGTAATGGTCTATCGGTGTTCAAGTTTCATCTAAATCGGCTCAGCCGGTGAGGAGTTATTGACAACAAACATAGAGACGGTTATAATGTTAGTTGAATAGACACATTTAAGTCAAACTTTAAAAAAAGGTGTGCGTTATTATAATTATGTTGAGTAAGTGTGGTAATAATAATTATAAAAAAAGAAAAATATTACCAGATTTTTTTGTGTTGTGCCTTCCATGAGAAAACGCTTAAGCTTTTTTATGTTTAATGAGATAGAAAATGTAACCACTAATTAAGTATCATTAAACAACTTAATTGTTCCATGTAACCATACTTGTTATAATCATGTTATTATTAATTGTTACTCAAACTCTCAGCATTAAAAAAACGAAAGTTTTAGTGAAAGTGAAAGTTACTACATTTGAACAACTATCTTAAAATGAGATGTAACCTTTATCTTGTCCTCAAGTGTAGTAGCGATACTATCGCTGTATCAAGATATACTCTGTAGGACATTCAAACAGATTACGATTTGCGATAAATATAAAGTTTCATATAAAGATGTTTCGTAGTAAAATCTTCAAGGCTAGCATGTTTGTTTTGATATTTATAGAAAAGACTAGAAAAGTCTAACTTCTACGGTTTTTATGGTTACGTACCCAAGGGGTAAAAACGGGACTCTATTAAAAGAATTAACGGTCCGTCTGTCTGTCTGTCGGTCACCAGGCTGTATCTCATGAACCGTGATAACAAGACAATTGAAATTTTCACAAATGATGTATTTCTGTTGCCGCTATAACAACAAATACTAAAAATAGAATAATATAAATATTTAAGTGGAGCTCCCATACAACAAACGTATTTTTTTGCCGTTTTTGCGATAATGGTACGGAACCCTTCGTGCACGATTCCGACTCGCACTTGGCCGGTTTTTTGAGGATTTCATTTATCCATCCCTTCGAAGTTTGTACGATGAATACATAAATTATGATGTGTAAAAGTGACTAAGGGTTCATGTTAAGAGGTTCGATACTTAACAGGGGTGTTTGTGTTTTATATTTCAGATTTTCTATTTTATTTGTAAATATGTACAAAAACGACTTTTCTACAGATTTATTATAAGTATTGATAAGTTCAGGTTGCCTCACGATGGTTGCCTTCACCTTTGTCATCAATATCTAAGATAAACTTAGAAAGTAAATATGATATTTGAAAAAGTCACATTAGTACTTCCCGGATTTGAATCCACGACCTCAAGCACAAGAGGTGAGGTCTAAGCCACTGGGCCACCACGACATTCACTAGGCTACCACCAATAGCTTACTCGTGTCAAACCAGAATGATCTATATTACTACGTTGGATACAAAAAAAACTTTTTTTGTATCCAACGTAGCTTAATTTTTCACTTTGTAGTTTTGTATTTGGAAGTCGGTGGTATTTTTTTGCAAAAAAAGTTTTGTTTTTTTCTTTTTATTTGTACCTTCGCAATAGGCAAGTTAGTAATCTAACTATAATAGAATAGATTTCATGAAACTTGAACAAAAACGGTGAAATGAGAGATCTGCGTACCCCTTAAAAGCGTACTGGCGTGATGTTATGTTATGAAATGGTATAAACAATAAACAGACATGCGATTGCAGCAATCCCGAGAGATTTGCTGTTATTTCTTGAAGAGTTATGTTGTATATCTCCGAAGTTCTTCATCAGATCTTCACTAAATTAAAATGGGACCAATTTCGAAACATACCTTTTCCAACAAAAAAATAATTTTTAAAATCGGTCCACAATTGACGGAGATATCGGTTGACATGAACAAAAAAAAAGAAAACAAACATAATGTCGAACATAGAACCTCCTCCTTTTTGGGCAGTCGGTTAAAAATTCACTGTTCCCCATTCATTTAAAGGCATATATAAATACATACATACAAATACAGTACTATGAAGTAGGTAAAGTAAATCATGCCACAATGTTAACGGAAACATGTCGATGTGTGAGTAAACAACAAGTTTTCACATTGTCAGGTGAATGTAAGAACTGTGTAACTCGAGAAAGTAATCTTATCATGTCATAGGAGATAACAAATACTAAAAAAAACCGGCCAAATGCGAGTAGGACTCGCTCACCGAGGGTCCGTACAAACCTCAGCTTAAAGGTATTATAGACCTGAGTATTTGATATGAATTTCAATTTAATACCTCTACGCGTTCATGAGGAAAGTTGTAGTAAGTTTGAAATTATTAAAAATATTTTTATTATATAATGTAAATAAAAATTTACGGTTTTTCAAGATTCTGAGTTTACGGGAAGTATCCTGTAGGTTTTGATTCGTTTTTTTTTTTCCTTTCGAGGTACGGAACCCTTAAAAGGGCAAAAATAACTTTCGCTTCGGAAGTCGGTTTCTTTGGTACCTCTTGTTTTTATTGTTTTTCAACACTGACTTCCGAAACGAAAGTTATTTTTGTACTTTTTAACCGACTTCCCAAAAAGGAGAAGGTTCTACGACTGACTTTTTTTTTATATTGTATGTTCACCGATATCTCCGTCAATTGTGGACCGATTTTGAAAATTCTTTTTTTGTTTGAAAATGTATTTATATTCTTTTTTCTTTAGATCTCGGCATATTTTTTGTGACAGAGTTTTTATTTCACTCTTTTTAGTTTAAGTACCCTATCACTAAAAAGTAAGCAATTTATATAGTAAGATTTGACAAAACAAAGAGGTTTGACAAAACACCCATAATAACTTAATTTACACATTCGTGCTGTTTGTCGCTAAGGAGTTCGGTTGTATGTTCCATATCATGGAATTTGCTGAACTGATTTTGATGAAACTTGCCGTTTTCCCTATGTTGAAAGATAACTATCCAATAAAAAAAGAATGATTACGATCCGTTTCGGGGAAATGCGTAGACAAACATACGTACAAACATACACTTATGAAATATTTTTTAAGAGCCCATATAGAGTAAGTAACATATGTTAATATTGTGCAATTCCAACAATATTACATATAAACGAGTCGAATTGATTACCTCCTTCTTTTTGAACTTGGTAAAAATATGAAAGAATTACACTCATATTTAAGAAGCTATATAAAATATTGCTGGGACCGCTCTGAAAGTGGAAGTTTAGCGGGAGACAGAGAACCAGCTGCTATGACAGAACAGAACTAAAAACCGGCCAAGTGCGAATCGGACTCGCGCACGAAGGGTTCCGAACAATTATAGCAAAAAACGGCATAAAAATCACGTTTTTTGTATGGCAGCCCCCTTAAATATTTATTTTATTCTGTTTTTAGTATTTGTTGTTATAGCGGCAACAGAAATACATCATCTGTGAAAATGTCAACTCTCTAGCTATCACGGTTCTTGAGATACAGCCTGGTGACAGACAGACAGACAGACGGACCGCGGAGTCTTAGTAATAGGGTCCCGTTTTTACCCTTTGGGTACGGAACCCTAAAAAGAAAAACTTGTCTAGAATTGGACTGGTATTGGCGTAATGGATTGATTGACCTTAACTCTTAAATCTTCAATAAATGGCCTTATACCGTGTTTTGGTGACGTAAAATAAATTAATAAACCGCAAAATATTGTCCTATCCCAAACCAACACTATCAAACTGCCTCATTCTGCAATATTTAATAGCTCATATTGAAATCGAGTCAATCTTAAATTAAAATAAAAATGACTAAAAAGAAACTGGAATTAAGACTGCCGAAATTCCGAACCAAACCTAAAAAACCATTTCTACAATATCTGTCCCACCGCTCTGGGCTTATCCTCGTTCTTTGTCCAGGCGATCTCCCTTTGGAATTTGCTCCCTCAGAACATAGTAGTCTCTATCAAAGTATTATTATTTAGCTTCTTAATGTATTATTATGTATAAGTAATTTTGTAGTTTTACCAGGTTAAGTAGCAGGCAGGCTTTGCTAAATAGCCCTAACTAGTCTATAAAAAACTTTCCTTAAAGATCTTCTTAAAACATGGATGCCAACTGTGCAGCAGTTGATTTGTTGGATTCAGTTTGTTAATAACATTGTTGATTTAATGTATGTTTGTATCTAAGTATATTATTTATATGTCGGCACTTCTAAAGATTTCGTTCTGAAGAGAGCTATGGTTTCGAATGACTCTGACAGATGTCAACTTGACGTAACACTAAGCACTAGTTTTTGACGCGAACAAGGGAGGACGGGACAGGAGATCGAGTAAGAAGATGGTAAGTTAGATTGAGTTGTGAATTCGTGATAAAACCTAAGGAGAAATACAGTGAGAGTTACCGTTTGTTCGTGTAGATCAAACTACGTGCTTGATGGAATATCGTTTACGTTATTCTCCATTACATAATGTGATTAGTTGTATTGTGACCCTACATACAAGCAGAAGTTCGTTTGTCTAACATGAAACATCAAGCCCGAAAAGAACCCATGCAATAATGGTTTTGCCTGACAATTACATACCTAAATATATATTCTTGTTATATGTAAGTATATTTTTTTCAACACACTTGCTCATAAAGTGGCTCTAATTTCACCGCAATTAGGCACACAATGACACCTGTTATCAAACTGTGACTTTTTTCATTACAGAAAAAAGTCACAGTTTAGATTCACAAGTGAGATAAAGAGTTTTTTTTTAATTTATTGGTTGAGTTGCTTTGTTCTTAAAAAAGTTTCGATACAAAAAAGATCGTGCTCAATAGTACAAATGCAACACATTTCATGCAATTTCGTATTTAAATAGATAATTTCAACTGGTATGTGTTTAAATAAATAATACTTTCACTTAAAAATAACTTTTGTTTTTGTCTGTAATAAAGAAAACTTGAAATTCCCCATTTTGTACGTGGCTAAAACGCTATCCGCGAAAAGCCAAAAAAAAGATAACTCATTATTTTTAGTCTATGGCCGAACGCTATTGTTAGATGCGCGCGCATAGGAAAACTGATTAATTTTGCCCGCCATTGCGAAAAAAAATTCACAACTCGTTTTCACTGTTGGAAATGATTGTTTAGTATTATTTTCTTCACAAGTGTGTTGAAAAACGTCGTATGATACACGTGTGTATTGATGATTACCGTCCTCGGCTCTCTTAAGACCCTCACCTAACGGCTCGGGCCTCAATGGCGCCTCAGCGGTAATCACCAACATTACACACTCGTACCATAATGTACTATTATTTTCTTGTTCTTACATTTGGTTGCACCTACCATATTTTATCTCTGCACTACCTGACGTCGACTGGTATAAAATGTCAAAGGCATTAAGTCCGCCTTTGTACTTTTGCATAAAGTTTTAATAAATAAAAAAACTCACTTGCTGATTTTGAAGGACACTAAATAAATACCTACTGAATCTAATACATTATCAAAAATTCCCTCGATATAAACCTACCCCAACAGAATCACTTCACATCACCTTTAAATCCTCTACCTGGACCTCACAGGCTGTATAGGTACTACTACGTTCGCGCACCAACTAAGCGGGTACATCGGCTACTCCAATCATTCGTCAACGTATTCGGAGCGTGGAACGTTAGCCGCTTCTTGTATAGAGAGCCTATCTGTGTTGGGTTTCAATCTAAAGGAGATGTTCCAGAAATGTATGGAGCCTGGACCAGCACTATATGTAAAAATCTCTATAATATAGTAACGGTTTTTTAATGTTAATTTTCGTTAATTTCACTTCGTTTAATTGTAAACTCAAATTAACTTTGTCAAGTAGAGCAACACAACATAAAAATCAAAATGGTGGATCGGATCAGCAGTATGCGTAAAATGTTATTTTGACAATAACATTTGATTGACGTATCATCGTATTAAGTGCGTTAAAAAAGAAGAACAAGAAATTAATTGCAACAGAGAAGCAATCAATCAATGTCCGTAGTAGTAAACTGGGTTGCAAAATTAAGCAATCACTAAAAACTACGAAACTTATCCAATTCAAAGTCAAAGCAAAGAAAGACTCAAAGACGTCACTTCTTAAAACTGTCAAAGGCGTCTAACGTAATGTCAAACACAACTGTCATGGCTGCCCTAAAAATAGGTTTATCGTAAATAAAGAACTTTTCAAATTATAATTTTTGTACGTTTGTACCCTTCTTCAAATTAATTTGTTAGTATTTTTATGGCAGTCCCTTATTTTTTTCGTGTTTATCTATGTAGTGTTCATAGTGTGACCCAAAATCAAACATCTCTTTTGAAATCAAAATCACAGAGTGATATAAACCGAAAGTTACCTACCTGGTAAAACGGGGTGAATAGGAATGCAGGGGAGAATATAAAAAAAAAAATTTAAAGGAAATTAACAAGTTATTAAAAAAAAAATTGCCGCGTTTTAGTGGGTACTCCAATAATATAATAATATTAAGTACTTAATTAGATTTTTTTTATTTAAGCGTAAAAATATCTTTATTATCCAAAGTCGGTGTCGAAAAACGAAAATCAATAGGTACCAAAGACAACGTCTTCGGAAATCAAAGTTATTTTCACTTTGTAGTGTTTTGCTTTAGAAGTTTGTTTTCTTTTGTTATTTTTAGGGTTCCGTACCAAAAGGGTAAAAACGGGACCCTATTACCTATTGTTTGTCACCAGGCTGTATCTCATGAACCGTGATAGCTAGTTAGTTGAAATTTGCACAGATGATATATTTCTGTAACCGCTATAACAAAAAATACTAAAAACAGAATAAAATCAATATTTGAATGGGGCTCCCATACAACAAACGTTATTTTTTGGCGTTTTTTGCGATATTGGTACGGAACCCTTCGTGCACGAGTCCGACTGGCACTTGGCCGGTTTTTTTCTCACCATAACTATACTTACAGGTTAAATTTTACAGTGTACGTAAATGTTCAAATACAAAACTGAAACAGTATAAAATAAATATTTAAGTGAGGCTCCCATACAACAAACGTGTTTTTTTGCCGTTTTTTGCGATAATGGTCCGGAACCCTTCGTGCGCGAGTCCAACTCGCACTTGGCCAGTTTGTTTTTTATTTTGCTCTTTTTGGTTTTGGTACCCATGAACATCATTTATAGCTAGAGTAGATCTCATTTAAATTCCAATAAGCCCTAAAACGACTAGGATACGTTGTTTTATTACGGAGTTCCAGTGCCTACCTTCCGGATCCACCATCAGATCAGTTCGATGGTACCATTTTCATCAGTACCATTAATTTATATGTATTTGCTTCATCATAGTCGCTTAACTATTCGAGACCCATGACATACTTATTCAGGAGTGCCAGTGGCCATCTGTGGTCTTCTTCATCAGTTCCATATCACCAAATTATACTTTCTAAGTGAAAACGAAGACAACAACATTGCCGCGAACTGGATACACTTACACGAATATTACTTTTTATAGCCAACACAATCATACTTTTCATTACATACAATTATAATACCGCCAATTAGCTTTTCCGTGTTAGAGAACATAAAATGAAATAAATTTATATTTATTTTTTTACTTTGGTGTCGTTAAGACTTTTATAATGATTAAAAAAAGGATATTATACTTTTTATTATTGGAATGCTGTGTGAAAAAAATAACAGGAGAAGCGATATATTGTTTATTATTGAAAAACTCACTTTTAACCACAAACTCTCATTAAGGTTGCCATAGTCGACCATTCTTCCGTACAAACGTAGTCTGGCGATTACTCCACTGTTTGACGGTGTACGTTCAAAATAAAAAAAAAGATATCAATTTGACTCAATCAAGAAACTAGCCCTGTATAGAAACAAACAGTTAGAAAATATATATATTTGAAAGTTATGAGCGTTGAAAGTGCCATATTTCAACACTAACTTTAACGTATCTTTGGGCGCAAATAAATACAATAAGATAAAGGAAAATTGTAAAACAGTCACCATACAAATATAGATTAATAGTTCAACAATGCAAATAATTTTATTTTAAACAGATACGTTTAGCAGTTTTTTATGATATCCATACTCCCAAATACCTGTTTAGAAAATTTCGCGCGGCCGTTTTCGGCCTAAATCATCATCCATTTCACTACAAATTTGCAAAAGTGATGTATTCGTACGCGAACTAGCTTCTTACTGCTCATCACAGCATCTATCTCTGTCGCTCGTGTTGTCGGATGAGATAGCATGCATTTTAAACCCGCGCACAAAATAGTTCGTGTCGTCGACTAGGGCAACCTTAATATAAGGATAATGTGCTCGACGATGGAGCACAATTGCTTAGAAGATACAACAGAGACTCCAGCACACAATTTTACTCCTTAGGTGAACCTACGCAAAATGAAACCATAATTATTATAAAAAAACCATGTCTTGTAAAGTATTATATACAGTTTCTTTACAGCAGAATAAATATTATTAAATTATGATCTTATTAGATTCAAATGTAAGCAAATATTAAGTGAATATTTGCAACAACTTAATTGTTAAGAAACGGAGTTATTATTATATGTTGTACAGTAATTAGTATGTTTAGGTATTAATTAGTTAAAATAATCTTAATCAAAACTATGGCCATGCATTCACAATCACACACAAATTCACCCTCATACACCAAAAGTCACATGCGTGTGGGTGCGCCCACATCACTCATACAGCATACTCCACATGAATCACCTCTTAGTCCACACACACTCATAAACACTTCACTGACTCGAAATATATTAGTAGTACAATCAAACATATTTTCTTTGTTGGCATTTACTGTTGAAATATCGAGGAAAAAATGCGCTGAAAATCGAAATACAGGTATTGCCTAGTTCGGTTACATAGAATACATCCATTTACTACAAATAAATACTGCCAAACTATTTTCTGTAAAATATTACTAAGTTCTTTGAGATATAAATTTATTATTATTTCCTTATATGAAGAGAAGGACGAATAGTCTTGGTCATAAACTGCTATTTAATGCTGTGACTCAACTCAAAAGTGTTATTCCCAGTCCTCTATACATACTTCGTAGACCTATCATCAATAAAATCATACTAACTTAAAAAAAAACAGACTTATCGCCCAGCCTGACCAGATTCAGCTGACTCATATTTTTTTGCATCACACCTACGTGCAAAATAACATACCAACACAATCCCGAAATTACCGAAAAAGACAAACAATGCATTCTTCAACTTCAAAAATAAATCAATCAATTGATTCGCAAAAACCGACGTGACGTGCCGTGACCAAGAGATAACTACGGTATATTTATATCTTGAACAAAAACTGGAATTCTATCGAGTACCCATACAAGTCATACCACATAAGCGCAATGTAAGAAAGAGATAGCCCGTCAAATATATAAAGGAGTGAAAGAGATGCATGAAGTCGCGTGGCTCAAACAGGATAACTCTAGGTTTGTCAGTTTTTATGACAGAACTTGCTTTGCACACCTGATGAATAGCTATGGTTTGTAACGGGAGAGGTACCTTCACGGTCGTTTCCGATTATGATTTAGGTAGAAGTCTTGAAGCAACAGGTGCGCTGGTATTGTCATTTTGACAACAATTTTTTTTTATATCATACACTCTCATTTCTCTTGACTGAATTTTCTATGGGATATTTTTAGGGTTCCGTACCCAAAGGGACCCTATTACTAAGACTCCAATGTCCGTCTGTCTGTCTGTCACCAGGCTGTATCTCATGAACCGTGATAGCTAGACAGTTAAAATTTTCACAGATGATGTATTTCTGTTGTCGCTATAATAAAAAATACTAAAAACAGAATAAAATCAATATTTGAATGGGGCTCCCATACAACAAACGTGATTTATTTGGCGTTTTTTGCGAAAATGGTACGGAACCCTTCGTGCACGAGTCCGACTCGCACTTGGCTGGTTTTTTTTCTCACCATAACTATACTTACAGGTTAAATTTTACAGTGTACGTAAATGTTCAAATACAAAACGGAGAAATTGCGAATAATACTTAAAAGAGTAAAATTTTAGAATAAGACATAATCTAGGTGTCTTTAAGAAAAGAGTGAATGGGTTATTTCTAGGCAAGCGTGATTCACTGTCGACCACATCATCGCTTACCATCAGGTGAGATAGTGGTCAAGCACGAGCCAATTGATAATAATAAAAAAGAACAAAAGAAAAACAAATTAATCATCTAATTTCTTTATAAAGAATAATCCAAAATAAAAAAGAAAACAACGGTGCAAAACGTAAAATACGGTCTACCCAAATTACTTTCCTTGAGGAAAGAGGAAATAACCAATATGCAAGAAGATGAATGAATTCGAAAAAAAATAAGCATTTCTGGAACTGTGGGTCGTAAAAGTAATGCTTCCGTATTTATTAACCTTACTAAGGTTGACAAATACTTTAGTGAATAGGTTAGTCGAAAAAGAATTGCAACAAAAAGAAAAAAATACATCAGCGATAAACTATAGACGAAAACTCTATGTTGATCTCGTGACATTTTGTTAGCAGTCAAATTTGCCGTATATTTTGGATACATTAAATAATCACTAAATCTGATTTAATGTCAATTTGTCTAGAGCGTTTACAATACTTGGTTGAACATATGACATATAAAGCTTCGGAACGCAAAACTCACGGCAATGACGTTCTAAAAAATCTTCATCCTCAAATTTTATGAATGTACAAAACATTCGATGGGCCATACGGCTGTGTCAATTTCTGCCAATAAGCTGTAATGATGTATTTGGAACTTTGGATATAATATCATCATCATCATAATCAACTTGTTAATGTTCCCACTGCTGGGAAACAGGCTTCCTCTCTGTGAGATGGAATAGGCCGTAATCCACCACGCGGGCCCAATGCGTGTCTTCGATTTTTGGTTTCTAGGACATGCCGGTTTCCTCACGATGTTTTCCTTCACCGTTTTGAGAGCAGTGGTGGTGAAATAATTTACACAAAGTAAAGCGCCTGCCTGAGTTTGAATCCACAATCTACAACTTATAAGTCGCGGCCATTATCACTAAGCTACCACTGCACTTGTATATATGTATAATCTGACGTCCGCCGTTGCGTTGGAAGGCCTCCCACCAGGTGGGCCGATGACCTGGTGAAGGTTGTGAGGATACTCTGGTTGCGAGACGCATGGGACCGGTCAATGTGGCGACGCTTGGGGGAGGCCTATGTCCAGCAGTGGACGTTTTTCTGCAGATATGATGGTGATGATATAATCTGAATATCGGAAACGGCTCCAACGATTTTCATGAAATTTAGTATCCAGGGGGTTTCGGGGGTGATAAATCGATCTAGCTAGGTTTCATTTTTAGAAAACGTCGCTGAGCAGAGCTCCATTGCCCAGGTACTAATCATTATCTGTGATTTAATGTCAATTTGTCTAGAGCCCTTACAGTACGTACAAGTTGGTTGAAAATAATGACACATCAAGATTTGGAACACAAAACACTCGGAAATGGCGTTCTACAAAGTCTTCAGCCACAGCCGTATGGCACATCGAATTTTATGAAGGTACATAACTTTCGATGTGACATATCCAGCTGTGTCAATTTCAGCCAATAAGCTCTAATGATGTGTTTGAAACTTTTGATATTATATGGTTGCAAGTAAAATCAAAATTTCTGAAACTTGAAAATTAAAAAAAGTTGCAAACTTTTATTACTATGATGGAAAACTTACACTGCACTGGCTGCAGTTGCCCTAGCATAATATAAATGCAAATATATCCCTATCTAGGTAACTAAACACATTCTAAACTATAGGTACGGTCACGTTCACTCAATCTGTGTCATGAGCCAATAGCTATTCTACTTTTATATTCAAATTGCTATCCTGCCATACTTCTATGATCTTAGTAGTAATAGGCTGTTTGAGAGATATTTCAATAAAATATGGAATGTGTTGGAAATGTAAGCTTGTGGGTAAATAACAAATGTACAATTTTTTTTCTTCAATAAATAATAGTAGATTATTGCATCGAGCACAAAGTAATTTATTATTGCACCGAGTGCCTGATTTAGAGCCCGAGCGTCAGCGAGGGCTCTAATCTAACAGGCACGTGGGCAATATAAATTACTTAAGGCGAGGTGCATAATCTGCTTTTCTTTCAACTATTACCTATAGGAATAGTAGATAAAAGAAACTCATATCAAACAGTTAAAATAGAAGTTTAATTATTGAAATTAAAATTTATACTTGAGCAATTATTAAACGTAAGGTTAAGATTTTCTATAACACTGTCGGCTTCATTTAGAATGTTTTCTGGAGTTAATGTGTCGCTAGATGATTCCATTTTAATTCGAAGCCGAAGCATTCAAAATCAGATAGTATCACACTTTATCGTTTCCAAAAATATTGTCAAGCAAAATTAACAAAGATCCCGCCAAATCACTTTTTTAAATTTCTTTCATTTTTAAATCAGAGTTAGCAGCAATCATTTTTTAAATTTGGAACAAGTAGGATAGAAACGAATAATACGTACGTAAAAAAAAGTATTGATATCGGCTGGCTGAATAGAGCTAATCCATTGAGATTGGCACCTTTTGGTGCGATTAAAAAATAAACTGTGCAGTAATGAAATTTCATACATTTTTATTGCTCTAGAGCATTAAAGACTCGCTTTGTACTGAGTTTTTAGTGTGATTGTGATGAAATTAAAGCATAGTTGGAAGAAATAATAATTTATTTCAAAATTTAGACAATTTACAGTCCAATTCTTGTTAGTAACAAATACTTATATAACTAGTGTTAGTAAAAGGTACACATTCCAAATCAAATAAACATTTACAAAATATTGTCACTTGATATTGATAGTCAATTGATTAAATTTAATGCCATAATTAATCAAAAATATGTAAATTAAAATGTCAAAAATAAAAAGAGTTTTTTTTTTGTTTTTATTTTGAATTGATGCTTCTTGTGACGTCACATTTTAAACAACAAACAAAGAGTTGTTCGTCGTACTTCGCATCTGTTTATTAAGATCTTCATAGCCCTGTTTTCGCGCGCCTTTCTTTTTTTAAGAAAAAGATATTTGTCGTATAAAATAAAATTTAAAATTTGTTACAATACTTTTCTGAAATTTGTCCAATAGCCAATTCTGAATCTGAGTGAGGCAGTTTTTTCAGCACTGAAAAAGAAATCTGCAGACTCTAAATCTTTCATCTCTCGTATAGATCTATCCATTCGGATGCTGTCAGTAAGCAACAGTGTTCCACAAAAAGTTGTTGATCGATGCACCACTACAAATGTATTTCAACGAAAAAGGAGAAAATGCAACGTACATTTTCCGTACGTATCTCTCCTCACAAACTAGTACACGAAACGTATCGTTACAATAAATGGTTCCAGTAGACAAACCGATTCGATTGAAAATATTGTGTCTGACCAACTGTTCCTATATTTTATTCAGCGCCCGAACCCGACCTCCCACTAAAATATCAAGCCGATTGTTTCCTAAAAAGTAAAAAAAATAATAAAAAAAGACAGATCTGCATCCATTTTTTTTTACTCAAAGAAATTTATAAGTCATCCAGTCGTTCATACTTAACTTCTCATTTCTACAAGAAATGGCGCAGACAAAAAAAGTTCATAGAGTCTCGAAGAAAAATTGCCAGTAAGATCAAACGAACGAACTGAACCAGACTACACTGTGGTCAGTGTAAAGGAAAAATTTCTTATTCGGAACGCGCACGTTGATAGTACGGTGGTTCTACCTCGTTTTTGAGGCTCTGCAGTGATGCGGAACAGAGACGGATATATACGAGTACGCTTTGACAGAGCGAGACAGGGGTATTATTGCACCGGTAGTGAGGAGTGAAAGAGATCAATAATGAGACGCACGAGGAGTTGAAAAGGGATTTCAGATTAAGGTCGTTGTCGAGTCAAAGAACAGGTTAGTGGGAAAACTTGTAGACGCGTGGTTTGGTAGAATACTTAGAGGCTTTTAGGGGTTCCTCAGTGAGGATATAGACAGAGCTTTCCAAATTCTAAGTGCTTTTATAGGGCAATATCTCTGATAGTTTTTGAACATTTCGGGCTGTTGAGTATTCTATACAATGTGTTTGTTAAAGATTTTGAGTAAAGCCATCATTTCCATATTATCGTAGTCTGTAATTGTAGCAAAGCTTAGTAGACACCATATTACCAAAAATAAATTATTTTATTTTCGGTTTGTGGCTTTTTATAGGGCGTTCAGAATCAGAATCACAGTACATACAAAACATACACCATACAACACTAATTAATTTAACACTGTTATATCTTTAAGGTATTTTTTATAAATTAACTATCTCTATCACTGTCAAAGTACAAGTTCAATTAAAATTTTGATAATTTCGTAGCTTATTGTAGCTGGTGTTACCTATAACCTCAAAAAAATTCCAACGATAAATTCAATATGGAACAGATAAACACACAACAGAGAATTTCCATGCAGCTTTCACACGTCATAGGCAGGAAACTGTCGCTCCATCACCCAAAAGCCTACTCTTTGGTGCCGAGCCTGGCCGGGCGAGCGCAGCTTTACATACACCCTCAGTCACGAGCTGATCGTCGCGCGTGTCAGTGCGTTCCGTCGCCCGAGCAACCGTCATTACGCGGCATTTTGAAAAACGAACATTAAAAAAAAATAACCCATAAAAAACAAAACAATTCAGTGTTTTTTCTGTGAGTGCCAGTGCGAAAAACAACTGCTTTTATAGTCTGTGGTGGATAATTATTTTCGTGGATTTCTTTTAGTGTAGTGCCGTTTTCAGATGTTGGATTTTTAATGTGAAAGATTACAGGATTACTAAGTAATGAACGTTTTCTTTCGTGATAACGAAACTGAAGGTCAGTGGACTATTATTTTTTGGTTAAAATTGTCGTTTTTGCGCGTGATTCTTGCGTGTTTTAGCTGTGAGTGACTGGTTTATTTTTGTTATGAAAAAAACGTGTTAACGATGCAGTGTTTTTGGACGATATGTCAGGAAAAAATGCGCGTTTTCATAAAAATGCTGGGAGGATTTTTCGGGTAGTAAACTTTCCGATACGGCCTGTTTTATTTCTATACTACAATATAAATTTTTGCCGCTGCTACACTGTCGCACAAAAACGCACTTACTGGTTCTAGGTATTACAAAATATATGAGAAATATTTGCTAAGCTTTTCCGCCACGTGTTTTCCGAGCGAAAATGCCCGAATGTTTTACGTTTTTCCTATAACAATATTATGAAAAGAGACAATGGGTTTATGTTTCATATCGTAACCGATTTTTCAACTAATTTTGTTTTTACTTGTTGAGATATATATTTTGGTAAATATAACGACTATATCTGTGTGAGAAGAGGCATTTGATTTGTCGTGGACCAGTAACAGGCCGGTAATATTAAATACCATGCTCTTAATCCAATTGTTGATTGAAAACCGCGAGAAAAACCAGGTTCACCAAAGAAAGAAGCCTCAATATAAAAGCCTAAACTCACGCACATAAATGTTGAATATTAGCAGCATAGATAGTATCAACAATTTTCAACATGTTCAACATAAAGTTATTACGTTCAAAACTCATTAACATAATCACAACACTGGAGTTATTGTGTCAAAACATTGTGTTGGCGTAAGGAAATTATCTTTTGTATACACACGCCGTTAAATTTAGGAGTACAAGCAGTGTTCTTAGTGGTACTTAGATTGGAGGTATGTTATTATGAAAGTAATCGATAGTAATTTCGTTACGCGTGTTATTATTCTGACTTCTGTCTTTTAGCAATGATAGTGTTTCATTCTATTGAAGAATTTTATTTATTGGGGTTAATAATAGTAGTGTAGTATGATTGCGGGTTTTAGTTCCAATAAAAGCTAGCTTATTATGGGGTTTTTGGAATAGTTATTTACAAAATATTGAGGAATACGGTTCGTTTATAGACGAATGCCAGACACTATTTGGCTTATTGGGATCAATTCATCTGTAACTTATTGAGAAGAAACGTGGTAAATTATGTCAATACATGAAATCACGCCTGAATTTCTTTAACGGGTAGGTAGAGGCATTACAGTACATACATCGAACGATTTCCTTTAGATCACCTGTAAGCAACTAATAGGAGCGATAATATTGCCATTTGCCATCAAGCGAGCACAGATCTAGACTTCGGGCAATACCAGTCCGATAAGGAGCCACCTTTGTTGGGAATGGCACAAGTTCAACATAAGGTTTTTGGAGCTTCATGTCAATCATATATGCTATAGACTTGCCACCACAAACAGCCAGAGTTGACCTTGAACTAATAAGTATTTCTTAATACTCGTCTGTAGCCTATCCCATTCTATTACAACCTCTCTCAAAATCGCAGGATTGCCCTCATTTTAAAACAGCCCCAGCCAATATTAAAGGCCTCTCAACACAAAACTTCCAGCAATAACACAAAAAGAAACTCTAAACTCATAATTATAAACGAAAAAAAAAACTTAATTATTATTACCCCCACTAAATATGAAAGGCAACTATAAACACAGTGCCTACTTTGTACTTTAGGGGGTGGTTAACCACCCCACCCCTCTTTTCACCCCCTGGCACCTAATTCAGAGAAGTGTCACGAATGGTGACGTAGCTGACGTCAGGTGAAAAATGCTGAGTGATGTTAAAATAGTCAGCTTATTGTTCATAATATTTTTGATGTAAAAGAAACAATTTGTTAGAAATTATCCTCAAAGCTGGTAGGTTTTAGCGAAGGTTGATACTGATTTTGCGTTGATTGTGTTAGTTGAAGTCGTAAACCCGATAACTTTTGGGGTAGACTTGTTCTTGAGTGGAGACCGCGAACTGGTAAACGTAAGGTAGGACGCCCTCAGGCTATGTGGAACGACGTTCTTCGCTGGATGAGAATTACTGAAGATCGAAACGAATGGCGTGCAATTGGAAAAGCCTATGTCCAGCAGTGGACTGCTATAGGCTGATGAAGATGATGAAGTACCTATTGTGGGTGAATCAAATTAACTCAGCCTCAACTTAAAGCAATCTAGTCTGCTAGCCATAGGTCATCTTTGGGCAACTAATGTGGTGAAAAAAATGTGATGGTAGCCCTGGGAATCTGCTAATGTCAGAACCACAGGACCGGTTGATGACACGCTTGAAGGAGTGCCTTGTCTGATCGTTTTAAAGGATCTTTTTGGTTAAGGTGACGATAATATTGAGTATTGTAAGACCTGGGCAGTAACCTTGTTAGCTGACTAAGCTTTTAAGTTTAACCATGACATGAAATAGGTTCGTAATAAAGAAAGAAAGAAATATATATTTATTTGTGACTCGAACAAGATATAGTCGTGGGATCAAACCCAGGCAGTTGCTTTACTTTGTGTAAATTATTTCATCACCACTGCTCTCAAAACGGTGAAGAAAAACGTTTTGCGGAAAACGGCATGTCCTAGCACCATTACCAAAAATTCGAAGACATGTTACATCTACCAATCCGCATTGGGCCCGCGTGGTGGATTATAGCCCATTCCCTCTCACAGAGTGGAGGTCTGTTTCCCAGCAGTGGGAACATTAAAAATGCTGATGATGATGATGATAAGTGGCAGGTACAGACAGTACAAAAGTTATACTTAATACTAAATAAATACTTAAATAATAATGATAACTTAATAGGTACCTGTACTAGCTGAATGTAGATTCAGATCAGAGGTAACAAAACGAAACATTTGAATAAGATTTTTCTATGGAATGGACTAGGTAACAAACCGAGATTATGATAGAAAAGGTGTCTCCTATCACAGTAATGAAATATTTGAATACGATGTGATACAAAGAATGGCCTTTCTGCGTGTTTGTATATTTTATGAGAAACACTACAGAAATATTATTCTAGTAAAACTTTGTATTATAGCTTTAGAAAAAAAAATCATCTCTTTTTACTTGACGGTGAAGAATTGAAGGTAATGTTTTTGTATAAATATACATCTTAGGATCATTACTTATTAAATCTCTTAAGACCTTTTTACTGGAGAGTAAAAAAATAACCTGCCTAGCCTTTTATATATACTAGGTGTTTTTTTATGATATTCCATAACTCTAGGGTATGAATGAAAACATAATATCAAAGAATCAATTTTTTTTTCGTTTTTCATACAATATGTGGCATCCGACAGGATGCAATTTTTTTTTTAAATAAATATATTTTGATTTACGATATCTTCTAAACTATCCATTTTTGGACGACATATTCTAGGGCATTTTGTATTATTTTTAAATATAGAATATGTAAGACTTATGGGATATAAACAAACAAATTGTAAACACAATTTTTTTTTTGTCATTTTTATTTGGATGTAATCTGGCAATAAACAATTACATTTAATTTTTTTCTTAACTATGTTGGGGCTGAGGTCAGCTTCCAGTCTAACCGTGTATGTAGGTACCAGTATTTTACACAAAGCGACTTCCTTAGTACATGAGAGTACACAATTAAATTAAGTTTGATATTCTTTCAAACAAGTACAAAGTGGAATAGATTAAAAATAATTCCTAAAAAAGAAATATAATCACCTCACTTTTTTGAATTTTCACATCAACATAAAAATAGCTATGAAAACCTAAAGGCAGCCTTTTCCTAGAATCTAGCTTACATAACAAGTTAAAGTCTTAAAATTATAGCCTTTTTCTTTATATATAACGAATATTAGAAGGCAACAATCAAAGAGGGCCACATTGTTTAGAATTCAATAGATTTTGGAAGTTCGCCATCAATTATTTTGGAGGTCAATGTACTAATTGTCGTGATTTACAATTCAATTATTAATAGAAAGGTATAATGGGTTTAATTGTTAATGGGTTGGAAATTTCTGGTTTGTTGACTCTTAAATCGATACTGGTATTGTTACCTACTGGCTTTTTATTGGAATCGTTTCTACTATTACTAATCCCAGTTTTATAAAGGCTCTTAAAGACAGGCGCGATGTGACAATGTGACGTGTGTGTTCATAGACATTGTTATACTCGTAAGTATGCTATATTTATAGAATAATTGTTTGTCGCATCGTTGTCGCGTTTCTCAAGTTCAAGTCTGTAGTATACCTTTTTCTTGCCATAGCAAAACAACCACGAAAAGCAAAGCGATAAGTCTGTACGATAATATGCCTTCTAATCACATAAATTATTATTCTATAAAAATCATAGTTTCTTATACTTACAAAAAAGATAAATAAATAAACATTAACACGCAGACGAAGCCAAATGCCAAGTGATACCACAAAACGGCACTTGACCGAATGAAACCCTCAAACGCTGCGTTATATTTGATCGAGTCTGGTCTTGAAACCAGTCGACTTAGAATAAAAATAAACAAAGTTCGGACACACCTGTTGGTCAATTATCCCAGGGCACAAAAACCCGCTCCCTGTTTTAATAGAAGGAGGGTTACTAAGGTTTCGAGTTCGGTTACTGGGTGACGGTCGATTGGTTATCACTTTAAACTGGTTAATTTTATGTTTTTGTGAGAAGAATTCAATAATAATATAAAATTCTTCATTTCTTTTCTTTATTTGGGGGAGATTTTTATGAGTTATTGCGTCTCCTTAATTTAAGCTTGATTCTTTTTCATTTGTGGGCTAATAGGGTGAATGAATTGAGCACTTATTTGAGATTTTATTACGTCTTTTGAATGATGGATCTTTTCCTGGGTATTTTTACGGATTCCTTTATTACGTTAATTATTATTTAAATAAAACAAAATAAGTTTAGGCTTATTCGAGGACAGGATTTTTGTTAAAATTAATTTAATTCCATATGAAAAATGGTTACTTTTTAAAATTGTCTTTAATTTCTAATTTAGGTTATATTTATATGGTTATATGTATTATGGTTATATGTATGCATACAGAAATTATTTTAATTGACATATTTACATTTTTATAAAGAAAATTTACACCGACTTTCGAGACAATCGAGAACCGAGTGATAACGGCTGAACAAAAGTGATAACCCAATGAGTTTAAGTGGTATCCCACCGTGGCATTGTCGGGTCCCTTCGCAGGTTGCTTTTAGACGATCAAGATCAGTTACCAGTATCAGATATTTTTTGTTAAACTTTGTTGTTAATGGTTCACCCATTCATGTAAATGTTAAGTTCGTAGTTTTTTTTGCAAAGATTTTTGTTGAAAGGAAAGTTTTTAGTGAAGTTCTGTTTAATGATACATGATTTTATTCTGTAAGTTGGTTTGTACAAACTTATATACCGGTACTTTTATATGTCAATCATATTTTTAAAAACTAAATGAGGTCGGCCTTTCTTATCTGACTACTCTGAGAAGAAAGGCCGAAACAAACTCAGATGTCACAGTCTCTTTTAAAGTCCACACAAAATCTTGGTTAGATCATGTGAAGACCATGTAGACTAGAAAGTCTTAAATGGTCTTTTGAGGAAAGAACCAGCCAGATTGAGTGGACCTGTCCAGTCAGTGCACGCATTTGTCAATAACCGAGCAGCTTAACTCAGAATTTAAGGAGCTCAACGATTCGACGAACAATACCAAAGAAAGACAAGGTGTTTTTTTGGGTTATAATGCTTTTGTGAAGAGAATTTGGGTAAGGTCCCCAGCGTCCATTGGATGCAAGAAGCAAAGGACCACTCAATGTGTCTCTCACTCTTTCGTCTGAATTAATAAATGATTATATTCATTAAAGGTTAACCGTTACGATTTATAATTTAAGGGTGTGTTTATTTTTATTGTTTTTATGGCTACATTTTGTATAATCGACTACGAAGAATACGATTAATCTATGATTGCTAGAGATGAATGTCTTGGAAACATTTTCAATCTTAAAGTCAATTAAAAATAATCATCAGCACCATCAGCCTTTTAATGTTCCCACTGCTGGGACACAGGCCTCTGTGAGAGGGAGGTGGCCGTAATCCACCAGGCGGGCCCATTGCGGGTTGGTGGTTTTCTCATGTATTCGAATTTTTGGTTCTCGGACATGCCGGTTTCCTTACGATGTTTTCCTTCACCGTTTTGAGAGTAGTGGTGATGAAATAATTTACACAAAGTAAAGCAATTGCCTAGGTTTGAACACACGACCTAGAACTTTTAACTCGCGGTCGATATCACTGGGCCACCACTGCTCCTTACCTTCCCTATTAAAAATAATAACACAACTGTATTCCTACGATCTTAGGTGTTTTTAGGGTTCCGTACCCAAAGGCTAAAAAGAGACCCTATTACTAAGACTCCGCGGTCCATCTGTCTGTCTGTCTGTCACCAGGCTGTATCTCATGAACCGTGAGCGATAGACAGCTGAAATTTTCACCGATGATGTATTTCTGTTGCCGCTATAACAACAAATACTAACAAGTAAAATTAAAAATTTAAAAAACCCCCGACACAAATTTATCTTGCGAAAACATCACGATCTAAACAGTAAAACGCGCATAACTTTTGAACGGCTGAACCGATTATATTTAAACTTAGCTAAACACACTCTCGATACAGACACCTTTAAAAAAAATAAACAAAATCGGTTCATCCGTTGAGGCGCTATGATGCCACAGACAGACACACAGATACACAGATACAAAAATACACAGACACACAGATACACAGCAACACACCGCAAACTTATAACACCCCTCTTTTTCCGTCGGGGGTTAAAAACAGAATAAAATAAATATATAAGGAGGGCTCCCATACCGAAAACGTGATTTTTTGCCGTTTTTTTTGTGATAATGGTACGGAACCCATTGTGCGCGAGTCCGACTCGCACTTGGCCGGATTTTTTACATTATTGTCTTTTAACACAAGACTCAATTTTAATTTATGAATTCATCAAACAAAGTGTTAAAATAATTAAATCAATTTGCGGACCCCTGAACAAGTTTATATCATCAATATAAACCGTTTTTATCACAAATCATTTCAACACATAATCTACACAATGTAATATTATAGCCTTTTACCATCTATTGTGTTATGTGGACCATAATAATTTATAACCCTTATCAGAAATGAGTCTTTATCGTTTATGAAACCCGATATACAGCTTATCAGTCACGTAAGAACCATTTAAACGAATTAAGCACTTGTTTAGAAGAGGTTAAAGTTCCAAATCATTATGCAGAGATTTGAAATTTAATTAGCGAACGATTTGCAACTTTCTTGTGGCGAGCTTAAAGTTGTATATCAAATTATAGGAGTTTCGTCGTTCCTTTGTTTCAGATTCTCACGGAAAATTGATATTTTGTGCTTGATAATGGGGGTTTTGAAAGCTTTTACAAAGAAACCTTAGGTACTACTATTATAAACGTGAAAGTTTGTGGGCATGGATAGATGGATGGATGATTTATTTTATTTTTGCTTGTGAAATCAACCAATGACTTCTTCCAATCTGGGTGAAGAGAGAGGGCGTGTCAGACTTTAAATGACTAAAATTCACCCTTGTTCCTTCAGTTGCTTGAGTCAGGGCCGCAGTAACTTTGTTTGGATTGATGGATGCATGGACGCATTTTTCTTACTCGTTCACGCAAAAAAAAAAACTGGACGGGTCTTGATGCTTTACAAAAATATAGCTTATACATCAAAACAACACACATAGGCTATAATTTATATAGATATTAGGAGAAATACTAATACCACGCGAGCGATTGCTAGTATGGAATACTCATGACTTGTCTGACGTGATTTTGATCGAAGTTGCTCGACTTGTTATCAAGTGAAAATGAGCGTAGGTACTAGAAATAACTCTTGACTAGATCTTCACGCAACCAAACCAAAGAGGCAACTAGACAACAGACTAACAAGTATCAAAAAGTATGGGATCAAATGTACACTACCTTGATATTACGAGGGCAATTCCATGCATTGACAATAACCTTAGAATAATCATACGGACAATAACAGGCCACGCCCCTCTTAACAAACATCTTTTTAACATAGGCGCCACAGACAGCCCACTTTGCAAGGGCTGTTTTAACGCCAATGAATCAGCCGCCCACGTCATCCTGGACTGAGAGGCCGTGGCTTCCTAACGTGAAGAAATCCTCGAAACAGTGAGGTCACTCCGCGAAGCCTGTGAAGCCCCCAGAAAGCGTCTGTGCTTTTGGACGGAGCTAGGCTGGCTATGTTAGCCAGAACCCCCACGCACAACGGACCAAATGGGAGTCCAACTTCATTCTTCATTCATCAATTTCATACATTTTGGACTTTTCTTTACTACTATATTACCTACTAAAGGACGCCTCGCGGTTTCACCCGCGTAGTTCCGGTTCCCGTGGGAATACAGGGATAAAAAGTAGCCTATGTCACACGGGGATAGAGTAGCTTTCCAACGGTGAAAGAATTTTTGAAATCGGTCCAGTAGTTTTGGAGCCTATTCGGTACAAACAAACAAACAAAAAATCTTTCCTCTTTATAATATTGGTATAGAGGTATAGATACGTAATATAGTAGTGTTAATCTGGGTGCAACGTCCTCACGTATATGAATTAACGAATGTATGTAAATTAGATAAAACACTTTTTTTCAAAGAGTAAATGTGGAGTTTCTTGTACGTTCTTCTCCATAACAAGCTTTTTCGCCGAATGGACGGTAAAATCAGTTATTATTATTTATAAATGGAAATTTCGGCATTCAGAAGTGCCGATTAATGGCCTAATTGAAATAAAGATTTTTGACTTTTAGCTTGTTTCAAATCGTTTTTGCTGAGAGAATATCTGTCTGGAATCTCCGTTGGAACAAGCCGGACAATGCCGAAAATGCATTTTAGTAGAGTCATCACCACCCTCAGCTTAACTACTAGACAAATCCCTATTTACATCACAATCCAGAAGCACTCTCATCCATCAAAAATAAAGCCATAAAATACCACATCGTATATTCTTTAAAGAAATGAAAGGTGTGGAGTATACATAGGAAATTGCTCATGCATTCTACTACTTAGGCGACTTGCTACCCACGCGAATTCTTTGAATCACTTGTGGACGATATAGCGAAACTACCCACATGTTTTAGCTAATATGTTCTTAGTATTTTAACTGCTTTCTTTGTCCCCTAAAGAACCCTTTGAGGGATTTTCAGATGTATTTATAGGGAAGTAGGAGTTTTAACTTTGATAGTTCGTTGGCTTCTAGATTTATTTTTATCCTAAGATTTTTAGATACATATTTTAATTAAACTAACTTGGATTGAATACACGTGCCTCTCCCTTCTTGGAGAAGGGGTAGACACGTGTATTATTTATTATAACCTCGTCTCGCCACTTAGGTAAGTCACAACTGGACATAAATGCTTTATTTATTCAAATCCAGTTTCAGTGTTGCTACTGAGGAAATCTTCATAAAATAATCACATGAACGATATCTGACTTGGGGATCAATTTGGAGCTTGCAGACACTAGATTAGATCAAATCAAGACATGCCCTTGGGCAAGTTCTATAATTCTTCGTCGTTTACTTGAATGTGCCCTGACAGTTAAGAGTGTGTCATGCTCTCTCAAATGCCTCTCTGATGGTGGCACATGTGTTGGATCACTCGGTTCCCTTCATGATGTTTGAGCTGAGTGGTGCCAATTCATGCGTCATGTTCGTGAACGGGCACCATCAGTTGGGAATTTGGGATGGGTAATAACTTCGTTTCCGCGGCCTGTTTTTAATTAATTATTGTATTCTGAGATTGTTTATTTTACTCTAGACGCTTTTACGTGCTCGTTTTTTACATCGTTCTCACATCATAATATATGTAAATTTACAACAATAATGATTTAACCAAATACTTTAACTAAAACTAATTGATGGAAATTAGTGTCCGTGGCGTTTCTTGCACATTCTTCTCCGTAGATATATATTGACGCTAGCGAATATGCAACTAGCTTCATTTTAGTTTTTTTTTGCTAACAATTCAAAATTACCTTAATGGTTTAGTTGAAATAAAATGTTTTGTTTATGCTACAGTGTTTTTATGATGATCTTTCTGAGAGATATTGAGTCGAAACACGGACCCAGTGGCGATCGGTAGATGTCACATGTCTTCGAATTTTTGGTTCTAGGCTATGCCGCTTCCTGACGATGTTTTTCCATTCCTTGTTTATTAACTATTCATATAATCCAATCAGAAGTAATGCCCTCACATTAACTAGAGACAGAAGTACCATACGGATGCTGCTTATTCAGGCTAATAATACTGATCATATTATTATTATCGGCAACCACTCATCTGAAAATATATCATTATCTGAATTGGCTTTTACGGGCGTAAACACTTCTGGCTTAGCACTTAGTAGAGCGAAATTATCTGGTGGCTGATGGATGGTGGTGGATGTATTGGCTGAGTATGGAGCGATGATAGATTAAACCAGTTGAGATAGAAATTTTACTTCAAATACCTGTAAGACAATAATTGCAAACTCATGCAATTCCAATATATTCTTATTAGGATTCTATGAGTTTGTAATGAGGTATTGTGAAGACTTTAAAGAATTCATCATCATCATGATCAAATTATTCCTTTGATAAAATAATGGTAAATTACAATTTCTATTCTAATTCTTATTCTTTATTGTACACAAAACATAGAAACATACAAATACAATAGGACAGTTTATGTACAAAGGCGAGCTTAACCCATAGTTGGGTTCTCTAACAGCAAACCTCAGTTGCGTAGAGAAATATGCATTTGAGGATAATACATCCATGTGCACAACAAAAGCTTATTAAAAACTCGTAACAAATTTAAATACTTACTCACTAAATAAACTAAACAAATACGTGTGCAACACACAATGCATAAACATAATATATACCTATTTATTACAAAACTAAAATATTACAATTGTAAATACATAAATTAATGAGTCATGTTGATAGGAAATATTCCTTAATTCTTCTCTTGAAAACCTCCAATGAAGGGCTATCCCGTATAGAGTGTGGCAGAGTATTCCAGAGGCGCACAGCGCGAACAGTAAAAGATCCACCGTAACGACTTGAAGAGTGGGAAGGAAAACGAAGGAGAAGAGATGATGACAGACGACAGGGTTTTCCTCTCGGAACAAGATACTCAAAGCGTTCTCGAAGATACAAAGGAGAATTAGGATTATGAAGAAAAGAGTAATGAAAGAGTGTGAGCATCTCGCCGCTGTCGAATAGGCAGCCATTTCAACCGCCTCCGAAACTCCGACACATGGTCGTATTTTCGGAGGCCAAATATGAAACGGATGCACAAATTCTGTAGACGTTCGAGCTTATCAAGAAGTTCCTCAGTCGCATTAAGAAAGCTGACATCAGCATACTCAAGAAGAGGAAGAAGGAGAGACTGAGCAAGAGTAACTTTAGTCGGAAAAGGCAGGAACTTCTGGAGACGCTTCAGGGACCGAAACGAGCAAAACACCCTCCTGCTTACTTCTGCAATGTGAACACTCCAAGATAAGTGGCAGTCAAGGAAAACCCCTAAGTTTTTAACTTTTTTGGAATATTCTATGGCGACGGCATCGTACAAAACAGGGGGAAGAGACTGGCTATTCAACAGATTTATGAAGTATCTGCCACCAATAATAAGAGAGAGAGAGAGAGATTTCTAGTTAAAATCTTTTGCTTTCCAATAATTATATTGGAAAGCAGACCTCGTATCTTACTAATCACACTTCACACTTATATCGTAAAGGCGAAAGTTTGTATGTTTGTTACTCTTTCACGCAAAAACTACGAAATGGATCTGCATGACATTTGTCACAGAGATAGATTATAGTCAGGAATAGCACATAGGATACTTTTTATCCCGGGAATATGATATCTTGGGCAAATTTTCGACTTTCACGCGGGCGAAGGCAGAACTAATCTATACCAATATTATAAAGAGGAAAGATTTTTTTGTTTGTTTGTTTGTACCAAATAGGCTCCAAAACTACTGGACTGATTTCAAAAATTCTTTCACCGTTGGGAAGCTACTCTATCCCCGGGTGACATAGGCTACTTTTTATCCCTGTATTCCCACGGGAACGGGAACTACGCGGGTGAAACCGCGAGGCGTCCTCTAGTGTATAATAAACCTTAAAGTTTTTTGGAGGATAGTAGCAAATTTATGACTTTTATAATGTCTGTTACAGTTTTTATCTTTTATTTTTGTTTTTATCAAAAATGACCTGTATTAGACTGGAAGGAAACCATCATGGGGAAAGACTAAGCAGATTGATTGGTCTACATTATATTATTGACTTAATACAATATACACAGAAAATGTAAGGATTGTGATCTAATACTTTCTGTGATCGCAATAATAAAAACTTATCCAATTTAATTTATCGCCAAGTTACCTCTAAAAACACAAAAAGCTATATATAGAAGCATACAATATCACCATTCGGTATTCTTATGTCGTTTGCTTACGAATATCGGAGACCGTTAGACATCGCGCGATGGTCTGGTCCGCCCACGACTCCCATGGCTTTCGGGTCAGACAACGAAGATAGTGGTCTTGCAAAATGTTACTCGTTTTCTTTTTTATTGCGTTATATAATTTTGGGTCTGCCAGAGGTGAGACATGACCGCTGTTTCGTCGGATTTGGGCAAAAAATTTCGCAGGTAGGAAGGATACAAAGGTTTTTTTTAGGTGTTGATATGTGGTTTAACCTTTGTTAACGAGATGTGTGATATTTTTTATAAATATAACGTTAACACTATTGATAACTATAGAAGCTAACAAATAAATATGTATTGTGTTTATAATAGTGTTACTTGCATAATTGGTAAACTTAATAAAACATCGAAATTAGACAGAAAAGATGAACAAACCATAAAAAATATAATACAAACGAACGAAAACTGCCTCATTTTTGAACTCACTTAAAATACATAATATTTTGTAAAAACAATCAAGTAACGTTAAGTTACAGCCAATAAAGTTGACATCAAAAGCCTCTGGATCAGTTACAATAAATATTTACGTAAATAAGAAACAGATATTTTCTCGAATGTCGTAATGAATTTCTTTGTGTAAATGACGAGAATATATTCAAGAATTTCTATAGAGAAATCAGGTGATTGGTTTTATCCATCGGGATGCTTGTCTCTATTTGCTTGTCAATTAATATCTTCGCCATTCAGGTAGCAAGGTAATGACCAACTAAAGTGGTTTCCCATAAAACGTGTAATAAGTAGGCTAATTTTGAATGCACTTACGTTAACCACATAGATGGCCCATAAAACGAAGCGATCACACTTTCTAGCACCTAGTTTTGCACTTTCTACATAACCTTATTATAAGGTATTCGATGCAAGTACTCCACTCCTTGTAAGGTGAAACTTATTAGGTTGGTCACCACAAAATATTGGTCACAAATTGGTTTGATCCAATAGTTGGCCAGGCCAATGGTGGTTGATGAGAAGTAAGTAAAGCAGATTGGTCGTTTATTTTTATTGTGCACGTGTTTTCTAGTGGCTGACTTGTTATTGAAAGCATGGAAAATTGCTCGAGACAGGTGTAAATTGGCTTTAAGAAAACTGCACATCATAAACATGTCTGGTGACAGTAGGTAAGTGGCCATTTAGCGTCTTGTTTAAAACCAAGTGGTTTTCTTTCAGAAATGTTTACTTAATCACTTCAGTTGACAGAAGGATAGTGAATACAGTAATCTCTGTTATTTCATCGAAACTATTAGAATAGATAAATTTGCTGTTCATCTTTGTGATCCTTGTTTAACTTTTACGACACATGAATAATAGTAAAAATGTAAAATGTGCTTAAGCCAGGATCCAATCAGTAACGACAATCTTTACTTAATTTATTATGTACAGAACCCCATCTAACCTATTCAAAAATAAAATCCGCATGCATTTTCTACCCATGACTAATATAATGTCTTATGCAAATCTTAAACATCCGATAAACTTTTTACAAAATAACTCCTTAACGTAATATTATAATTTTAGGACATTAATTCAATGATATATTGTTTATAAAAGTTAATATGACTATCAAACAGACAGACAGATTTAATTTATTGCTAATAAATCAATTTCGCCCACGATATGGTAGTTTTATGGGGTCACATATTGTAAAATGCAGATTATGGGTGTTGTTACAACCGATTTTTGGTTTAATACCTTATAATAAGTATTGAATGGCTTTGAACAAGATGTTAGGAATTTAGAGGTGAAAGGCTGCAAAAACAAGGCGGAGCAGTTTTGTGCCATTGGTAACAGCCCCGACTATCAAGTAGTATGTCGTATGTTCGAACCTAGACAGGCGCTTTACTTTGTTTAAATTATTTCACCACCACTGCTCACAAAATTTCAAAAGAAGTGAGAAATGTCCGCCAATGTCAGTACCATTTGGTGGATTATGTCCAACTCCCGCTCATAGAGAGAGAAAACCAATGTCTTAGCAGTAGGGCCGTTATCGACTGATTATGCTAGCCTGGATAGACAAAGCCAACATTGAAATACATGCAAACTAGCTATAGCCATAATCCAACCAAATGATGATCATGGAAATCACATTGTTGTTAAGATAATCACGTATCAACAGTTTCTCCGAATCTAGTCTCACCTCACTTAACCACAATCTTCTGGTCGTCATACGACCGCTATGTTACAGTAGACTTACATCTACGGTAGCGTGCAAACCACTTGAAAGCAATTTGCAAAATATACACCCATCCAATTCATACCAAGCATCAACCAACTTTTTACCATCATCATAATTACATCCCGCACCGTAATTGAGAATGTCCGTTCGCCTATCAAAGTTTTTGTCACCCAACATTTAAAAAGTAACGGTTGAACGAAAAAATTAGAAAACCACGTAACGAGGTCTGTTATTATAATAGTACCTACATAATTACTTTTTGCACATAAATACTTGGGAGACACACAATGGACTGTTTCACACTTTCTGCAAATGACTGTCGAAATAGACAGCCCAGTAAATGAGGTTTTTACTGAAAGTCAACTAAAACGCGAGACGTGCAATCTGACAGTTTTCTTTGGTGTATAGTTTTTCCCGGCCTGTTGCGGAGGCTTATTTCTTACTTTATACAAATCTTTTTCTTTATTAGAATGTGCAGTAACATTAAAAAGACAAACAGAAAAATTAAGCTCTGTTCTTTGTTAAAGAATGCACACGGATAAAAACTGCCACTAAAGAAAAAGTCTGACTCTATTCTCTTCAATTCTAACTTTTTGTCACCTTGAAATTACTTTAGGATCAGAACAGCATGTTTGTTCCTTTTATTCGTCTCAATCAGCTGTCATTTCAGTACATATTTTACTCTCTTTTTATTTAGGCATATCATCATTAATATCGTCATCCTTCTCACAATGTATCTTTCGTTTATTTAGTATTTATATTTTCTTACGTGAAGTGGTACCATCTTATCCTAAAATATAAACTCCTTTAACGAAATACATTCTTTGGCTTTTCTTCCAAATGTCAAAATATATTAGCATCACTTTTATCTTCCATCTTTTTTGTATGATTTATGACACTTAATTTGATTGACCCATCCTCTTTGTGATAATATTCAATTTTGTTTCTTTATAACATTCAATTTAATTTTTCTACTGTTTTTGTAAAATATTTATGAATGAAATTGCAACAAATCTCAATGTTGACGTCTCGAATCTGTCCATGAATGATTCAGTCACATTTTATTGTTGAAAAATGTAAATTTTATTACATACGGACAGATGCAAAAGTGAAGACTACAAGACAGAAATCCAAGATTTATTGGAATCCATTTCACTTTGTAATTTTAAATCTTAACAGCTTATGCGTAAAGATAAAGGTTTCTATCGCTCCAATATAAAGAAAGCAAGAATATTTATGTTATATTATTTATGCAAGATAGACTAAAGGCACTCACAGAATAGTACGATATTCACTTGTTTTTAACATTCAAATAATAATAGGTTTTAGTATATAGTTTTTGAAGCCTGTCTTAAGTTAAATTGCAAATCATATTACTATTTTTCTCTTGAGCATTCAAGTTGCCTGAGTTAATATATATTTTATAGTTTTTTATTAATTTATTAAGTTCTAGTTTTTTTCAAAAAAGTATTAACACATTAACATTTTTATTAAACAAAATGCAAAATAAGTTAAGTCTACTTTGTTTGAACCAGATTCTGGTGATTAATTCTTCAACATCTCACCCACTGCCCCAGAATTGTTAAGTTAAAACAAAAAACCTAATTTCCACTTTTCAAAGGGTACCGAAAACCTCACATTTCTTAACGATACGGTCGCAGATAGTTTTAAGGAAACCTTAGACTTTTACTGGCCATATAAATGATTTACCGCAAACCGTTTCGGGAAATATACAACCCATATAAAATATAACATAAAAAAATATAAAACATTATTTACGAGGTCTTTTTGCGGTCGAAAAAAGGAGGGTATCCACTTATTGTTGGGAAGCAATAAAGCCGAAAACTGTGTAAAATTACTTTTTATTGGCTTTAAATTTTTAAAGTTGTTTTTACGGCTTTTTAAGCCGGAAACGTAAGATTTTGAACTTTTTTCGGGAATCGTTTTCCGATGTATAAAAACAAATTTTGTTTATATTTTATTTTGAAATGTGTTGGACACCGCGCTTGTGAAATGGAAGATTCAATTTTTTTTTTCCGGGAATTGTTTTTCCGATATGTAAAATATAACAATTTTATATATTATTTTGAAATCGTAAAAGGTAAACAAATCAAAACGAAATCAAATAACGTCGGGTGAAATAGGTAAATAAATGAATCGAAATCATCGCGTTAAATACCCGTGGTATATTGTTTCTCAATCGTAAAAGCTTGTGACCAGATGTAGGTAGTACAGGGTATTATTCAGCACAACTATTTCCAACTGGAAATCACAGACATTTAAAATAACAATATATATTTACACTGTTTTATGGCACGCACTTATTTATGTTTGACTGGAAAAAAATCTTGTTTCATCGGTATTTCTTGGATAATTTACAAGTTTTTGTAATACTTTAAAAAACATATGATTTGTGGAAAGACAAATTGTATGTTAGTTTGCCAATCAATCACTCGGTGAAGAAAATTACCATGATTGCTTACTCAATTTGTTTAGTTTGTCATTTTTATTAAAAGATAACATTGCTGGTAATAGTCAGAGAAATTCCATCATGCTTTCTACGAGCCTAAGTAAATGCTTACCAAGATATATAAATAATAATCTTTCTTGAGAGTACTGCTAGATATTATTTAATCATTATAAAAAAAATATTTGCAATTTAATTTTGTGACAAAAACCTATCCGACAGATTTGTATTGATCTTATGTTTAGACTTGATACCTATTTCTAATGCAATTATAATATATATTATCGTTAAAAAAAATATTTTACAAGATAAGGAAGGAAGGAAGAAAGGCAGGCGTTTGCCCTGCTTTGGGAAAGAACAGGCTGAAAATAAATAATAATAAGATAAAAATAAAACACCTTCGTACTCCAACTACCAACCAACACAATTTATAATCAAATTAGAAAACCGATACTAGTCTCGAGATACTCGACTGGTGGAGTAAGATGGCGAGCTGGGCGACCACAAACTGGCTGCTGCGAGCCTCGACCGGTCACACATCCGCTCTATACACCTGTCGCGAACGGCGCCTGTACAGTGTACAGGTGGGGAGAGAAGGTTTAGTCTGAACGGATTTTGTTTGATTGGTTTGCGAAATTTTTTTTTACCGACTTTGAATAAAGGAGGATTTTTTTCAATTCTTTGGAATCTTTTTTGATATATTGACACTGAAATTCAGTTTCGATTAAGTTTAATCCTATTGTTAATTTTTGAAAAAAAGTTGTAAGGCGCTTGCTTCGTCCAAAATAGAATTTTCAATCAGACCAAGCGTAATGTTACAAATATAATTGTCAAAAACTAAAGGAAATTTTGAAATTTCAAATGCAAATTGGTCAATTGCATCGCTTTGAGTCCATACAAGCTAATTTTCTTATCTTAGTGATATCGAATCGCGTCGAACCATTAGGTAAGTTGTTAAGAACTCACATACTAGATGAACAGAACAATGGGGACCAAAAATTAAATTTAGCTATCGTGTCGTATACGAATCACTTCCATGTATGTTTTCGTCCTGACCAACTTAAAAAAAATCTACGTATACATGAGGGTGATTCGGATACTCCGCGATACGAGGGAAGATTTTATTTTTTATTTTCCAGCCACATTGTGTTATAACTTTTCACATGAATTTCATAAACGGTAAAGTTTCAGATGTATACTATGCTTTCCCACTTGTTACGTCCTTAGTCCCAGATTTATTGATTTCTTTCATTATCTTACTTTTTATACAAAATACAAAATGCTCATTATCCCTACTCAAATCAAATAAAATTGATTTGAACCTATCTCACATCACCCTCCCTACGGAACACTCCCACAATCAAATTGCCCCAAAAATGGGCGATTGCAGCAAATTGAATACAAAATAACGATAACAACATCAACTTGAAACAATATTCCCTAATGTTATTTGCGAACGCTGTAGCGTTTTATCGAATTTCATGGCTTACTAACATCGACGAGTATTATCAAATAATCGAATCGGGCAACAAATGCCTCGCATATTTTTCTCACACGCGATCATAACTAAATTAATATACTGTTTGAACTTATGAAGTAGATAGACTTTTAACAAGATAATATTCTAAAAAATACCCTTTAATTTAATCTTTACTGATTATGTGTAGGTCTAAAGTTTTGAATATATTGAATCCAAGATAAGCGAGAATATCAGTGTTTCCCCATCTCGAGTTTACTATGCAAAAGCGTTGGCCCATTTGTAAAATTATGGCGATAATATTTACAGTAGCAGAAGCTGTAGACAGACAGACAAACAGGCAGATCAAAACAGATAAATAGTCACACTATATTGGCTCTTAATTGAGAAAAAGAGTTTTTAATCAAAACCTGTTGAACAGGGTTTGAAATAGTACCAGGTATTCAAAATTGTAAAGGTACGTCCTCACTGAGAGCATTCACGTGTAATGAGCATACGACGTCGAACATTCGAGTGTGGACATTGAGCCGAGCGTTACAAAGCTTACACGCAAGCGCGATCTTTAGCCGGTGTGGACGTCGTAACGATTTTCGCGGAAACGGCTCGCATTCGAATGTTCACGCAAATAAAACACTCGAAAGCGAGTACTCAGATAATGAAATTAATGAGTATGTATGTAGAAATATGACTGGCCACTTGTAAAGCAAGGAACAGTTTCTTGATCTTAAGTGTTTGTCAATCGTACTATCGTGTTAAATGAATGACATTTAACGAGATCGTATTCCAATGCTCCAAGCTCGCAAGGGAATGTTCGACTCGAACGTTCATAATTTTGCTCGAAAGTGAATGCTGGGCTCGCTGGGAAGCATTTGTTGCTCGCCTACGATTGCTGGTTTGCAAATGCTCACGAAAGAATGCTCCTAATAATTAAGTTCCTTAAAAGTATAAAACATACAGACAAAAAGAATTTTATAAATTGAAATCATATTTAAAAATGATTGTTTACTCGGTAAACATTTCAAGCAACAGCCGAACAAATATTTAAAAGAACAAAACAAGACTGAACCTTCTCAACATTTCTCTCCATAGTGGCCGGATGCATTCATGTTTATTTTGTTTAGTTACATACTTGTGACGCCTCGTTGCTTAGCTACTACTGATGTGCCTTCAGATGGACTTGCATAGTCTACAACTGAGGTTAATCAGCCATATACTTATTTTATTAGGTCGTAGAATTACAAGAGAATTTAAAGTCAGTATTGGTCGTTTCTTGCAGTTTTATGGCGTTGAGGTTAAATGGAATTGCAGGTTTCGGAATTGTATTGAGATTTTCTTGTTGTTTTTATTTGTAAGGGTTAATTGAGTCTATTGGTTATATTTTTATTTGGTGGAATAAATTCAAAATGAGATTCAATTTTAATGAAAAATAATATTTAAATGTAAATTTATGTTAAAATTTTGGTTGTTTTGACTTGTAAATAAAGAAAAGAACAAGTTAGTTGGCACCAAATATGACGCGAATAAAAAATAAAAAAAAACGATTCTAGAAGAAAAAGCAACACAATATTTGATTTTCAAAATTAAGGCGCAGATACCCCTCAGTAGCTAATTTTATAATGAGAATCACGTCTAAACGGCTAGTTGTATTTATTGAAAACAATATATTTGTTGCATTAGGCCATTTTTTTATAGTTTCATCTCATAAAATTTTGAGTTATATTCGTAAACATAGTGTAATTAATTTGTAAAGTAGCACGGATAAAACACGACAATGGCATCAAAACCACCAGGCGTATTTTAATGAAATTGTCGATCAATATCTCAAACACAATTTAATTATCTACATTTTGATATAAGATTTTTTTTTAAAGTCATAGAATAAAAAGGAAAGTAAAAAAAACTATCGGGGTCGCGCGGATGTGAAACGAGTGCGGGTTTTGTTTCCTCAAGATCGTTGGCGACTGTCGTCGTCTTAAATACCTACTATTTAAATACTGGATGTTCGTTTTATTTAGGTACCCAAGCATCAATATAACATAAACTCTACCTTATGTTTAACTCATAAAATTTAATCATACAACTTGACAAAACTATTGGTTGTTCATTTTTATGATATCATCGCCAGAATGTCTCATAGGATTAAAATCTTTACAACATAAAGATGTGTTAGACGTCAAGATTCTTTATTTATTTTGACACAAAGTAAAAAATATTACCAAAGTCCATGAAAAGCTCATATTTTAAACTCATAACAAAAATATAAGATATTGCCATTTTTGAACAATAGCATAAAAATAAAAATTCCCAAGGTTTGAGGCGACGCGAGTCGCATCGAAAAATGCGAAAAAAAGTAAAATACATAAAAAGAAAAACCAGTTGAGTCCCCGCAAGTACTTTACGCGTGGCGACATTATCCTGACGTAGAACGTCGTATACACAGTTTTCCTTTCACCCCAAATTGGCACTTACTTCCAAGGAATAAAATCCAAAACGGCTTTTAGGGTGCAGAAGCGTTCGCGTGGCCGTGGATCGTGCATACGATTTCTGAAAGGACACAAGCGTCAGACTGCCTTTGATCTAAAAAGCACTTTGGCGTATGAGGATTAGGTTGAATGTTTATTGAAATGTTCTACGGTAGTTTATTGCTTGCAATGTTTTCCTACGTCTCAACCGTCATTTAGCTACCAGTTTTGTTCGTAGTGCGTTAAAACTTACGACTAGGAGGAAAACAGAAGTACCATAAAGCGGGCTTAAAGTTATGTGCACAGTTAAAGGCTTCTGCGATCACGACTTGACAGAGCGACAACGCGACAACGATACGACAATACAAATGCAATGCGTCAATGTTGTGACATTGCGGAAGGAAAGAGAAAATGCGCTTCAACTTTTTTTTTTATAATAAAATCTTTGGCAAATTAATGTCGCTTTGTGCCTGTCTGATTGTGTCTTAACCCAATGCGTTGCGCGACTAAGGAATTCGTTTGTAAAAAACATTATCGTGATCAAGTCCAGTGTAATCAGTCGTTAGGAGACGAAGAATAATTATAGTTGTTAATGTTTATCGAAGCCATCTGCTTATGTTTTTATATAAAGAAAATAGTTAGCACAATGATATTTTAGTAAACACATATGTTATGAGCTCGCGCATTGTGAAGATTCGAATACGTCCTAATTGGGACGTATAGTCTTTAGTCTATGTCACGCATGGCGAAGAGCGATACGCATTGTTGAAACAAAAACTAAATAAAAAAATGCCATCGTGTGTATTTAGAAAGTGTACCAATTATGATACCAAAGTACATAAAACAGAAGGGAACTAATACCAATATGTAAAAGTACGCAATACACCTCAATTTATTTACTTATTTATATTTTCTTAATATTCTGATATTTGGAGGTATTAGAAAAAGAAAGAGATGGTAAAAACATTGGTGGCCAGTATAATGTTTGTTTACATTCACACGCAAGTGACAAACACTAGCTGTCTCTTTTTTTCTTATTGGTTTTATTAAGCCATCCCTTTCGACTTGTAGTGAAATGTCGTAAGTAACGTATACGAGTATGTTTACTAGAATATCATTGGGTTAGTCGTATCTTTTTAACCGACTTTCCAAAAGGAGGCTTTCTATGTTCGGCACTGTCTTTTTTTTTGTATGTTCAACGATCAATCGTCGTCAATTGTGGAACGATTTAAAAAATTCTATTTTTGTTTGAAAGAAGGAACACACTTCCTAAATTGGTCCCATTTCAATTTGGTGAAGAACTTGTACAACAGAGCCCTTCAATAAATGAAGGCAAATCTCTCAGGATTGCTGCAATCGCATGTCTGTTTATTGTTTATACTATTTTATATTATAACATCACGCCAGTAAGCTCTAAAGGGGTACGCAGATGTGTACAGTTCACCTTGGTACATTCTCATTTCACCGGATAGTTCAAGTTTCATGATATTCGGGTAATCTATTCTGGCATTATAGGTACTACAACATAAAACAAAATACCAAAGTACACTACCGACTTCCAAATAAAAACACTACAGAGTGAAAAATAACTTTTTTTTGGAAATCTGTGTCTTTGGTAGGTAAATTTTTTTTCGTTATGGACACCGACTTCCAAAAAGAAAGAAATTTTTCACTTTGTAGTGTTTTTATTTGGAAGTCGGTAGTATTTTTTGTATTTTTTTTTATTTTTCTCTTTTTAGTTGTACCTATTTTAGGTCCACAACTGACGGAGAAATCGGTGAACATACACAAAACAACAGTCGAACCTAGTAACTAATTTAACCATGTCAGAGAGAAATAAAATAAGAATTATTTCTCCTTAGAGTATCGACTATTGTAATAATAGAGAACTCCTCTATGGACAATATAAGGACTCTGAAGACATAGCATAAAATTATAACAATTATTTATTCAATTAACACTTGAACGATAATAAAGTTAAAGGATAATAATAAAAGAGAACCACAATAATTGTAGGCTTGTGTGGCTAAGGTTTCACACTTCACCGGAGATTATTTTTCCAATATCGATTAAATAAGGATTTTAAACTGCTGCTAATTTGACTGCAGTTTAACGATTTCTTACTTATGTCATTTATGAAATGTACAGTCAATCAGGTATGTGATGGCAACAGTTTCACATTTACAGCGAATTTATATGTAGCACTCGTAATATAAAAAATATACAACAATAGTTAACAAGTAAAATTTAAAAATTTAAAAAACCCCCGACACATTTATCTTGCGAAAACATCCCGATTCAAACAGTAAAACGCCCATAACTTGTGAACGGCTGAACCGTTTTTTTTTAAACATAGCTAAGAACACTCTCGACACAATCACCTTTCCAACAAAAAAAACTAAATCAAAATCGGTTCATCCGTTGAGGCGCTATGATGCCACAGACAGACACACAGATACACAGATACACAGATACACAGATACACAGATACACAGACACACAGATACACAGATACACAGATACACAGATACACAGATACACAGATACACAGATACACAGCAACACACCTCAAACTTATAACACCCCTCTTTTTCCGTCGGGGGTTAAAAACACTGGCGCTATTGAGAAGATAAATGCATTTAATTATATACCTCTAAATATTTTCAAACTATCAAATAAATAAGGACATCGATTTTTAGGGTTCCGTAGCCAAATGGCAAAAAACGGAACGAACTGTCTGTCCGTCCGTTCGTATGTCACAGCCACTTTTTCCCGAAACTATAAGAACTATGCTGTTGAAACTTGGTAATTAGATGAATACATCTAATTACCAAGTTTCAACACCGTGTGAACCGCATTAAGATTTTCACACACAAATAGAAAAAAAAACAAAACATTTTGGGGGTTCCCCATACTTAGAACTTAAATTCATTTTTTTTTTCATCAGGCTCATACGTGTGGGGTATCTATGGATAGGTCTTCAGAAATGATATTGAGGTTTCTAATATTTTTTTTTTCTAAATTGACAAGTTTGCGCGAGAGACACTTCCAATGTGGTAAAATGTGTAAGAGAATGACAAAACTAAAAAAAACATATGATATACATTACCATGTAAACTTCCACCGAAAATTGGTTTGAACAAGATCTAGTTAGTAGTTTTTTTTAATACGTCATAAATCGTAAACCGCAATTTACCAAGTACGGAACCCATCGTGCGCAAGTCCGACTTGCACTTGCCGGTTTTATTTCACTTATCCTAGCCTAGATAAATTGTTGTGATGGACCAACCAATCTTTGGCTAGATTTGATCAAATGTTTATATGGATACTGGGCAAGTCATTAGCATAAACGAAGAAAAAAATGACTGTCATATCCTCGCCCCACATTGTACAGCACTAAGGACGAGTTTCCTTACCACACACGTGGGGTGACTGTACCTACTTTCGTTACCTCTCTGTGTGTGGTCCCTTGTACCGATAATTATTCAGATAAACTCTAAATTAAAAGAACTTTTATGGTACTGCAGTTTGTAAAATTAACGTCTCTTGTTAACGATCCACTTTGTAATATCTTATCTGACAATTAGTAACTTTCGTTTTTTGACATACATTTTTTTTATTATTTTTTTTAAATTGATTGTAATTTTTCCATAGATTTGACATTTGATTGATATTTTTACATAGACTAGACATAAATTATTGTTATTGTATGTTTTAATTATTTGATATTTTTGGACATTGTTATTATTTATTTTTACTGTTGACATTGCATTTGAAATTATATTTACATAGATTTGACATTTGCTTAATATTTTTGGTATTTTATTAATATTTAGTTTTTTACGGTTGACATTTGACATTATTTTTACATGGATTTGACATTTGCTTAATATTTTTGATATTGTTGTTATTATTATTTTTCTTTTACTGTTGACATTTGGAATTATTTTTACATGGATTTGACGTTTGCTTGATATTTTTGACATTGTTACTATATAATTTTAGTTTTTTTCTGCCGTAATCATTTGAAATTATTTTATTTTTAAATTCAATGGATTATTATATTTTTTTTTTTCTTCATAATATTTGCACGCCATAATATGGCAAACATGGCTGGACCTTTGTTTTTTTTTGTCACATGTTTGGGCAAATAAATATATCTTATCTTATCTTTAGTTTCAATCGGTATAGATATGTGAGAAAAAATATAAACATAATTATTTATTTATATATATACTTTATTGTGCACCAGATTATAACAAAAAAAAAGGAATCTTTTAACTATAATACATACCACATTCATTTATCATCATTACAGCCAAAATACGTCCATTGCTGAACATAGGCCTCACCAAAGTGGCGCCACATCCAGTGCGTCTCATCTCGTATATCTTCAAGATTCAGTCTATCTTACCTATTAGGAAGAGAAATGCCTACTGAAGTTTATTGAAAAACTAAACTACATGGGACTTTAACATACCTCAGGCTCCAGATAAAAGACATACAGTATGTGAGAACCATGTTCCTATTAAAAGAATGAATTTACCTGTTAGTGCCTGTAATACTATAAACAAATTATACGTAGTAAAGTGTTGTTATTCTGGGTGCATCGTCCTCACGTGTATGAATTAATGTATGTATGTAAATATTGTAAAACACTTTTTTTAAGATTATCTAAGTGTGGAGTTTTTTGTCGTATCGAATCAATTATTATAACTTTTAAATTTAGATGTTTGATGTTCAAAAGTGCCGCATAACAGCCTAATTGAAATAAAGAATTAGACTTTGATTTTATCAACGAAAGTGTGACTTTGCTGATAAAATGGCACTTTGTCCAGAGTCTCTTGTGAAAAATATAGGTGTGTTAAGTACGCCACTGGCTAAACCGGGCAAGGCCATTTTCTTTTTCCGCTTGCAAACCTTCAAAATCGCCTGTACTTTAAGGGAAAAGACTAGGGAGTGTGGCCTTTCTCCATCACCAAAAATACCCCGTAGAAAGGGCTTCGTGACCTCTTAAAAGACCATCCCAGTATCCCCTCTGTGCAGGCGTCTCAGGCGTTGGCCTGTTAGGGCACATCCCTTGGGTCGGGAAATGCCTACACCTCAGGCGTGAATAATGCGGTTATATTATCATGAGGTGATCGTGAATCATAAGGTTTTCACCCTTTCCATGTTAGCCTGACTAGACATAATCAGTAACCCATCACGACTCCCAAAGGCACAAACCTAGTCTTTAGACAAACATACTTAATATCTGTCCAGAGCTCCGTCCCCTAATAGCCATTAAATTAACTTTTCAACAAATTACCAATTATTATGGTAATGAATAAAATTTACATACACGCGTATTTGTTTTCGAGTCGTGTTACGAATATCTCCCTTGTCATTAATTAGAATTTATTTTGTGTTGAAAACAGTCTCGTTTCGTTACAAACGTTTTTGAGCACAAAGTTAATCTTTACTACAGTTAATTAACTTTAGGTGTAGGTACGGTGCTAACAAGAAAAAGTAAATAATTTGTCTGCGTACGTTATTCTGGTCTTTGGAAACATAGTAGGTGCCTTTCTTTCAGTGTTTATTTGTTTCTCTTTAGTTTTATATTACGTAGGGTTTGGTGACTTTTCTCCAGGGATGTGACTTAATAGGCGTTGCACAGAGAAGCTTCCGGGGTGGTTATCATCATCATCACCATCATCAGCCCACTGCTGGACATAGGTCTCTCCAATTGCACGCCATTTCGTTCGATTTTCGGAAAATGTCATACAGCTGCTACCAGCCACCCTGCGAACCGATAACCGTTGGGATAAACGTGTTCTTGAGTGGCGACCGCGAACTGGTAAAAGTAAGGTAGGACACCATCAGGCTAGGTAGACAGATGACCTGGTGAAGGTTGCGGGGATCCGTTGGTGCGGGGTGTACGGGACCGGTCAATGTGGCGACGCTTGGGGGTCTATGGCCTATGTCCAGCAGTGGACGTCTTTCGGCTGATATGTGAAGTGTTTAAAACGAAAACTTTACCAGAACAGCTAGGCTGGGCGCTGCTCCATCTTCATGCCTTAATCAATCTGCCTAGCCTTTTCCCAACTATGTTGGGGTTGGCTTCCAGTCTAACAGTCAACTGAGTACCAGTGTTTTACATGGAACGACTGCCTATCTGACCTCCACAATCCAGAACGTGCTTTCCGAGGCACTGAGGAAACTCGCTACGTAAAGTAAAGTAAAGACGGTCACCCATGGTGGGGTCACGGACCGACCTCAGCCAGCGTTGCTTAACCTTGACGATCAATCAGTGTGGCAGTTATTATTTAGCAACGGGCACCTCCGCCAACTTTATGCCTATTTATACAAATAAAAAAAAAAAAATCGTAGGTACAAAATATTTAGTGATTCAAAATCATTCAACAAGTTTAAAATATCGTCAACCACGCTATTGTTAGAGTACGTTGACATCTGCTGATAAAACCAAATTTAACACAAATAAAACCTTACATCGACAAAAATATCTTCTTTTATTCATTCCTTACAATAAAGCTTAACTTCCTTGACATAACCGATCAATCGTTATTTTAAAGCAAAACAAAAAAAAAACTGCAAAGATTCTAAGAAACGTAAATCGTTGTGGTATGTACGAGTTTTTTTGTAATTCTTTTCACACTTGACACCTGTTTGACAGGCTGTGGATTTTATATTTTATCTTAGGGTTCTGCAGTTCGGCAGAAAATCGTTTCGTGGGCTTTATGCTTAACGGTTATGTCAACAGATTCTTTTTCGACTTAATTCAAGAGATATTTGTTCATGGCATATATAATATATATTATACCTTTGATAAAGCCATGCACATTTTTGAACTGTATGTTTACAACACTTATGAAAGCTGTTCCTAGGTGTGTGTTTTTTTATTATTCTGTATTGTCCCACTGATAGGAACTGATGGGCCTCCCCCACAGCCCTAAATCACTCTTTGAATTTTGCCTTCGCCGGCCAATCCAAGGTGTTTTAAATGATAATAATCTTTGCAATAGTTACCGGTAGAATCAGAGAGTATTCTACAGAGAAATGAAAGTAGTAAAATCTGAAATCTTATAACCTCTCAATCTTTTCAGAATCGTTTTGCTTATACAAAATGCCTCAAATTTCATTTTCGCTTTTGCATTTTGCAAATTAAACGTCAATTCTACGGAATCCCATCTCTAATCTCAAATGAATCTTGGCATTTTATTTTTTTGTTAAGTGACGAATCAAAAACCTGTTTAACAAATAAACCATTGTATCGCGTGTGTTTAATTTACGATTTTTGCACTTTCAAGTTGGCAAAGTGTAAAAATAATATACAAAATGTACTAAGATCGATAGCCGCTGGTTTTGGGTTTTGTGTATAAGCTTTATTTTTTGAATTTCGATAAAAAGACCAATGCAAAATCGAGAAAAATTACGTGAACGAACAAAGTTTTTATAACGAACTGCGTGTTTCCTGACAACTATATCCTAGGGGTCTTTAAGTCAAGAGGGAATAGGATACTTCTAGGCAAGTGTGCTTCACCGTTGATGTCATCATGGTATACCATCAGATGAGATAGTGGCCAAACACAAACCTAATTGTAAATATAAAAAGAATTACAGTTTGAATTTAAAGTCAGTCGATATGTCGATGGGTGACCAACAGTCACATACTCGTAAGTGCAGCAACAGCCTAGAATAAACCTGTTCACTCATCAGGAAATACAGACTCCGGCAGGGAATTTCACTCCATTACTGCACGCACAATAAAAGTATTCCCAAAACGCTTTGTGCGCTTGGTGTATTTTGTAATCCAAACTGAGTTGCTAAGGTCAAATAAATACTCGCTTCATGTAAAATATCGGTATTTAGCTGAATCTAGTGAGACTGTAAGAGTGATAGGCGAACCCAACATATATGAGAAGCTGGGCAATTTATTAATTCGAAAATAAAAAAACAGCTACATACACCAAAATAAATAGGTAACATCCAATAAACACTAACGGTCATAAATAATGAAAGCACCAAACATTGCTTTAACGTAGGGACAAAATTAACTTTTCCGTTTGAAAACTACATCAATATACATTTTTTTTAACTTTTCCAATTACGTATTATAAGTTTAACGATTATTAGGTACTCGTAAACTTGTAAAGACTACTTAGCTTTGATAGTATTCTTTTTAATTTCATTATATATACTACTGCCGTGATTTTTTTCACATATCCACAATCATCCATTTAACTGGCAGCGGGCACACTTGACTCTAACAAAAAAAATACGCAAACGAATTCCAGAATCGAAAAATTATTTTCACAGACCCTAATAATTTTGAACGGCCTATCCAACGATACCCCACACAGAAAAAAACATACCCACTTTACGTGTATAGGAGGAACACGAAAAAATAATGATTATTTTACCACTTTTTCGGCGTAACTAATATGTATAACCATGCCAAATTATAGCTTCCTAGTACTAACAGTCTGTGAGATAAGCTGCGGACAGGTGGACATGGTTTATATTCATATGTCACATAAAAAAAAATACAGTCGAATTGAGAACCTCCTGCTTTTTTGCGAAGTCGGTTAAAAAGGGGAAGCAGTAACACTCTCACTCAGACAGTCGCAAGAGAACTAGAGTTACCGACAGAGCCCGAAGAATTGTGAAACGTAAGTGGCAGTGGGCAGAGCACATTGCTCGTATGACGGATGGTCGATGGTGCCGAAAAGTTCTGGAGTGGCGACCGCGAACCGAAAGACGTTGTGTTAGGTCTCCCAGCAGGTGGACCGATGACCTAGTTACGAGAATCCGCTGGAAGCGAGACACACGGGACCGGACAATGTTGCGGCACTTGGGGAAGGCCTATGTTCAGCAGTGGACGTCTTTCGGGTGAAATGATGATGCTGCTACACAGTGTGACTCACCCAGCATGGGCTCGCCGGTGGTGAGGCGCGCGCACTGCACGAGGCACTTCTTGTAGAACATGATGATGCTGCTATGATATAGATATGATTACGGAACCTTAAAAAGGTGAGGATACTTAAATAGATTACTGCCAAGACCAATTAAGAGGTGTGGTTATGATGTAATATGTAGATCAATTTACTAAAAACAAGATGGGTACCTAATCCTTCGCAAAAATTAATTTGAATTTGCTTATCTTGTTCATTTCAACGTTATTCAATGTTGTCAAGAGTTTTGGCCTGACTCTTGATACTATGTGATATCATTTTGTAATTTTTGATATCCCCAGATCAAAACCTTTAAAAATCATTTTAAATTCGATTATTTGTACAAATTGTACATTAATAATTATGATGGACGGTGACCCTCAAAATAGGCATTTGCTTCTATCTTAGGAGTCAAATTTGGAAGGCAGAAGAAAAAAGATTGGGTTGGTTGTTTTATTTTTAATTTATTCTCATTAAAGATAGAATGGCGTTTGAGCACTTTCTCCCCTGATATTAAGCAATGACTACTGGTAGAAAATGCCTAAGGCATAAATACCGCCTGTGTTTTTGAATTGTCTATAAAAATTTAAAGCAATTGAATTCTAGGTTTGTCAAACAGTAGTCTACCGGTGTGCATACCTCGGTAGGTAATTCCGTGTTGTTGTCCATGTCATATTGCGGTCAGCAATATGCAAGGCAAGCGTGATAGCACAGTGTAACTACTCTCTCCAGTTAGTGGTTTGATAAACGGGCAGAATATTTTGCTAGTTTAAGAATGTATACATATTATACGTATAAAATGTTACTTTGAGACAAATGGTTATGATGTTCATATAAAAAAACGTAATTAATATATTTTCTGAAGGGAATGGTGGGGGATGGATCTGGGAATACAGATGTAAACTGGTAAAGTTATGTGTTTGTGTTATGTGTACCTAATAGTACACATAACACACACACATTCCACGCAGTCGTAATTAGCCTTTTTCGTCTGATTATACTGATTATTTTTTTAAGTACATCGAACGCGTTTCCGTTCCACGGCTATAGATGGTGTTACCAGTGACTTGCCAGTGAAAGGGTTTTCTTGATTCGTGACTATTTTTATTTAAATACAGTGACGAATTAAAAAAAATCGAGTGGCATGCCTCATTAATTTAAAACCGCGCCATCTATTGGAATTAATTTACAATGATCCGTTCGAATAATCTTTGAAATGTGAATTAAGAGGCCAATTTTCCATATTTTTCTGCTTAGAAGAGTTGATTAAACAAGAACATACAATTTTTATGATCATTTCTAGAAAATGTTAATTTTACACAAAATTCAATAACAAACCGATGTATATCGCGTCATTTAGTGATATTTATGGTACTATTTTTTTTTGTTAGCGCTGGACCCCGTACCTCTGTTAAATTCAAGAGAAAGAAAAAAACTGTTCAGTAGTATACACTCTTGGAAATAATGATATTTTAAAATGTATATTAATAGTAGTTTATGAAACTGTTACATAATAGGTATTAAAACATGTGTGTGTGTTTAAAAATCGAGCCGTAAGTGAGGTTATGGTTATGTGCAGTTTCATACACTACTTTATCTACACTCATTCATTGGGATTGAACCTACTAAAAAAAGAGAAAAGTCAAGAGTAAGAAAAATTCAGTAAAGCAAAACGTATGAATGGCGCCAAAACCCAGCACATCACCGCATTAACCGTGCATGCGCTAAAGCGGGCACATGCCACAGACAAATAAAAATTTGAAACAAATCTTTTTAGTATAGGTTAGGTACTATAAAAATGGCACGAACAAAAAAAATATTGATCGAAACTCCTTGGTGATATTAACTTCTTGGATTTACTCTGTATCGTAATAGAAAAAAATGTTTTATAGCATTGTTTTGTTAGAGAAATAGTGTTATAATAAGATTCTGTTTTTAAATTTCGGTATTTTGTTTATAAAGTATGCCAATATAAATTCGTTTCAATTCGAATATTACGATATGAGAGTAGATAAAATGATTTTTCTTACGTATTGTCTTATAGAGAAATGAATTTAAAACTTATAGCAATCCACCAACTCAGAAGTCATTTTAATTTAAAAATACCCTCACTTAGACGACGTTTCTATCTTTTATAACGAGTGATAAAAAACGGATCTGCCTCGGTATTTTCCCATCTAGTCTAGCCACTGGGGACCTTAGACTATTAAATGTAAGCGAGAGGCTAAATAATTTATTAGGTTATACGGGAGTGGGTGTTTTATAGTGTTTTTCTCAGTTTTATTCGATTTTAATTGCATCCGTGATAGAGTTTAGGTGTAAAATTTTTATTATTTTTGTAAATGTCAAAGTTTAGAATTGAGATCGTTATAAGTTTAGACAACCAGACAGCAATCTTATAAAATGCTACTAATAGATGATATTATTTACTTACCTAGTTTAATTTTCAGTAGGAAATATTGTGTGATATCTAAACATATAAAAGAAGAAAGTGACTGACTGACTGACTCACTCACTGACCATCAACGCACAGCCCAAACGGCTGAAGCTTCAATCATGAAACTAGGCACGTAGGTTCCTTTGGTAGTGTAGATGAGCACTAAGAAAGGATTTTTGGAAATTCCACCCCTAAGGGCGTGAAATAGGGGATGAAAGTTTGTATGAAAATCCGTCAGTTTTAAAGCCAGGATCTTCATATTTTGGGTTTAGGCTGAAAATTAAAAAAAAAAATTACACCCGTCTCAGCGATTTTGAAAATCCACCCCCATGAGGGTGAAAAGGGGGATGAAGTCATGGGAATAATGAAATCGTCTAGAGACTTGAATTTTTGCACATAGATACTTTATACTGCGCAGACATCCATTAAGAAAGGATTGTTGTGAATTTGACCCCTAGGGGGGTTAAATAGGGGATGAAAGTTTGTATGAAAATCCGTCAGTTTTAAAGCCAGGATCTTCATATTTTGGGTTTAGGCTTAAAATTAAAAACTCTTTTACACCTGTCTCAGAGATTTTGAAAATCCACCCCCATGAGGGTAAAAAGGGGGATGAAGTCATGGGAATAATTTATAGTTAGGTACATACCTATAATTTTATAAAGCAGTTACCTAAATGATCAAGTTATATAAGTACAAGTTGCTAAATTGACCACATTCAACAAGAAACTGTGCTTGGACATCATAAGAACCTATTGTTTTTTCTTTGGGTATTATTATTATAAACAAATAAACTGTTAAGAATAGCCGTACTTACGAGTACGGCAATTCTAAACAGTTTATTTGTTTTTTTTAGATCAATCTAGGCTATGTTGTCAGTAATACGACGAGCTCCTGGGAGAACTAGAGAGGTGTCATATGTGCAAACACATCCTAGCTCCATTTGGGAGCGAAACGCTAAAGGCACAGCGGCTCAGACGAGTGAAGATGCTATCGAGCCATAATCCATATCTAAACATATAGCTAAATAAAAGAAGAAAGTGACTGACTGACTCACTGACCATCAACGCACAGCCCAAACGGCTGAAGCTACAATCATGAAACTTGGCACGTAGGTTCCTTTGGTGGTGCAGGTGAGCACTAAGAAAGGTACCTACCTACCAATGCAACGCATAGCCTACAAGCACCCTGCCTACTGATTTTCAGTAGGTAATTTACTACAGGTAGGTTAGATAGTAACTGAAATTATTGCAATACCTCCTAATAAGGCTCACTCATCCTCTTTATTTATTTAACAGAATTAGGTACCTACCACTACACTACATGATAACAATAATTAAAGAAATAATATAATAATAATCAATAATCACTCAAATCTACTAGACAGACAGGCAGGTAACTTGAGCCCTGCCCTGATTGTCATACTTTCGGTATGGTAGCCAAGGGTCAAGATACGTGGCGGGGATTAGGTATACGTTCCATCCACACGGCTGCAACGCGGAGTGAGAGGTGCAACAAAGTTGCAAGGGGCGAGGGGGGCACCAGTATGAGTATGAGACGTCGTTGACAGTTGTATGCGAAAACGGAATTTTGAGCTTATGCGTGAATACTTTGTGGTTTTGCTGGGGACAGTTTCTTTTCTTTATTGGTTTTGTAGCTTAGTTTTGTTAGTTTAGAAGGTTTTTGTTAAAATATGGTAAGGACAAGCATGTAGTCTACGCGTGCGAAGCCGCGGGCAAAAGCTAGTTATATTATAAGTATTAGGTTATCGATCCACGAAACCTCCCAAACCCATAGCCAAATGTGTTTTGTCTCCATATTCTGCAACAGTCCTGCATCAGCTATGCATTATCTTAGGGCGCTCTTACGTAGTGACTAGTGCATACCGGAATTATCGCTGGTTGGTGTCACATTTCATCCTACATGTTTAACAAGGCCTCTGCGAGTTGGTTTTGGCTTCTGGTACGCCTTGCCAAGGTCCGGGACCCCGGGGTCCCAAGAAGTACAAAAAAAGAAATATAATATTTAATATTATTATGCTCGCAGTTTCCTTGCGTGATCGAATGAGTAATAAAAACATCCGCGAGAGTACCAAGGTTACCGATATAGCCCGAAGAAAAGCCAAACTTAAGTGGTAGTGGGCAGGGCACACTGCTCGCAGAACGGATGGCCGACGGGGCCGACAAGTTCTGGATAGGTGACCCCGAACCGGGTGACTGATGACCTGGTGAAGGATGCCCCATCCACTGGATGCGAGATGCACGGTACCGGTCAATGTGGTGACACTTGGGGGAGGCCTATGTCCAGCAGTGGACGTCTTTTGGCTGAAATGATGATGAATAATAATACTTATAAACATACCTATCATACAGAATGTAAGCCTCCAAAACAGTCTTTACTTTTGATCAGATCATTTATCATCTAGGAAAATTGATCGAAACTGCGCAAAACGCTTACCAAATACTTTTTAAGCCAATGGTGATTTAACCATTAGACAGTTTGGACCCAGGAGATGGCCACGATTGTAGTTGCATCAGTGGCGTTCATCAAGTTCTCAAAGTTCATCTAGTTGACTCATTGACTTTTTTTTGAATCATGAATAATTTTATAATAGAGAATTCTCAAATACCCAACACAAAAATTCGTGTGGCCAAATATTTAGTTATACCAAGAATAAGAGATTTTATAGGAAGTTCCTCTGGTAATCCACTCATGGCATTTTAATCAATTTCATCCAATTTTGTGTCATACAAAACATTCATACTAATTGATTAACCTTTTGTATCAAAACCTATAAAAGCTTTTTATATTCCACAAAACTCGTAGGTGTTAAAAGTGTTTTCGACACGAAATAGTCTAATGATAATAATAGGGGCTTTTAATTGGACGTCAAAGGTCACAGTATTGACTATAACGGAGGCAGTTTTGGGGTATTATCGGGGACATTTTGTGCTCTATAAGTAGTCAAAGGTCTAACATTTATAGAACTGGATACATGTTTAATGGTTCGATAAAGATTGGTTCTACTGTTAGAAAAAAGTGATGGTTGATTGTGAATGAAATATTTTATATATTTGTCTTTATATATTTTTATCTGTTTTGGCCCTTAATAGAAGGGTTACTTCAGGCCTCTGAAGTTGATTCCGTACTAACCTTATATTATGTTATATACGTAAGCGAAACTTATTTTGGTCAGTGGGTTGTCTTAGGGGCAGAATTATCAGCTTGAAACAGCTGAACCAAAAACTAAATGTCACGTACACAGAACCTGCAAATGCCATATTTATATTTCTGTTTTTAAACATCTTTACAGACTTTCCAAAAAGATTCTATGTTCAACTGAATGTATGTTTCTTTGTTTCACTGATTACGCCGTCAATTATGTACCGATTTTGATAATTCATTTTTTGTTTGAAAGGGTATACTTTCGAGGTGATCACATTATCACCAAATGAGGGTCTGATGATCCCATAGAAATCGAGAGATCTCCTCAAATTTTATAGGCATACATTACATATATAGATATATACATAGATTTTGGTGTTTTCATCAATATGGCATTTGCATTCAGAAAGTATTAATTGTTTGCTTGTTGGAATTGTTATAAGAAGCCTTCGTTATAAAACTAAAACTAAACCGACTTCAAAAACAAAACACTACTAAGCGAAAAATTATTAATTTTCGGAAGTCGGTGACAATAGTGAAAAAACTTAGTACCTACCAAAGACACCGACTTCCGAAGAAAATGTTTTGTTTTGGAAGTCGCTTTAGTTTTTTTGTTAAAATGTTTTGATTCTCTTCTGACTAACTGTTGCTAATTCAAGAGTTTTACGAAGTCAGACTTTGTGTTATTAACTAATTCAACAAATTATAGTTTTTGTTTTTAGATCTGTAATGAATAAAATGATTATTATTGTTTTCAAAATTTTCGGCTATGGATATAACACAAATACTTTCAGAACTATTATTACTGTAGGTCACTTAAATATAACGTTTATAGCTATATATCTGTTGAAGTTCCCACTAAACTTCATCAATTTCTCCCTAACAATCCGACCAAAACTTTATACCAATACGACTATTTAATTTGGTAGCTAACGCGATTTTAATGTCAAAACTTTTTGTGGCGCCTCGCGTATAAATTATACAAAAACACATTAGAGCATATCTATAAGTATAAGATGTATTTTTAAAATAGGGTATGATATATCGATTAAGTTTGTTCTATGATGATGGAGAATGGTAATCACTTTTGGTAATCACCACACACGTAGAAGTTGGTGAACATATGTTCATATAAGTAACCGATGATAAACACGATAAGTACCTACTGTTCGCGCACCTCAAATAAGAAGACAGTTGAACAAAACAACTGAGGAGTGAAAATAGTTACAACCTAGGTGGTCAAGAGTAAGATAATCTCCGAGTTTTTGGCGGGATTTTTTCGGGTGAAGTTCAGCGGCTGTTAATATTATTTGCAGATTGATTACTAGTGGTAATTGTGATATAAAATTGGTGTGGTTTTGTGTCTCAACTGTCTACGCAAATTGACAATATGTGAAATCATTGACAGAAGTGATCTCGGGATAATGGAGCGGACAATTTTAATGTAGTATTGACTACCTCCGCAAAGCTTACTGGGAAGGCTGACTCGATACAATTTCCTGGCAAATACTCCAAAATACATTAGAATCTGTTACATCCGCATTTTAATGCATATTATAGAATTCAAGAAAGATATTATAAACTCTAACACTAGTATACATTTTAATCCTCAAAGGATCGCCACTAAACGCTCAAGATATTAATTTAAAATTAATTTGCAAATTCAATAATACCCATGTGTCTTCACTAGACGACATTGGTAGGAATTGTCTTCGGCAAATTGCCATAAAAAAAAGATTACCTCCAGGCAAGCGTGCACCATCGTCGACCTAATCATCGCTTACCATCAGGTGAGATCGTGATCAAAGGCAAGCCTATCAAAAACAATCAAAATAACATTGTATTTAAAATTCTGTATATTACCTAATCATTATTTTTTTATCTTGTATAAGGCATCTTTATTTTTAATATTAATTATAGCATTGGAATGAAGATGAAAACATAAAATTACTAGTAGATTATTTTTTTACTGTCAATGGAGGCGTATATATTTGCTAATTTTCTATTAATTTTGGAGTCAGAGGTCAACCAACTTGTATATCTTTATTTTATGGTGTTGCTTGTAATAAATTAATTGTATAGTGAATTTATAAAATTGCTATCTTTTAATCGGCGCCATTCAGGAAAGTTATTTATCATAAGGCTCCAATTCAACATTTGACATTTATTGGCAAATATTAAGATTTATTACTGAAACGTACGTATTTATCATTTAAATTAGTGAAAAACCTCCACTACCTAAATTTTTAAGACTTTTACTACGCGATAGACTTAGTAGAGATGATACAAAACAAAATATTAATCAATATTATTATTGTTTTCATCTGTTGCATCCGATGAAGTTGTAGCCAGCTCCAACATGGTAAATAAAAAGTTAGGCAGATTGAATCAGCCCATTCGAACTTATCTACGTTCACCAGTTTGTATTCCGTCCTATTTATTGCATTATCGGAAGTCAAATCTATTCACAGTAATTTCACAAAGGATATTAAAATTAAGTACAGACAAAAAAGATTTATTACAAAGATTAAAAAGTGCAAATAGGAAAAATTTACATAGATTAGAAATGAAGGAAACTAAAAAAACATTTATTAGATGCACTATCACTTCCTGTTTGTCATTCTAAATTCAAATTGAGGTCTTAAAAACTGTATTTGAAGCCACAAAATAACTGGTTTATACCTAGAATTGCCAGTTAGTCATCGTCCTGGTTGTATGAACTGTTTATGGTAATAAGTGGCGACATCTATCCGGTCTGGAATTAATTAGACTGGTATTTGGCGTCTGGATTATATTTGTAGTGAAGAATAAAACTCTATCAAGAGAATAATTTGTAGGTAATGCATTATTGTAGATTAATATAAACCTATATTTTTCATGTGTTTATTTATTATGATTAAAACATAATTAAATTTAAAAACCCCCGATTGAAACACCTCTAAAAAGCAAAAAAATAAGCCTCGTACTCGCGTCGCGGAACCGCTAAATTTAATTCATATTTCATGTTAGGAACTATACATAATACCTAGCAGTAGACACGTTTCCATCAACAACCTATCGAAACTTATTACATACTATTATGACAATATCTTGCGAAAAAACCAAAGAGAAAAAAGCGAATTCCTTTTGGACAGTGGAACTGATTTCAATCAAACATAGCTAAGAATACTCCCGACAAAGTCACCTTTCAAACACATTAAAATTAAATCAAAATCGGTCTATCCGTTTAGGAGCTATGATGCCACAGACAGACACACATAAACACAGATACACAGCAACACACATCAAACGTATAACACCCCTTTTTTTCCGTCGGGGGTGAAAATCATGATTTGTAGACGATTTTAAGGCGAAAATAAAATAATAATGAGTCTTCATACTTCCGCATATTATGTAGTAAATATCCTAATGATGAAAGATAAGTAAATATGACAAAAACCATTCCACAGGTTTGCCATGCATGATTTTATTTATTGTGGTACCGCAAACCTTGTCACAATTCATATTTTTCTGTAATCCATATAAATATTCAAAGCCAATTAAGTAATTAGCAATGGCGTCAAGCTTAATTAATTGGTATCACTAAACCTGATGATGAAAATTTGTATCTAGAATCCTTAACGACGCTATAACTAAAGAAATAATTACTCCTAGATAATTCGTTTCTAGGATATTCTGACAAAATAATTAACACCAAGGGAAGTTAGCGCTAAAAATCTCATTAAAAACCTCGTAAACATTTTGGTATTTCCTGTAAATAGTTGTTAAAATCTGGCAAGTGCGATTTGGTCCAAGCACCGGGTTCCGCCGTCTATAAAACTTGTGGTAATCTCCGTAGAGGCACTGACCGTTCAATTCAATCATGGTCGACACTTAGAAATTGATTTTTGATTTAATGTGACGAATAGTTATACGAACAACGAATTGATTAATGTTTATCATTGATACCGCTATGCAACGGACCACTGTCCTACCAACTTGCATTGCGGTGCTGTGTTCAGGGACTCAACATTGTGCCGGCTCATCATCTGCCTGGCCTTTCCCAATTATGTTGGGGTCGGCTTCCAGTGTGTCATGTAAATCTGCAGTAGTGTCTAGTCACCCTTTCTTAAGGGTGTTTGTAGCATCTTCAGGTGATGATCATACAGATTCAAAGAGAATGAGTATTGAATAAGTAGTGCCACATTCATGTATTAAACCTAAATAAGAGGATCTACATAAAATTACATTTTATCAGCGATAACTGTTTTCCCGAAGGTAAAACTTCAGGAATTTGCGACGTGGTATTACGGTAGCGCTTGTCAATTCCATACTGATAGAAAGACACTTTGGTTCTTAACTATGGAACCCTAATAATTAAAAAACGAATCCGTTCACATAGGTCCATACCTCTTCATCAACATCGGATGAAAATGTTAAATAATTAAATACTACATTTCGGAACAGGTTCAAGATTTTAAGTAATTAATTGAGTAATTTTAATTGGAGCTCTCTCAATGATATGGGAGTATAAAATAGAGTATTTCAGAGATGTTGATCCTGTTTTTTAAGTACACAGTGAAATACGGAAATGAGTATTTCGTTGTAGATTAAATAGCAATCTGTTATTAGTTAGGTACTTTGAAAAATATCGACTGCCTCTGGTATTTTATAACGCTGAGATGAACAGGACTTGTAAATAACTTGCTTCTTCTCTGGTATAGGTAAGGTTGCCTAAATGCGAAATATTACAATAAATTTATTTTAATGTATAGATAGAAAAAGCCGTGGTAAAAATGTTAGCTTAGTCGTTCAACAACAATGAAATTTTACCAATAGAGACGTCATACTCATTATAAAGAAATAAAAACACGGCGATATTTAGCTACTTAAATAACATGGAACTTTATTTTTATCACTGAGTTGAAAGATCACAGAGATAAATAGGACCCCGTTCTCAGAAAGAGATAAACATACTGTTTAAACTTACGTTCGAGTTGCGGACAGACTGAGTTCACACAAGCTGGTCAGCTTGTATTTGTATTGCCACGCAGACGTCGGTAAAACGCAACTACCTCAGTATATATCATGAAGCAAGCTAATATAAAAACTAATTACAGCCTCGCTGTCACTTGTGGCATACCATACCATCCGTGGATGACAAGGTGCGACACGGTGTGATCAAGATTCATCATCATTGACGTTGTTCTAACTATAAAAAAAAACTTTTTAACAAAAAATCAAACCGACTTCCAGAACAAAAAACTACAAAGCAAAAAATAAATTTCTTTTCCGAAGTCGGTGTCTTTTGTACCTACCCATTGTTGCCCGTTTTTCGACACCGACTTCGGAAAAGAAATTTATTTTTTGCTTTGTAGTTTTTTGTTCTGGAAGTCGGTTTGATTTTTTGTTAAAAAGTTTTTATTTTTCTCTTTTTAGTTTTGGTAGGTACCTCCAATTAAAATGATTATCATTTATAGCCAAAGAACATCTCATGGCGATTCCAATAAGCCCAAACACGACTAGGATACATTGTTTTATATTAGAGTTCCAGTGCCTACCTTCCGGCTTCATCATCAGATAGTTCGATGGTGCCATTTTCATCAGTACCACTTATTTATAAGTATTTGCTTCATTATGGTCGGTTAACTATTCAAGATATCTTATGCCCGTGACATATTTAGCATTTAGGAGTTCCAGTGGCCATCTGTTGTCTTCTTCATCAGTTCCACTTCACTAAATGATACTTTCTGAGTGCAAATGATTGCATTGTTGATGAAAATATCAAAATCGCTATATGTTTGCCTATAATATTTGAGGAGTTCCCTCGATTTCTCTAGGATCCCATCATCAGATCCTGACCTGATGATTATGGGACCAACTAGGAAGTATACCCTTTCAAACAAAAGAAGAATTTTCGAAATCGGTCCAGGCGTCTTTGAGTAATCGGGGAACATACATAAAAAAAAAAAAAAAGATACCGCCGAATTGAGAACCTCCTCCTTTTTTTGAAGTCGGTTAAAAAATAGAAAAGTACATCATCGCATCCAACCCGTCTGCGGCAGCTGTTACGCAATGAAGTACTCAATTATGTTCAAAGGAAACTTAGATATTAAGACGTGTGCTATAGGATCCGTGTTTAGTATATAAACTAAAGATGGCTTCTTTAGCTCTTGGAACTTTCTTGTCGTACAATTTCACTTAGATATCATAAAATAAATGAACTTTCTGTCTAATAAATTCCTAATGATAGTGCTTTAGCCTATGAACCTAGAAACTATCTAGTAATTAAAATGAAAGACCACTTAACTAATGATAGAAAGCCTGTCTAATGCCTGTATAGCTGTATAACAAAACTAACTATTCTAATAGAGGAAAGTTTAATATGTGGTGAAATGTATGAAGCTTTCTACCTAATAATTTTATTCATCATCACTCTTCTGTCCCGTTTTAACTGACGTCAAAAAAGGAGGAGGTTCTCAATTAGTTGGATATGAGCTTTTCTTTTTTTATATATTTGCCCCGATTACTCAAACACGCCTGTACCAATTTGGAAAATTCTTATTTTGTTTGAAGGGCATACTACACAAGTGGTCCCATGGTCATCAAGTTAGGATCTGATGATGGGATCCTGGTGAAATCGAGGGAACTCCTCAAATATTATAGGCATACATATAGCGATTTTGGTATATTCATCAACAATGCAATTATTTGCACTCAGAAAGTATCATTTGGTGAAGCGAAACTGATGAAGAAGACCATAGATGGCCACTGGATTTCTATAATGCTAAGTATGTCACGAGTATAAGATATCTTGAATAGTTAATCGATTATGATGAAACAAATAATTATAAATAAATGGTACTGATGAAAATGGTACCACCGACCTGATCTGATGATGAAACCGGAGGTTAGTCACTGGAACTTCAAAATAAAACAATGTATCCTAGTCGTGGTTGTGCTTATTGGAATCATCATGAGATGTACTTTAATTGCCTATAAATTAATTTCATGGTAATTGAAGGTATATAGCAAAACTAAAAACAAATAAATAAATACTTTTTAACAAAAATATCAAACCGACCTCAAAAACAAAACACTACAGCGCGAAAATAACTTTCTATTCCGAAGTCGGTGTCGAAAAAGGAAAACAATAGGTGCCAAAGAGACCGACTTCAAAAAACAAAGTTATTTTTCGCTTTGTTGCGTTTTGTTTAGGAAGTCGGTTTGGTTTTTTTTGTTAAAAAGTTTTTGATCATTCGTTTCTCTATCCTATTTAATTTGGGGTCGATGAGACATTGTTTTCATCGATACCTCTTATTAATAGTCATCTCAGAAGTTTTCTCCTTTCTAGCTACATCATCTTTCACACAGTCCACACAGTGGTTGGAGGTGGATCACTGTGTTGCCCAACTTCTCACAGGTCATGCTTTAAAAGTATTTTTTTCCTTTCAAGCCCGTTGCCTCGCCTTTATGTCAGTGTTATACATCTGACTACGAATATGTACAATCTGCACATCATATCTTATGGGAGTGTATTCTTTGGCAGAATTAACGCAATATTACGTTGTGTTAATGTACAGGCTGCATCAGGAATTGTTTACTATACGGACCTTGTGGAAGCTAGAACAAATGTCCGTGCGTTCATGCGTTTTTGGAATACTTATTATTGGAATCAAATATGTTGTTAGGACCCATTAATATTAATGCTAATTTTTATCCATGGTGCTAGGCAACTGGGCTTATCCCAGTTTTAAACGACCCTTTATGCCCATTTGCCTTGTTTGGCCGCTTTTCTGGTGGTCGCCACTGTTAATTCTGGCTTTCGGGCTTTGCAGTGGTTTGGGAATGGTGTGGTGGGATAGCCCCACAAAAAAAAGTCCATCCATCTTTACTTTGGTCTTCTCCTACGCTTATATCCATACTTTCACTCATAACTTTCCTGACTACATTTTTCTCATTTCACCGTATCATAACGCCGTACTACGACAACTGATTAACACAACATTTTTCAGTCACTTGTGCCACTTTCAGCCTTTCTCATACACTTTGTGCCACTTTCAGCCTTTCTCATACACTATTTTCAGTTTTATCCATTCTAGCAGCACACCGCGCATTCCTTGCCCTTATCATTGCATTAAAATGTTATATCATATCTTTGCTGCAACCATAGTAAGTGATCAAACATAAAATACAGTATTTACTGCCCTACTTACCCCATTTCAGAAAAGTTATACCTACCAGGATAGCAGCCAATTTACAAAACAAATATATCATGCAGCGTATTTAATTCATTCGTATCGTTTTTTTACGCCCAAAAAACACGAGAAGAACTTCACCTGTCAATTGATACGCCTGACATTTCCTGACACCAGTATCAACCAGCTTATTTACCGTCACAAAACCAGGCAACACCCTTAATACGACTGCAGTAAGCTCAGAATCGAATAACAGAAAAGTTTTGAACTGAATAAAAACTTTTGTAATAAATCGAAATTGAATATTTCGCTGTCAAAAGTTTTGGTGTTATTTTTTTAATAATGACTCCGAGGGAAAGCTTAAGCCATGCGAATCGAAGCCGAATTTCATTAAACCTTCTTTGCGTATTTTGTTTTTCGTGACTTATTAAGCTTATTTAAAAATAAAAGGTTTTGAGATAAATACGTGCAGTTTGATCCGGTAACTGAAAATTACGATGTTTGACGTTTAGCGACGGCCATTATGAATTTCCTGTGACGTCATCATGTAGCAATGGCAAGATTTTATACCTTTAATCAAGATAAATTATAAGTTCATCAATTAGTTAGCTAGTTACTCCATACAAAGTTGTACATCCCAAGTCTTGGTTTCATTCTAAATGAGCCTACTTTAAGTTTCTTTTTTCTATTTACAAGCGTGTGAAAGGGGATACCATAGTCAGAATATCAGATTGTATGCCCAGTGGCTACGAAATAAATATATTTGCAAATAAAATAACACGCGTGAGACTATTAAATTACATAGGTATTGCAATCTCAACATCGTTTCATTCTGTCACTTTGTTTGAACCCTGGCAAGTCGACTTGCTGTGTTTTCACGAAACAAGTAGGTTGTGGTCATTCGTCTCTAGGTTTTAGTGCTGTGATTTCCATGGACCCTTATTAGTTACTCTTTTAATAAGTATCTTATTCTTCACTAATCTTACAACGGCGTAGGATAACATCGTGAGGAAACCGCCATGTCCTACAAGCAAAAATTCGAAAACATGGGGATATCATCCACCAACCCACCTGGTTGATAAGGCACTTGTCCCACGGCCGAAGATCAGCGAGCAGCGAGAAGCGAGTGTGTAGTTCCGTTAGTTTTACCGCTCGGCTATGAGCGAGTGCGACGGGCGATTACCTGCAACACTCGCTCGACCGGTCAGTCCTGCACGCGTTGGTTGATTGGTCTCTCGGCGTAAGTTCTGATTGCCAAGCGAGTATCGCTGAGGGATCTGTATTTTTTGGTCGTTTCTACAGCGAGAAAATAATCGATAGCTAATCGCTTCGTCGCCGGCGGTGGGTCATGTGCCTTATGAACTACTTCCTTTCAAAGAAATGAGTCTTTAGTCTCAGCAGTGAGAACTTTATAGGAGAATGATTTATTGTATACCTACATCAATCAATATGTTTAGCCTCTCCCCTTATAATAAGTCTTTTAGCTGGACTTCCAGTCTAACCTACTGTAAGTATTTTGCACGAAGCACTACCTGTCTCACCTCCATTACCAAGTAACTAGGTAACACGATAAGCCATCAAAGTATATAATATGTATCCTCTATACACTCGCAATAAACACATAGTCCAGTTACGAAGCAATAAAAGTAATGATAAGTTATAAGTTCTCATCACTTTTCGATTGACGTGTTACTATGTTATGACGGCTCCTCGCCACTGTAGATGTTCCAATCAATATGGTAATGAAATGAACAACTTATGAGTAGTGATCGATGTACCTATAAAGTTTTTTGTACGGATTCTTTGGATGTAATTGAAAATATGTGGTAGGTAGTTTCGTTGGTCTATACTGTAGGTTGGTTTAAATTGAAATGTTTTGAAAGTGTAGTAGATATATTACCAGCTTTTTCTGCGGCTTTGTTCCCTAGGTCTATTCCTTCAACAGAACCCGCGCATTTTTCAGGAATAGAAAGGATTCCTTTAGATAGAGATAAAGAAAAAAATATAATCTTAACGGTACTTCTAGTTATTGAGAATAGAATGCCCGAAGAATTGCGAAACTTAAGTGGCAGTGTGCAGAAAATATTGCTCGCAGAACGGATGGAAGATGGGGCCGAAAATTTCTGGAATGGCAACCGCGATCCGGAAAACGATGCGTTGGAAGGCCATCCACTAGGTGGACTTTCAGGAATGCGCTAGATGCGAGACGCACGGGATCGGTCAATGTAGCGACGCCTGTGGGAGGCCTATGTCCAACAGTGAACGTATTTTGGCTGAAATGACGATGAGGATTGAGATCAGATACAACGAATATTAATAATACAATAAGGCACGCCGTTGAAAGACCTTCTACAAGGTGGACCGATGAATTGTTGAGGGCATCGGGCGATAAGCACGGATGTAAGAAACAAGGCACCAAGGTTAATGTGGCGACTCGTGAGATGCTATGTCTAGCAGTTGTCTTTTAGCCGATTGACGATGATGAATAACGGTAGAATGTAGTGTAAACAAAGAAAATTTTCAATATAGAATAACTAGGTAGTCCCAAGATACAAGCTCCATTTTCCTTACTGCAAGTAAAAGTAGCACGCCAGTAAAATGTACTAACACAACCACGACATGGTTACTTTAAACGTCACGATTTTTCATGGAAACTATTTATGTGGCTTGCTTGCAAGTCTCTGTATCACTCCGTGTACATGTAACAACCTTTTTAGCCTTCACGTATGCCATACTCAAATGAGTACCCATGTAAGATTGTCTGAAAGTAGAACCACTGACAGAGAAGTTTAGTGGAAATCAGTTGTACTGCATGGCATGTGACGAGGAGAAAGAAAGAAAAATAAATAAGGAACTTGTCGCGTCCGTGTATGAATGGATGTTTATATATTATATATATAGAACAGGGGAAGACCAAAAAAACAATTAACAAAAGATGATATGGCAAGAAAGGACCGTTGACATAATGGCAAATAGCTATATTGAACTGATCTGCGCTGACCCTAAGTATAATGGGATAATGACCTGGGATGGGTTGGGTTGATGAATGATGAGATTACAAGTGATTTTTTCGCATACTACTAAATAGACGTCTGGAAACTCCTGGGTAGTCTAACCTTACTGATTTGGCTCCCAGAGTAGAACTGACCTATTTATGTCAGAAAGCATCACCCATAACTTACGAAATGGAATGATAAACAACTACTTGTGTTAATTAAAATTCTATATTGATTTATTGCAGTCAACAACTTCTGACTACGCATAGTGTTGATGTATTATTTATGTTCAAATCGTTCTGTCAAACCTGTCGGTTCATGGTTTTTATGATTTATTCAAATGAGCTTTGAAATAAGGTAATTATCGGTGGGATTTATGCCTACTGTTTGTATGTACAGTTGTTATTATATTATATAGGAAGGTACGATAAGAATAGTTCATAGCATAATCAGCCTGTAACGTTTTCATTGCTCATTTAAGTTGGCAAGAGTCGTTAGATGCGCAGAATTCGTTTTTTAGGTATCTTTGGTAGTAAAGCGGGACACGGGGAACATTTAGGACCGTTCCGAGCGTGCGATTGGTTGGTCAGTTGACACAAGGATCTACTGACCAATCGTGTTGTGTCCACGTTCCGTTCGCTCTATATGGTGGTTGGTCAGTTCGCGGCATATGCGCGAACTTACCCCTACTACGCCAAAACCTTTTTAACTTACGTGCCGAACACTATACAGTTCTCGGTATGAGGGAACATGCCAAAATTTACCATGCGGGCCCGGTGCGTATTGGTGGATGTCACGTTTCGTAAAATTTCAGCCATTTTCCTTACGGCGTTTTCCTTCACCATTTTGGAGATCTAATTAACTTAGCCTGGCTGTGTATTTATTAACATAGGTTCGTCGAATCCGACTCGGCTGGGCAGCATTGGGGATGTTGCGCGGTATCTTCTCGACCAACTTACCACAGTGTCTCAAGACGAATGTTTATGACCAGTGTGTATTGCCCGTGATTACTTACGGGACAGAGACGTGGTCGCTCACAATGGGCCTTATCAGAAAGCTAAAAGTCACCCAAAGGGCAATGGAGAGGGCTATGCTTGAAGTTTCCTTGCGTTACCAATATAGCCCGAAGAATTTCCAAACTTAAATGGCAGTGGGCAGGGCACATTGCTCGCAGAACAGATGGCCGTTGGGGCCGAAAAGTTCTAGAGTGGTGACCGCGTATCGGAAGACGCAGCGTTAGAAGGCCTCCCTCTAGGTGGAGCGACGACCTAGTCAAGGCTGCGGGCGTCCGGTGGATGCAAAACGCACAGGACCGATCAGTGTGGCGACGCTTAGGTGAGGCCTATGTCCAGCTTTGGACGTCTCAGTCATCATCATTTCAGCCGAACTGAAATGATGATGAATGATGATGAGGTCTGCTCTTTATTATTATAATTAATTTAATTACAATATTAACAAAAAAACATAGAAATCATTCGAGGTGTTGCAACTAGCACACCTATTAAGTTTTACAATAATTTGTATTATTTAAGGGCAATGGATTTATGACATATGATACTGATAAAATGAGAGTGTTCTATCTAACCACTGTCTTACCCTTTGGGCATTACATGCGTGATGTTTTATCTATATATATAATAGCGAAAGGTCACTCATTCACTCATCACGAAATATCGAAAACCGCATGACTCATGAAGATGAAATTTGGTAGGCAGGTTCCTCAAGAGACGTAAGTGCATAATAAGAAAGGATTTTTGAAAATTCCACCCCTAAGGGATTAAAAGGGGGTTTGAAAATTTGTATGAAGTTTCTATAGTTTTTAAATTGGACCCGTGAAATTTTAGATTTACGCCGTTGGTTGATAAAAAGAATTTATCTATTTATTAGTTTTTTGGAAATTCGACACCTAAAGGGTTGGAAACTTGGAAGTTTGTATGAATTTTTTAGTTTACAAATTGTATACATGAAATTATAGATTTACGCTCTTGGTTGATAAAAGATTTCATGTATTTATTGGTTTGGAAATTCTACCTCTAAGGAGGTGATACGGTGGAAATTTGTTGGGCTTATAAATTTGGAACTTGGCATAAATACTAACCTAAGTAAATAGTAAAGGTTTTCATTATTAGTTTTTCAAAACTACTCCTAAAGGACGATTTATGGGGTGTTAAATATTTTTCAAGAATTTTACTATACAGGGCTTCTTTTTGTGAAATAGGGGAGCACTTGAAGGGGGTTTTTGGAAATTCAACCTTTAAGGGGGTGAACTAAAAAGTCATCTGAAGGATAAAATACAGATTACGCGAAAGAAGTCGTAGGCGAAGTGCCAGTATTAGCACTTCGCTCGCGACTTCGTTCGCGTGATCTGTAAAAAAATATGAAAATATATACAATTCATAAGAAACACGACAAGTACCGTCGGAAGGGTTACTTTGTGTCTTAAAAAACTGTAATACAAACTTAATTTACAACTTCATCTTCTCAAGCCGTCATAAACTTTTAGCAATTTTTAAAGCATCATTCTTCCTCAAGTAAAAATTAACAAACTTGAATTTTAAAGTTAAGTAAAGTAAAAATATTCATAACAAGCGAGCTTTTGAATAAAACACAACAGGGGAAACAACTCTTAAAAGTAAGTTGAAGAGACCAACCCTTAATATTTTGGCTCCAGCTTGTGAAATGCTACTTTTTTCGTTTCTCATTTGTTTATCAGTGTGGTTACAATTTTTGACTTGTGGTATACTTTCAACACGTTATAAGATCATTCAGTCAGTGAAGTAGTCAGTCAAGGTATGATAACGCACTTTATACCTTCATATTTCATTTTATAGCAAAAGAAAAGTGAGTGGTTATTACTTTTTGTCATATTTTTGCATTGCTCAAATAACGAACCAAAAATATTTGATTGATTGTATTTGCCACTAGCTGTACAACGTTCCTTAATATTACTAAAGGCAACCCTGTAGCAAACTATTCCACTATTCTATCAAGTATCATTCATGAAATATAGTTTTAAAAAAAACCTGCAGTTTTTTGCAGTGGTATCTTAAGCTAATATGAAGCCACTCTCTTCATAACTTGTTTTCAACTAAAAATATCCAGCCGTAGCCAATCTTTCACTAAAACCCCAACTCAAAACGGGTTGAGCAACAAAATTGACCCTGCCTAATGAGATTTTCCCTTGCGTCCTCTTGATGTTTAACACTTTTGTTGTTCAGTACTAAAGTAAACATTGCATAGGCGAATCGAGTGGAACTAATCGGTTAAATCGATTGTTTTTTCCTGTGATTCTCAAAGTGGTTCACCCGTACCCCCAGGGGTTTACATAGACATGCATAGAGTTTACTATAGAGAAAAGTTAAATTTGGGGTGCTGGAGAGGTAAATGGGTGTTCACAAGTGTACAGGCCGTTATCAAAATGTAGGCTTCCAAAAATCAAATCTTGCCGATATAGGGCATTTTTATGTGCTAATTGGTTTCGCATTGCATGATCCGTCTGTGTTTATGTATAAAATGCAGTTTCAGTAAAAGTGACATCGTCGCTGACACGCATGTAAGAAATTGCCGCGTATAGAAAAATACGACATTGGAACAACGGGGTCATTAAAAGTTTGTGAACCACTGAATGAGTCGATTACAAAAGGGCCGTGAAGAGAAGGGTTATTTTTTGGAGTTTTCTGTTTAATTGATTTTGCTTCGCGTTGATCGTTTTTGTGTCGTATTTCATTGTCTGGGTCAGGTTGGTTGGGAGTTAAGGTTTTAATTAGTCTGGGAATTGAATGAATCAGCGTTGTCCTTTGATTTTATAAATGTAGGTTGTACTGGTGAACGTTTATGTAAGATTGGGTGGAGTGCATCGTCACTTAGTACTACGTCGAAGGCTTTCATCATACGTATTAGAAAAACATTTTAATTGTTAGTAGTAATGAAGGTAGCTAAGTTATTCCTACTAATTTGCATTAGTATACCCCCAGGTATGAGGAATAACTCATACATAGTACATCAAAAAGTCAAAGTTCGTGAATTTTTTTTCAGAAAGGATATTTGGTATATAACTAACAATCATACGAAGTTTGATCAAAATCAGAAATATTTCATATTCTCAGGGCTTAAGAGGTTAAAGGTTCGTAGCACTTACTAACATTGGTAACTTTACCAATTCCAACAGATATTTTCGTTGTGAGGTTGATATTAGACCTCGCACGCCCTGTGGTTTTTAGCCACGCGAATTTTATTCGTGTGGTGTTTAATCCGCGTACTGAATCATAAGTAATGTGGACTTACGGATAAAATTCCGCGCGATTTTTGTCTCTTTCTACCTGTTCATAGAGCTCAAAATATTCCGCACTGCGGTGCGGTGGATTCTGTGGCAAGACACAGATTTGTAGCGGCTTTTTTTACCGCAAGTGCGTGCAGCTTCATAAAATTCTATACACATCGCAGAATCCACGGAATAAATTCGCGCGGCTAAAAACCGCAGTGTGTGCTAAGACTTAATGTTTGAATTATTCGACCTCAAATGTCATTCATAAGATGCACAAGAAAATACACTCCTGTATTTTTGACGGTATCTATAACAAATGCCTGCTCCTAAAGATCATAGAATACGCCGACGCCACGACTCTCTATTTACAAAATTAGACTTGTTAAAGTGCCTCCACGCCCTCTCTCATAAACAAAAGTTACCAACACTCATAAAATTCACATTCGCACACATCTCGAAGCTTCGAGCTTCACTTATTTGACTTCTCACCAAGATTTATTTAGTTAATACCACCACAAAACAAATTACTGCAGAAGGTCGACTCCACACAACGAACGACTTCGCACACACACACAGACACGCTTCACGTACAGCGAGTGCAAGCGCACTCGCGACCGGCATTTGTTTGAGATTGCCACACATTCGTGTCTATGTTTGCGTGCGCCTGTTTTCGCATAGTCTTTCTGTCAGATTTGTTTGGTTGGTAGCCCCGACTTATGACAGTGTCGGCAACAGGTGCCACCTCATTAGCGATGCTGTGCTAATTACACGTGAGGAATGAGTCATGGCTGTGTTTTTCTTTAGTCTGGAAACGGTTTTGTGTTTTAAGAGATAGTCTAGCTACATCTACGTAAAAAGACAGTGAGTGTATACGTCGTGTTTTATAGTGTAGAGAAGCTCTCTTTATTGAGACTATGACACAAGAAACTTGTATAGTATTTGATTGTAAACTACAGTTTAAAGCCAGTTAACCTACAGAGAAAACTACGAAGAATATAAATGGAATATGTAGGAGTAGGATTGAAAGTACCTTAGTAAAACTGCAAACGAAAAAAAAAGGAATGCCCTGCGGCTGTTACTAACCTGAAGAATTACAATGCCTATATACTTATTGGTCTATAGGGCCCAAACTGTCAAAGGTTAACAGTGTAAAGGGTTACATAACTGTCGACTCGAAAAGAAGATATACTTACCATTTAATAAACAGTTTTCAAAAACATTTAATAGAATTAAAAGAACATTAGACCATATATAAATGTAGAAACTGATCACAACTTTTCTTTGAAATATCCAGTTTATCAATTTATTAAAACCAATAATCCTGTTCTCACATAACTAACTAATATAAGTGTCAAAGATTATCACCTATTTATAGTAAAAATAAAAACCTTGATGCAGAATGAAATACTTCAGTTGGCTGCAATACAATTATAATCAATATTGATGCTATATTAACTCCGATATATTGTACAAACAAGCTTTTAACTATACTTACGAATGTGTAAAATAAAAACGAACTCATAATGATAAAGTTATTTTTTACTGGCTTTAATAAAAACAGCTTATTATGCATTCGGTGAATTTTTATTCAACCTATTCACCAGTGTGGAGATACTTTAGTGACAAACATCAATATCAAATTCTAGTTTCACCAGCGTCCATACTATTCAATTCAGAATGATCCCAATTTGCTTGGGGTCAGCATAGCATGTTTTCTCCTTCCATTCTTCTCCTAAGCGGTCATATTAGTACAGTAGTTACCACGGATATTTGTGTCTCTGAAGTTAGGCTCTGCGAACAATTGCGCAAGAAACAGTTTGTTATCGAGTATACTGCATATAGTATTCGAGATGATGCGACAAACGTAAGCGAGTAAAAGAGGCAGTTATACAATGTTATCTTCTACTTCAAAATTGCAACTACGCAGGGTCTTGCAGCCAACTTCAGAGATACATAGATCCACTGTGACTACTGTAATTTTCACCTGCTTTCAGGCAATATCATCTTTCACACACTGCTTTAGTCTTCCTCTATTAACCATCCACAGTGCAAATCTTTCCTCATGATATATTCCTGTTCATGACAAGCCCCTACCATGACAAACGATAACCAAGCAAAATCAGTCTCTAGAGCCACTTTCAGGTAATCCCTATTACACAATACTACTAACTACATGATACTTATCATTTACAAACTTGCATTAGGGTCACACTATTGAGTTGAAGACCCCTTTGATACAACAAAAGTAGCATCAATTTTATTGCAAATCTCAGTGGAAAAAGGCGTGCATATGTACCTTAGTGTCATTTCAGGCCTTACCATTAAATTAAACCGATTATGATATTCTCAGTTCTCACCAAGTACTTACTTACCTACCGGATGAAAAAAAAAACAATATTTTACACACTGAATCGGCACCCTTTCTGTAAAAAAAGAAAGAGTAAGCAATAAAATCGAATACGTATCTGTTTCATTTTTTTTTTCTCTCCGGCCAGCCTCATCATTAAGTTGCCCACTTTATGCGCAGTTCACCTTTGAGGTACTGATATCATCACGGAAATTGTACACACGATAGTCACCTCTATTTTGTAAAGCATACAATATGTATTGGTTTGAGGTTTATCTCCGATGGTTGTCGGTTGTTTTCGGATTGTACGATTAAACGGATGCTCTGGACATCCGTTCTCAGAAGGATTGAAACGGTAAAAAAAGTGTTGAGACACATGGTTAAGTAGTTTGAAGAGCTTGTTAAGAAATTGGTATTTTTTTTGTATGTTTCAGGCAATTTTAAAGCTACTATAACACCGAGTTAATTGCTTTTCGCTACTATTTTATTATTATAATTGTTTAATCATTTCACCCTTGGTGTTATAACAATTAAATTGTATTTTTTATAGAGTATTTTGCTTGTTATTAATTATCACAGTTCAAGTATATATGCGTATTACATTTTACACAGTTTTTATTGACTAGTAATTTGCGAAGCTTTTCATTTCAGTAGAGCTATATAATTTTTTTCTTCCAACTATGCTTTAATTTCATCACAATCACACTAAAAACTCAGTACAAAGCGAGTCTTTAATGCTCTAGAGCAATAAAAATGTATGAAATTTCATTATTGCACAGTTTATTTTTTAATCGCACCAAAAGGTGCCAATCTCAATGGATTAGCTGTATTCAGCCAGCCGATATCAATACTTTTTTTTACGTACGTATTATTCGTTTCTATCCTACTTGTTCCAAATTTAAAAAATGATTGCTGCTAACTCTGATTTAAAAATGAAAGAAATTTAAAAAAGTGATTTGGCGGGAACTTTGTTAATTTTGCTTGACAATATTTTTGGAAACGATAAAGTGTGATACTATCTGATTATGAGTGCTTCGGCTTCGAATTAAAATGGAATCATCTAGCGACACATTAACTCCGGAAAACATTCTAAATGAAGCCGACAGTGTTATAGAAAATCTTTTAATTTCAATAATTAAACTTCTATTTTAACTGTTTGATATGAGTTTCTTTTATCTACTATTCTATTGTAATAGTTGACAGAAAAGCAGATTATGCACCTTGCCTTAAGTAATTTATATTGCCCTCGTGCCTGTTAGATTAGAGCCCTCGCTAACGCTCGGGCTCTAAATTACTTTGTGCTCGATGCAATAATCTACTATTATAACTTCTTGTGGTTTTATAACACCATCTTTTTAACATAATGATATGATTAGTTTATTGAGAATCTGCTAATAAGATCCTTGAATATTTTATTAAATTGAAAAATAAATCTTTGTTGCTCTCCAAACTTTCCAACAGTATGTAACACAGCATCACATTTAACCCTTCAAAAACATGGTAACTGTAATAAGATGATTGTTTAAACAATAGTTTTTAGTTTTAATAGACCGAAACCTTCTTCCATATGGCTCAGAAAACAAATAATTGAAGTCAAATCTTCGAAAATAATTGATATAATGAGCCATACTTATTTTGGGGTACAAAACATTCTCGGTCATTGAAATTATCGTTCGTTCATGTGAATGAATCATATGAACCTGTTTGTTTCCTTTTCGTGAATGAGAAATCATGGATAATATGCCAAAATTATGCACGTTATCCTTGACGGCTACAATGTGTTGCAATAATTGCTGCCTGAAAATACTTTTTACGCTGTTTTTGCCATACCTGCCAATGTGTTAATGAACAAATACGGCTAACTAAGCTCGAGGTTAGCTCAAAAAATTTTTCCTTATCGACGCATCAAATGGTTTTTGATCGCACAATACTTGAATTTAAGCGTTTTTATAGATCTTCACTTAGTCAAGGGATGACAAAACTAAGGATGAAAATATTTTTAACAACTCGAAAAAATCATTTGACAGTTGACAGTTTGTTTCAAGGTCCTCCAACCGACTCAGTCACCATTATTTAGGGAAAAAATTCATGGGCTAACCATCAATTAGATGATGCGAGGTAGAGGACATGATAGACTTAGTGTAATACTAATATGTAATAATACAGTTTCTATTGTTGTCTTGAACTACAGTAACACATATATCAACCCGTTAAAAAAATACAAGACATTCTACAATTATAAAAACATTAGTAGCTCGTTTGTCACTTATTCAAAGAATTAACATGTGTGTCTGACATTATAAAAGTAAAAGTTATTTGCTAATTATATCTTCTCAGAATGACATCGAGTCCATATTGTTTGTGAGTCATTTATTACTCCGAACGACTGGCGCATTAGCGTGATACATGCCATGTTTAAAATATAAGAATAAAATGAACTTTTGAAATCGGTTTCAGGTGTAAAGTTGGGCCACCTTCAGGGTCTCTAGACAAAGTCACATTCCATCGGCGATATCGAAGGTTAAAAATTGTATTTCGAATTGGATTCGAATGGGATTTGGAATTGTCATATTTTGGTATGCCAACAATCATTAGCGCTGATATGAATAAATGTTACATGACTCTTTGTCTAGGCCCCCTGCTCGTGTGATGCAATGGTCAAATGCAAACTCATCTTTACAGTAACAATTATAACTTAATTCTTTTTGTACCAGCGGTTAATTTAAAATCATTTTATAATTTTGAATCAGCTTCTTCACTTTAAAAAAATTCTCGAGGTTAGTTAGCGGTATTGGTTCATTAACATATTGGTAGTTATTTTTAGCCCTCAAGGATAACGTGCATAATTTTGGAATATTATATCCATGATACCGTGTCCTTATGTTCTCATTCACAATACTTGAATAACGCAAAACATTATCCTACGCATCACTAATCCCCGGAGCACCGTGGTAACCTTACCATTAAACATTGATGAAAATACTAAGTTCACACAGTATACCTACATAATTTTATCAATAAGCATACCCTACTGTCTATCCCTATCATAATTATGGCTCCCTTGCTTCATCGGATGGTTTAACAATCGCACAACGCCACACAAACCATATAATTTCCAATTTATTGACTCAGAACCTTACTTACGTAACAAGCAATAACTATATGATAATGTTAACCAGAACACCAAAGGTCACTTTAATAGTGATCTATATGGATCTGAAATAACAAGAGTATTTGATACAACAACGTGTAATTAGCTTTTTAGTTTTGTTTTCTAATGATAGGGTTTTTTGATGAACATTTTGATGTATTGTACTGACAGTAATGACTTTTAGTAATGGTGTGTGGATATGTTTTGTTTGGTTGTCGTGTTCTGTGTTTTATGCCCAGATGTTTTCTTCTTTTACTGTAACGATTTTTAATATATATATATATAATTTTTTAAATTTCTTTCTTTATATTAAGTTCCATATTTTATTTAGTAATAACTAAATTTATTGCGGCAATGTTCCTGTGGGTGGAGCTGCATGCCGAAATACTATGGCTCTCACCTAGGTCGGTTGCAGAGGACCCCTCTGGCAATTGTATTGTACTTAGTTTTCAAGTCAAGAATTTTTCTTCTTCCCGGCTCGGAAACTACGTTACGCTTTTGGTTTCGGCTGCCATTTGTAGATCTTCGACAGTCGTTTCGGGTAGTCAAACATCAGATAATATTGGCAGATTAGTGATTAGTCTTACCAAGATGTATCAAAGTTACTGAGTTGTAGAGATTAGATGGGTCTCCATTTACATAAAATACTGATTAATGTTTTCTTGCATCCATTTACATCTCTTCCATACAATGCTTTTTTACTCTGATGTCTGATCAATTGTACACATTTTTTTCCATTGTATGTCTTGTATTTTCTCAATCAATGCAAATTGTATGGGTTTTTAACTGTCACATAAAGGAGGCCTAGCGTAGCCATATTAAAGGCATTATTTTATGATTTTGCTTAATTTATGTGTTTCAAAGTTTTTACTAAATAAAACTGTTTCTAAATTAGAATTTCTGCTTTAAGTCTTCTTTGAACCATCCTTTACGTTACCATCCTAGTCCTTCACTATTTATGTTTAGATTGGCATTCAATTTTCCAAGATACTCGTATTACACGGACGGTCTAATCATTGCCTTTTCTTTATTTGTGAAATAAATAAATGGCCGTTTACATAAACTTAAAATAAATGGATATTTGCTGATCCTATTCAACAAATATTTATTTATTTCAATGCTATTATTTTTCTGTTATGCATGTCATTCAGAATAAATCGTAAAAAACAATTGTATGCCTTTCCAATTTGAATACCTATTTCATTATTTGATAAATGGCGTTTATCTACTTTTAAAAGCAGCTCTTTGTGTAAAGAAAAGGTATTAGTTACACATGATGAGATTTTTTCTCTACCGCTATTTGCTTAAACCGATTTTTTTGTTCCATTGAAGCGTAACACACGTACCAAATAAATCTTAAAAAGAAACAAACAAAATAAATGAAAGCTACAAAAGTATCCTATTTTTCAAAAACTTGATCATGACGAAACTAGTATCTATCGGCACCCAGAATGCAGTCCATTTCCGGACAGCCAATAGCGACCCGGAGTTTAAATTTAGAACCATTTCTAAATTCGAACTTGGAATGGCGTCTTCCCCAGTGCTGTCTGTGTAGCCGTTAAGGTTCCATTTTCAAAAATATTCTTGTTTTAAATGTTCAGATTTAGGCTATCATGAATTAACTGAATGAAGCCATTGAATTGCCTGAATTCAAAATTAACTAAAGCTTTCAACTTGCTCACACCATTCGCAGTTAATGTCTTAATATATTTTTCTCCCCACTTTACTCTATATGCATTTTAAATTCACTAAGAGCGATTTAAATTTTGAAAATGCGTTTAATGTGTTGTCGAAAGTTCAATTTGGGTGAAACTATTTTAATTAAAATTGATTTTATGTTCGTTAAAGTGGTCTGTTTTATGAAACTTGAATTGTCGTGACCTTTATCGGTGTTTTAATTTCAGACAGTTTCGGTTAAAAATATTTGTGTTTTCATTCTTGCGAATACCGTTATTCTAAAAATAATTATTAGATACCTTCGCCACATTATTATTTATTTAGTTGTTTTTTAATGTTTTTATGTTTCCTCCTAGCACAAATATATATTTTACTTAAAAAGAGGTCCCTATGTATGATTTATTGTAAAAGTGTCCAAGTTTCTGCAATAAACTTTATTTTTATTTTAGATTTTTGTCTATTTCGTTTTAACTACTTACTTCATCATAAGAAACTTCAACCGAAAGTCGTCCACTGCTGGATATAGACCCCCCCACGGGTTGATACACTGATTGGTTCTGTGCTTTTCACATCCACCATACTACGGACTATATACTGACGTTTTGCTTAGGTAAAGACTATGTTAGTAAATCAAAAGTCCAAAAATAGATACTGAATCTTTGTTGTTTCATTATTTTTGAACCCACCCATTACACAATGAAACATTACCCACCATTCCAATCAGTAATCACAACCAACTGTAGAAACACGTACCCGAACTTACCCAGACTTTTTCTTATTTATATCCCGTCTGCATTAACTCCTATTTATAACCCAAGAACAACAGAAACAATTAATTAATTACTCGGCCCGAGATCACTGGATTGTGGCACCCTCTGACTATGAGTCAGTTCCGACCAGACTGAAGCTTCCGAGGGGGTAGGTTAAAAATACCCGCGTTAGGTAGGCTAATGCCGAAATGTCGGGAACTCGGGACAGTTGCATGCCACGGGTTGACTGGTCACGCCGCGGTTTCACGTCTGCAGTCGCAGGGTTACGTTTTGTGTTTCAAGAAATATTATTGTGAAATAGTTTTTGGCTGATATATATTTTTTTTTAGATAGGTAAGTGCGTGTGTGATATTTCGCATTTTTAGCTACTAATTTAAAAGTAAATGGTGTTCCACGTTGTGACAATACTTATCAGTGATCACTTACTTTTGCACCGTTAAAATCTGACACCAAGAATATTTTTGTTTGTCATATAAAGTGAGTACCTACTGGCACGCTAACTATCTTAAAGTGACTGAAGTGAAGTTATATCCGAATAATGATAGATAACATTTTATGTCAAATTAATTATCACTTTAATTCAAAATACTTACCGTAAAATTAAAAACTTCTAAACGGAGATTAAAATACCAAAAATGGTGTTCGATTTCAAGCCTCTCATACTAAAAGTTAAAACCGAATAAAAAATGAACTAAAATATCTTTATCAACATACTTAAAACTCACTAAAACTTAATACAAAACACGTGGAACCGTGAGAGTCAATCCAATCGAATTATATGATAGAAATTAGTTTGAATCTTTATCTTTACCATCCTCTTCAATTTGCTTATCAGCTATAAATATAAATGGTCACGATAATGGTTGAAATAACCTTCTTTAGTTCAGAGATACTGCTGATTCGGTTACTAATTAGGTAGTGGTATCTGAAACATTAGTTTTTATTTGAACGATTGATATTTCGTTTGATCACGGAGTAGATTTGTACAGAAGGTTGGGTTCGTGCTATTGTATCCACACGCACACATAGAGACGATTCACGAATAGCGAGTGCAATCGAACTCGCCATTGGCATTTGTTTGAGATAGATTGAGTCTCTGTATGAATATGCCTAATTCTTTTCATTTCTAGTATAGTGGTCGTGGATTTTGAACCAAGGCCAGCACTTTACTTTTGTTAATTTTTGTATTACCACTGCAAACTTGAAGTACAGCATCATAAAAAATCGAAGACGTCAAAGTGACAACCACCATCTCGCACTGCGCCCACGTGGTCGATTGCAGTGCAGTCACTCTCAAAGAGGAGGATTGTGTCCCACCAGTGGGTACATCGTGGGCTGATTATGCTTCTGTATCTATCTATTCTGTGGTTCGACCATTTGATATCTAATAAGACCATAGTGTAATGATAGGGACTGATATGCAAATGAAGAGATATTTCAAGTTGAATTATCAGTGTTGCATCGGGTCAAATCGGATGTGTGCTTGACTTTGATTAGGCATATTATGGTAAAGTTAAAACTGGTTATCTAGTAATCTGTGAGACAGTGCGGTCATTAGAAAAGGTACAATTGTGTCAGTCTTTTGCTAACAAGTTTTTCAATATTATTTAAACCGGGTACTTGAGAATTGTCAAGAGGTCGGTTCGTCAGAAAGTTGAAATTAATTGCACGTTCCGAAACGTAATCTTAAAAAATCGGCCAAGTGCGAGTCGGACTCGCGCACCGAGGGTTCCGTACAAACCTCAGCTTAAAGGTATTATAGACCTGAGTATTTGATATGAATTTCAATTTAATACCTCTACGCGTTCAAGAGGAAAGGGGTAGTAAGTTTAAAATTATTAAAAATATTTGTATTATATGATATAACTAAAAATTTACGGTTTTCGCAATTTTTCTTTTAACTGTGCTATAAGACGTTGCTTCGTACCAAATTTCAAGATTCTGAGTTCACGGGAAGGGTTTTGATTCCCTTGCGAGTGTCAAAAATTTGCGGCATAAACGGCTGTATCCTTTAATTGCGTTGGCTTAGACGTTTGATTTTTTCACAGCTTTAAGGGTCAGTAGACCTGAGTATTTAATATAAATTTCAGCTTGATACCTCCACGCGTTCCTGAGAAAAAGTGTCTTGACAGACAGACAGACAGACGGACGGACAGACGGACGGACAGACGGACGGACAGACGGACGGACAGACGGACGGACAGACGGTTCCGTTTTGTCTTTTCGAGGTACGGAACCCTAAAAATGAAAAAAAAAACATTAACACTCTTTTAAGTCAAGGTTTAGTCCGCAGATATAAATCCAAATAGATCACGCAAGTTCCTCCATCTCTATAAAAACCAAGCGTGCCACTTTTTCATAAACAATTCAAAAACAAATGTAGGTACTTACCAATGAAAGAAATTATTTCCAATGCCTCGGCCAACTTTTTCTATACATTATTTACAGCTCAATATGGCTGAAAAGGCATTTTATTAGATTTCGGTGGATTTCCGATGCCAGTAATGCTAAATGAAAGATTTATGTTTATGTATGTGATTAGATTTATGTATGTGGTGTAGTCCTATCATTTGAAGCTGATCAAGGATGAACTGGCTACTCTACTTTTAGATTGCTATAATCATACCAGATGATCAAAAACATTGGTTCCCATATCAGAGTTCCCACAGAAACAGCTTTGTACGTGTATAATTAAAAGATGATCTTCATCGTTTTTTCTATCTCTTATTCAAGAACGTGATAAAACTTCTATAAAACTAACTTTCACAATGGTACAAGTAATTCTAATTGATAAACATATCAGTTTTAATTAAATTAAACAAAATTTTCAATTTAAATTAACATAAAACGCGGCAAGATTAATTGAACTTCTGTTAAACAAAACAAAAACTATTGGTTTTGAATTTATGATTATTGAAAGCACATATTTTGAGTTATAACACTTATAACTAATTCAATCCCATTTATAAGATGAGTTTATTATTCTTGCATCTTTGGGAAAGAAAAAAAACAAACTCAACAATTTAACAAAACCAGTATTTGAATTGTGGGAGAATTCAAAGCATTTTTAAGACAACATATAAAATTCTGGCAAATCTCATCTTACGGCCCTGTTTTATACACAGATTTGTACATATTTTAATATTAAGTTAATTTACTAATGGCTGGCTGGTTTCTGAATTGCCAATTTGGAGTTAACTTCCATGACAAAATTAGACAGGTTTTCAGGTAAGTAGACTTTGACATATACTTAACTTACAAGTTCTTAATTCAGAAATCGCGGGTTAGTTTTGAAAAGTTACTCGGTCAGATAATAGTAAACATAAAAATGTTGTCAAACCAAAAAAAATCGCCGTAGGGAAAATAATCAAACGACAGGGTTTCCCATCTCCCTGAGACATGCAAATAACACTAAAAACATCCATAATGACACCATCTCGGATACCAAAGGCATGGGAATCAGAGTAAACCGACATAATTATGCATAAATCTAGACATTATTCTAACCTAGTCTAGTTATTAAGTCTTAGACTAGACTAATAACTTTGGACCGGTCCTAACTTTAAACTGTAGTAATGACAATTTGTTTGTTTCACTTTTTATTTTGTAACCTGTTCCTTGTGAGAATTTGTTTTACACTAGCTAGACATTGCACGCGTCGTAAATTGCTGTTAACGTGTATTTTTTCTGAGAAAGTTTTCCGTAGAGAGATTGTAACATACATATAAGACCTTTACTTTTATTATACTCCAGGAAAATAAGACAAATTAAAGGCCAATTTGCGAAATAAATCTTAGTAAACATTTCTCACCTGGGTTGTTTTTATTTAAGTTCTTTTCACACAGAATTGCTAATGCCTAATCTTAGCCTAAGGCCATCCTAATTATGCCTATGTGCGTTCAAAAGAACAAATTGTCTTCCTGAAAAATCTTTAATTTGTTCATCGCCTTTTATTCATTATCTCGAGAGATATTTGTTTATTGGACAGCACAAAACCGACACTATTTAGCTAAACAAATGAATATTACGAAACAAGTACTAGAAAATTCTTTCCCAGAATGTAAAAAAGAATTCTGTTCTAAAACGAAACTAGAGTAAACGCTTGTTCCTATTCTGTTCTTTCTAGTGTTGAAGATTTAATTAAAAAGGTTGAAAAGTAATGGTTTTGAACTACATAATGCCTAGTTCTAATTGATGTGTCTGTACCCGAATCGCTTCTAGAATAGAGGCAGAAGCATCTTTTCTTTCTTTATCTGCAACTTATTGTTATCCTCAAACCGTAATAAATGTGTTCGTCTTCGTGTGTATTACTTCCGTATTAGTATTACGTTTAGATAATCCTTTGATCACTATTGGAAGTTTTAACTACAAGATTAGACGAAAACGAGTCTATAAATTCTACAACCAAATCCAAGGCATTTCTTTGGAGCACACAAACTTAATAAATAACCCAATTTGTTATGTCCAAATGTAAATTAGCCGTCGGCAGTCTTATAAAATTCCTGTCATGAAACAGTCGCATATTTCACGTTCAAATGGACTCTTTTTTTCGCCTTTTATTTAATAATAGATCTAAAATATTTATCCTTTTAAGTGGTATTAATAGGCCATGACTATCGGCTTCTGAATGCCTTTATCCAGCCAGTTGATCGTTATGAATGCGGAATGGTTATTTTTAAGATACTGATGACAGACGCCAGCATTTTTTTTAAATGGAATGCATTTTTGCGCCATTCCTTTTGAATTATTTGGGTGATATCGTTAGGTTTTATGTCATGTCTGGCAAAAATAGCTGCGCTGTGTTTGGGTTTTCTACTTTGATACTAGAATCTATAAGGATTGTTTTAAACAGTGTGAATCCTCCTATTTGACACCGCCGGAGCATGACTTAGATTCTTTACCTCTTTATTACTATCATACACCTGGTGACTATTGAGATAACTGCAAATAGAGATCTATGAAAGAATTTTAATTTCTTTTTCTTGTAACCTTTTAGCTTATTGTGCATTGTCACACAAACTGAAATTTTACATACAAGTCTGTGTATGCAAATATGTATCTTAATCGGTTGAGGATAACTGCTTAAAAATTCAGTTGCAAGATTTGACGTGAACATTTATATACATTGCAAGTTAGTAAAAAGCTTATAAAGACATGCTGCGCTGTTCTCATTAAGTGTGATGGTATGTGTAAGAGGATGCTGATGATGACTTGTACCATAAACGTTCTCTTAGTTGACTGCTTAGAAGATAATACGAACCTTACCACGTAGAGCCTCTTAATATAATCGCTGATGTAGGTAGGAAATACCGTTTTTTTAGAATCGTTAAGATAACTTTGAGAAATGGCTAATAGCAATATTGTAATTTTAGCATCCAATAAATTAAAGTGTAGATTGACTTGTAAATTTTAGCTATAGGAGATATACAGTTGATACAAGTAAAGACATCGTTGGTCACTCTATCTTTATAAAACAAATAACCTTTGTATTTCAGTGTTTTTGATTAGGATAGATTAATTGTACCCGATCTTGAGGAATAAAAAGAAAAATATATTTAATTTCTAATAGATGATATTGACCATTAGGCTTAAGGGTGATATTAGCTAATCTGGCGTATATATTTTAGTGTAGGTACTACATGTAAATATATATAGATAGTTCAACTCATCTTTGCGCGCGGCGCTATGTGTTGGTAAGCATGTGTGGGTGGCTGTTTGCTCGGACGACGACTGCCGCGTTACTGCCACACAAATGCATTATGAATAATTACAAATGTACGCACACATGCCACCGCGCGCACAATGAGTTGATCTATCTATATCGGGCCAGAACTTTTTCTGCTTGAATTATAATACTTCCAGAACTTTGGGCTATGGCTGGCAGTAAATAGTTATTTATACAGTATTTACATTTTATGAATAATGCACATCCTTGCTTCTTTATCCTCCGAACGAAATTATGACGTACGTGCCTGTATTTACAGCTCTTTTCTCTTTGAAACTAAACGTCTGTGTATTTTATAAGTTCTTGTTCCTAATATGCAGATTAATATTAAAGTGAACAACATACAGATTAAAGTAAACAACTTACAAAGTTGCAGTACGTGTGAACAAATAAACTTTAACATAAAAATTTTCTTTATTTTCAATCTTTCTTTCTGCAGTTGGCGAACTGAAGAGAAATTAGTTTTTATCACGAGAATTTCTACTAGAAAAATAAAAAATAATAGTTTTAAAAGTGCGACCGGGCCTAGAACAATTCTTGCTTCACTCTTGGAAGTTAGTCAGAACTTTATGTTTTCTTAGTATTTTTTATTTTAAGACTCGTGCAAACTAAGGCTAGGAACAGACAGGGCTGGCCGCGTTTTGCAAAAGCTTTGGCGTTGTTGCAAGGTTTGTTTTACAATATAGCCTGGTATTGTGTTTATCTATATTGCATTCATAATAAGTTAAGTGGGGCGGACAATTAAAATGTTTCTTACATTTGCCTGTAGACTGACAAAACAAATTACTTGAAAGAACTTGAATCGAATCATACTAACTCCTCATAGTATTCACATAAATAGTGTATTACACAACGACAGCTCCTGAACTTGGTTGAGATGTGCCAATTGCGTTCAGTTTCATTGGTGAAATTCACCAGAATTATCAAGACGTTGTTACCTCGTGTTAAAAACCTTCATAGTAGGTGCAATGAGGAGTGTTTTGACATAATAATAATTCCATAGCCATACTGTACCTCTGCAGGGCAAAGACCTCTTCTCATTTTGATATTCATCAGGAAAGTATGGGTGCCAACTTTTCATCAATTCTGAAACTAAGCAATAATCAGTGAGTTAAGGCAAAATTATTACATTTGACGAATACCCATTAAACTTTATAAAAGTATACTTTCTAAATAAAATGAACATTATTTATTTTGCAATATCAATGGATACTCCACAAAAGTAGGTCAAATGTGCAACGGCATAAAATTTTAAAATACGAACGATAATTTGTAGAACAAAATGGCGGCTTTTATATTTTTATTTTCTCGATGTCTACTACTGTAATTTTGCTTTTAAGTTTCAGTAAAGTTAAATGGGTGTTGATAAAATTATGGTTTTTGTTTTAGTTCATTATGCTTTTGTATAGTTACATGTTCAGTATTGGACAAAAATAACAAGGGGAGAGTAGTTTGGTACGCTTAGTTTGTTTTGCTAGGATTGCTATTTCAAAATTTGGTTTAAAATTAGAAACTGCATTGAAATACATAATTCTCGCTTGCACAAACACAATTATAATCAACAGTTTGTTGATTACTAGGAATCAAATCCGCGACAAACAAAAAACACAGTATGAAAAGCACTCTGCCTCCGTGACACGTCCTCAAATGTCAACTTTTTAATTTTAAGGATGTCATGCAGTTTTAGAATTTAAAATATCCATCAGCAAAAGCTTAAATTAAACGCACTGTCAAAACCTAAGTGACAAGACACACGACAACCCTCATTTTACCGAAAAATTCGTCTATCACCGAAAAACTTTCATCAACCAGCATTAAAATAATTAACTCTGTCATTTCTATTTGTTTCAGATACGACACATCAGCGGCCGCTTTTAAAACCCGAAAAATAATAAATCATAAGACTAAAAAGCATCCAAAAATAAAGCTATGGCATGCACACCAAAACCGTGCGTTTCAGAAATAGAACGTTTGCGTAGGGGAAACTGAAGCTTCCGTTAAAATGTGAATGCCTAAAAATAAAACCCGGATATCCTTGTTATGGTGACAGACAGATAATAGTACTGTGTGTAGTGCGGTTAAAATCATGTTGAAAGTTAGTTTTAGATTAAGACTTACTAGTAGGGGAGTATCACCATTATTTCTGTTGCTGCGGACTCAAAATGTGAAAGTGATTGCCCTTTGTACAGTGTTATTTGGTGTTTTTGGTGTGTGCGGTGGATATCAGGAGCAGAAGTTTGCTATGGAGCCTCAGGATCAGGTAATCTTTTTGTTTACTTTTTCTAACTTGTACGCTTTAATGAACATTAATAATACCCGGGTTACACAAAGCATCAAGATTGTGCTAGTAAGCTAGCAAGTTTCTAGCACCGTATATACAGAACTATCCACATTTTTGAAAGTGGCAACCCAGGATATTATAACTAGCTTAATGGTCTTGCTTCAAAAAATTGTTTTGTGCAACCTGAGTATAACAGCAGTTGTGAAATACCTATGTCAAAATATTTATACACATTCCCTAAAAGTTTAGATCCCTTCCAAAAACGCTCAAATTCTTGGTAAAATGTACACATTGACATTGTGACATTTTACCTAGAATAAGCTCAAAGACAAAAATATTCTCATTAAAAAACTCTCATTAAATCCCAATCTTCCAAAAAAGTCAAACCATATCCTTGGCCTCAAACCAACAAAGGCCAAGATTGAGACCACACCGCTAGCGACACGGATGCAGTGGAAACAGGAAATGGCACGAAAATTACCGTCGTCGTCGCCACTCTGAAATGGACACATGTCATTAGTTGCTAACCAACGGTAGGAAGGAAGAAGAGGAAAGGGAATTTCAAACGATTGTGGATGATACTTTTTGGAGAATTAGTCGAAATCTATTTTAGTTGCTTTGTCGGGCTTTCGAGATGTCCTTATTAGAATTTGTCTGAGATAATTGAGTACAAAGGATCTGTATCACCACGTATGATTGACAGATTGGTACTGCTAACTGTTATAGTCCATTCTTATTATGCCTTAAATTGTTTAGCTCTGGTCTAACGAAATATTGTATACAAAACGAATAAAAGACTGGAGATGTTCTTTTTAAATCAGTCTAACATGATTGGATTGCATAGTCTTTTTCAAAGCTTTCCAAATTAAAAATCCAATCAATTCTGAGTAATTTGGCTTTTGATTGGATACTAAAACAGCATAAAGCAGCTCAATGAAACTTACTTAGTTTACTTCAAAATAAGATAAGAAACGATCCAGCTCCAGAGTTAAATTTGTACGAAAAATCCCTTAAGACTAATCCTAGATTCCGAATTCCAAGAACCTATCTATCTAAGCCTATAACTTAGACTATCAATCAATCAATTTAATTATTGCATCGAATAAAACATTTATTAGGTTAGTTTCTAAGTAAGGGCCAAAGGCGAGCCTTTCAAGTAGCTCAGCTTAATTTGGGCCAAAATTAATTTCAGTTTATTTGCCCTAGAACTTATGTTTGTAATCATGTTAAGTGTCTCAGGTTAAACATGTGTTTAATTATTCAGTATCAGATTTGTTTGCATTTACGGCGTGGTTAACCTTTTTAGGTAGACTTGTTAATAGGATACAATCAAGTGGAAATTCTGAACTGATTTGAGATACCTCACCTCCATCAAATTTAGCAGGTATTAATAAAGATTCTTAGGGCTTATCTCAAGACTAATAAGGAGTAGTATTCAAATTAACTTGCTTTTTTTTTAAAACATGCTGTTAAGTGAAACTCATTGACCTGGTGTATGTGGATGACATTATAATATTTAGCAAATAAAATTAAGTCAGAGAAATTAGTGTTTATACTATTTTGACAACAATTCCCAGTAATTTGAAACTGCTAAGATTTGAATTGTCTAACTATCACATAGATAAATAGCCGTGAAGTGACATTCATGGCATTTTTAAAGTATCACACGCACGATCGCTCGCGAAGAGAGCCGACCGCGTGGCGAGTTTGCTTTGATCTAGTTTGACTAAGTTGCAGCTTTAGTGAAACGTGCGGTCCGCCATATGCTTACTATATAACTTAATGCAAACAGCTCTAATTTATATTTAACAATATTGCCTAATCTTTCACCAACAGACAGCAGTGGTCGGATCTCGAGTGACGTTACCATGCCGAGTGGAGAACAAAGCGGGTCAGCTGCAATGGACGAAGGACGACTTCGGTCTCGGCCTTCATCGAGAACTGAGTGGCTATGACCGGTATAAGATGATTGGGAGCGATGAAGAAGGTAATTTTGTGTTCTATATTGTTATTATTAATGGACAAAAAGCATTTAAATAAGTTGAATATTTTTAGATACAACAGAGGCTCTCTAAACAAAGTGAGATTATTTCAGCTTTTCCAGAAAATTTACATTCTATCAGCAATGGCGTGGTGATAACGATTTTCAAAAAGTCCAAAGTATATGGGATTAATAAGTGACAAAGTGAAGAAACAAATGGACTTACAAAAAGTCCATTTGTTTCGTGGTCCATTCCTTATATTATGACTTTGTATCTTTATCACCACGCTATCCCTGGTGGAATATCGCTTGTCTAGAGCCAATGTGCAGATTATGTTTAATTTGTTATTGTCTACTGAAATATGCTAAGCTTTTGGGTTAAAATCACTGTATAAATATACAATTCTGCAAATAGCTTTGTAGATATGTTTATTTTGTATTGGGTTAGCAGTATTTCTTAGTTTATGTGGTTCAAATTTAGAGCCTCACAAATATCTCAAAAAACTCTTTCATTCCTGCTGACACAGTATATTAATTTTATTTCTCTCACGCTTATGTACACAGTTACATACCCAAGAAATGACCTGAACCTGACCATTAATGCCAGCTGATAAATAAAAGATTATTTTAAATAGAAACCCTTTAATGGATAAAGTGTCACCAAGATCAGTTTGTTGTGAACAAAAGCTATTAACACCACCGCAAACTGCTACTAGCCGCAACTGTTTGTGGCTTTTTGTAGTTGCAACTCGTTAAGCCACAACTGATGTTCCATGGGAAAACATTTTGTGCCCAGAGTTGAAAGATAAATCTTTTGTTCACATAAAACAGACTGACTGATAGGCAACGCACAGGCTAAACCATTGAGGATTAAACACAAAACAATTTATTGAGGACTTTGCCCATGGGTAAATATAAAAGCATCCAACGGGAAAGCCTACAGGGTTGAAAATTATTCGATATCTTTCTTTAACTAAACTTTCCCGTGTCCCAAAATACTTTGTCCAAATCTAGTTATTGAAATGGTTGATTAACAAACACCCAAATTAGTAGGATAGTAGGTTTAACTTGTGAACGGTGTTGTACTTTGTATGCAGACAAATCCTCGGTATAATTTAGTTTAAAATAGATTATGATGCCGAATATTCAATTCAGTTAAATAATACGGCAGCAAAGCCCATTTCTAAAGGAGAATCCATGGCCTCAATAGTAAAAGCTAAACATTTCGTCAGGTTGAATTCCAAGTGAATTATCTTCAGCTTTCAAGCCAATCGAAGAGCCATTTGAATTCAACCATTTTGCTCGCTCGGATTCTAAAAGCAGCTGACAGACCTTAGATATTATTCGCTGACGCTGCATTCAGCTTGAATTAGCTATCTCTTGATCTATTCTATTTGTTGGCTGAATGATAATGCAGTGTGCTAGAATTTTATATATTGGTCTCCGTTTATTTGAATAGTGATAGCTTTTCGATTAGATTTTGCCTACCTAAATAGTTAATCCATATTCAATTGAGGTTTGTAGCTCTGATATTTCAATTAGGTTTACAACATCATCATGGTCTTTACACAAAAGCCTAGCTGAGCTGAAAGCTATAAAATCTGCCTGCCCTAAATTTTGTATTACTATTGCCGTATTAAATTTTACGCACAATATTTTTGGAACAAATCCCTCAGCGTCTATAAAATAAGAAAAATATTAAAACACCTATAAAACATCAAACGCCCTTAATTCTAATTTTTAATTAAAGCTTAATATAATTACTAAGTTCGCACTACCCATTTATGGAGGTCTGTTTTTCATAAACCTTCTTTACGTATACAATCTTCTTTATTCACGCTCTTAACGTAATTAATGTGAATATTATCTTCAAGAGAACCTTTTTTGCTTTCGTAAACATGTCTTGTAAAGGAGCGGTAATAACTCATACTTATTAGGGTTCCTTGGATTAACATAAAACGTGGCCTCTAGATGATTATGTTCTGTCTTGTTATTTGTAGTTGTATTACTTGTCTAGATAATTTAAGGCTGTTAGAAAGATTATTAAGTTGGTAAATACTAGAAATTAAGCTTGTTTTTTTTTTAAAACTATTTGATTTTTTGTTCTAGAAATACGCTTTTTATGAAAACTAATAACTTGAGATATTTTTGCGAAAGTTTAATAATTTTTATTATAATTTTGGTTGTAGAGGGTAATCTCTGGATTTACTGAACCGACATAGATGAAATTTGGCATGGAGATAGTTTGAGACCCTGGGAAGAACATAGAGTAGTTTGTATTCCCTCGGAATGATAAAACAATTTTTACGCAGGCGAAGCCGAGGGCAGAAGCTAGTGTAACCATTATTTCGATCTTTTATCCATCCTTAGAAAAAGTCCAGATTCTCAAATGAAATAAAATCCTAAATTATATATCTCAAGCTTACCGAACCCAAGGTCACGTTATGTATTATTGTGTACTTTGACCTTTATTATTTGGGTACTATCATAATCATATCACTGTAATAATTCATAGTTATCCTATACATTTCTGTTCTTGTACTTAATATTACTAATCTAAGAAATGTCCTTTGCTTCACCTTTACATGAAACATAATGTCAAAAAGAATAAGTAATTCGACCGCTTTGTCCTCTGACGTTAGCAATAATATTAATATTTGAAATTACGTGATGTAATTCGTAATTCTATTTAATATTAGTAATTTGAATTGTTGCTTTTGTAAGAAAAACTTATATTAATTTAATATCATATTTTAGACCGCCATGATTGCTTGTATGATCAAAATGTTTATATTTTTATTAAAAACATTCTTGTTGTTCACTTAGGTACTAGTTGAACGCATGGATAACAAAATTTATAATATCAAACAAAGATTTTATTTTTATCAAATTTTTGTATAGACGCTCAGACAGAATAATCGCTGAATTAAATTATAGACAACCCAATGTAACATTCCATTTTAAAATTATTTGAAGATTAAGAACGGATTATGACAGCACTTATGAGAGACCAAAAGCTCTAAATAAGTGACATTGTATCAGCAAAAATGATTGTAAAAAAATCCAAAATGTATGGGATTGACAGGCACTACCGTATTGTGACGTGATCAATCACATATATTTTGACATTTTGTGAATTTTATCGCTGTTAGAATATCACTTAATCTAAAGCCTCAAGTCCTGGATTTAGAGTAGAGGATAGTTTTATCGGTTAAAATGTTTCTCCTTGAAACAGATACTAAACTCTTACTATGATATTGACAATGTGATAGGACTCACAGTATATGACAGTACAGTACAATATCTTTATAGAAGCTACAGCTTTGCAGCACACTTAATACACGCACGAACGAGCTCTCTGTATTCAATGCATGTGGCAAGGGAAGACATTGTATACTACATAGGTTTATCTTATAGCTACTGTGGTAATGTAGTGTACTGTAGAAAGCACTATTATTGTTTGTTCATTTACGATTGTATAGTTTTCATTATATTTACTAAAATATCACTCTTAATACAAACCGTTTTGTGGAAACTGATTTCTTTGCGAGGTCTTTAAACATTTTGAAGCCCAACGCGATAATGATTTGATAACGCATTTTCATCGAATTTTATTACGGATATAATTATTTTTCGTAGAAATTGTTGTTGAACAATTTATATAACTCGTTGTCTGTGTCTTTATTATAGGTTTTTATTTTACTTTACATTGTACTAATTATTCGTTCGGTCTACAGGTGATTATTCCTTGGACATCAGAGACGTAACGTTGGATGACGATGCAAAATATCAGTGCCAAGTCAGCTCAGGAATTAAAGGTATGTATTATAATAATACTATGTCATTTCCATGAATAGTACTTAGTCATTTTTAGTTAGTTTTATAGTAGTTCATACAGAAAATACCTTGTATTCTGATTTAGGTATTTGATGAGCAAATTGGTACCGTAAAAAGAAAGGGAACTTCTTTGCTTTACCTTTAAATCGAATTGGCATTTAAACATAACCCTCATTTTCATAAAATAAAACCCTCCTTAATAATGAGAAACTCCGTAAAATTGAACTCCCGGTAAAAATATAATAAGTACACAAACACGACCAAAGCTATAATTACTAAAACAAGCACTACCTTAACCCAATCCTGCACTTAACAAGAAAAACCAACACCCATCATATCAATAATGGCGCCCAAAATAAATTGAACTTACCAATAATATCCCTAATTTTGGATAAAGTGATCTTCCAAGAAACTCCACATAATTGGAAATTATAAATCAATGCTCGAACACACAGAATTACGATACGGTAGCGTACAAACAGATGCTTGTTAGTACGAGCATGCTAGGAAAAAATGAATTTGTGGGTCCAAGTTGCGAAAAAATAGCGAGAAAAGGTAATATAATAAAACTAGGCATGTGTACAATGTTGTTATTTTGTGGCATGTGTACTGTAACTCTTTAGACTATGTGGCACAGTTTCAGAAAGCGACGTAAAGGTGATTACAAATCAGATTCGTTACATTATTTTCAACTGTATGCAGATAAAAACGAGTCATATTCATTTTAATACAGTGACCTACTCTTATTTTATAGTTCAAGTATTTTGGAATAGTACGTATTGCACCTAAGACCTTTAGGACTACCTAATGCTCATTTCAGATCATTTGAACTCTTGTCAATCGGCCAATATAGTCGTGACGTCAGGTGTTCCTCAAGGATTGATTTTGGGGCCCCTCCTATTTATACTAGGAACATTATTGTTATAGTTATTACTCGCACAATGAGACAAGTGATGAATAAAATATTTAACGCCATTCTCATCTGCTATGCCAAGTTAATATAGGCCTTAGGGTAACGGCTTTATTAGAAGATGTAGTCCGATTCATTACGTAGTCAATTGGCAGTTTACGCGAAATTACGACATATTTTGAAAAGTAACAACGATTTGTTAGCTTAATTTGGTAAACCAGTTCCTAAAACAGCTTGATTACATACCGAAATTAAAGTTGTTAATATTATCAACTTACATTCTTTTGACCAGTCAGTATTCAGCGGTACTTATTTTGTATCTAAAGAAGATTCAATTCCAAATCAACCCATGTTCGTCCTTTTTTGGTTTGAAATCTGCTTAACTTTTTCGCAGCTATATTGATTGAGGCACGAGGTTCCGATGCTAAGTTAGCGTGATATGTGCCGAATTATTATTAAATTTCGTGTGAAGTTAACATTTTCTAGAATTGATCATAAAAATTGTACTATGTTCTTGTTTAATTAACTCTCCTAAGCAGAAAATTATGGAATATTGGGCTCTTATTTCACATTTCAAAAGCGAGCTATTTCACATTTTAAAACAAATCGTCACTGCATTGTAAAAAAAAATACGATGATTTTAAACCCTTTTACTTGAAAATCACTGCTAATATCATCTATCGCTTGGGGAGATACTCATCACGCTCGATGTTCTTTTAATAAAATAATCAGTTTAGCCAGACGAAAACCGCTAGTTACGCCGGCACGATTTCTGTGTATAGGATGAGGCATGCCGATTGAGGCTGGTTTTCTGTCTCACCTGTTAAAGATTTTGGTAACATCATCATTATCTTCCTGCCCTTATCCCATGTTACTTGGGGTTGGCGCAAATCGTTTTCTTCTTCCATACCATCCTGTCCCCTGTCACGCTAACACTGACTACCTTTTCTTCCCTTTTCACTCCTCACACAGTCCATCCTTCTTTTCTTTGACCTTCCTCTTCCTCTCCATACATCCAAATTTATATTCATAATTCTTATACTAACATGCGTTTCATCCCTCCTCATCACATGACCATACCAGGACAAGCGGATCACTTTCAAATTTTCTGTCACTCGCACCACTTTCAAACGTCACGCCGCACATCCATCTCTACATTCTCATTTCTACAACATGCAGTCCTTTTTCACAGCCTAATATTCTGATCCATGCAGTATGACAAGTCTAATCTAAGCTTTTGGTAACAACTTAATAACAAAAAAACAATTGCACCCACTGAATTAGAAAAAGCTAAGGCATCAATTCCTCGGCATTGTACTAGTGCCTTTCGGTTGGCAGACTGCCAACCCCGTAATTGAAAAAGAGCGCGAAGATAAGTGAGTCTAGTACTTGACATAAAGTAACAGATAAATACGACAATTTGGCATCGTAAGAGTCTCCAGAATAATTTGGTTGTATAATCAAAATTGTTGGAGGACGCGAGAGGCAAAGTGGTGGAACGATCTCTTTGTTCCTTCAAGGCGAGAATTGAGATAAATATTTTTGTAGCCTTGGAAACTTGTTTACTATTGTAAATCATTGTAACGTCTGCTACAAATTTTACGCCTCCCACTAATTTCATAAGCTTTTTTCACATCTAAAATATTCTCTTCCGTACAACTAAAATACTATTATAGTTCAGACTGGTCCCTAGTATCCATACCCTTTTGCAACCGTCCGTTTTCCAGCATAATTTGAATATATTATTACGTTAACATAGTAACGGAGAACTTAGCGATATTCCACAAACTCCCAAAGGTCTGCAAACAAAGTTGTGGACAGCAGCCTGTGTAATATATTTGTTTCTCTCATTGAACTGCCCAGATGTAAGTTCCTATTTTATGGGCCTACACGCCTACAGTGTACTATATTTTATCACTACTTGTAAGAATTTATTACCACTAAATGAGATGGTACACTTATCTCTTTATAGATTGAAGTTATCGATTTTGATTATGAGTGCGGCTTGCTATCATAGTATAAGTTAAACTGGTACCACTTGTAACCAGACAAGGCGATTTAAGATTTACATTAACCCTTGATAATCCCTTGACTGTGAGAGAAACACAAATTGCCTCATTATGTGACATGAACAAAATTATTGTACATTTGATTCTCACAATTTGTTGAGACATTAGATAGATAATGCTTACTAAATTAGTCAACTAAAGAAAAATAAATCACGATTGCCAATGGTGCTTCAATTAAATTGAACGAAAATTATTCTGATCAGTAAATGTACTAGCATCAGCTGAATGCGTACCAATTGACATATAAATAAACCATTTCTGTATGAATGACTCAACCTCAAACCTGAGAAAAGTCGAGCAACTGTTACATAAGAAATCGCTTAGCGCTTATCCTTTGTACCAAAGATAATTCTTTCGAGCCAAGTAACTATTGTTTTCGTACTTGAGCTGAAGCCCGCGAAATTGTGTTTGCTTTTAATAAATTGAAAATCTTGACTCGTATTTTATTCCTGGCCTGTTTTCAGGCCGTCGTCTCACGATTTTTCTCCCCATTTTATATAATACCTATATTTTTAGGAGCTTGTAATCCGCCCTGATGGATTTTGAAAGTTTGCTTCGTGCGCGAAAAGTCTGATTGTTTCTTTCTCAGCTGGGTAACATCAATTTGGGAAAGAAGTTTATGTCGTTCGATAAATCATTTACCATCGAGCCGATTGTGTTATTACTTGGGTCTTTTTTTGTGACACAATGTTTTCAGTAGTGATACCACAAATTTAAATATAAGTAAAACACTGTTTGCTTATACGTGTCCACCATACAATGAACACGGACTTTTAAAGTCTCACGCACACGACCACTTTCCATGATAGCCGAAATCGTACCGGATTCTCTTTCATGTAGTATGACAAAATTGTCTCGTCAGAAAAAGGCGGGATCCGTCTTGTCCTTACTTAGTCAATGTGTGATATTCTTTCAGCCATCTAGTTCTATATCTGGTTAATGAATATAATCCACCCTTCTATCATTATGTATCATTAGTAACCTTATCATTCTATACCTACTTTTTCTCCCATTCATCAAAGTTTCCTAAATCACTATCTTCACTAGCTATTCTATCAACAACACCAAACTATTCATAGTTCAGTATTTCGAAATTAATGCTTGTCAATACGTCCATCTCTATTCAGCAAGAATCTGCTCAATTCTATTGTTGAATAGACTACTGACAGTACATGTTCGATGTGACGTATTAGTCTCATGCCCGCTTACCGGTGTCAGTCAAGTCTAGGTGTATCGTATTCGGCTCTGTTTGATATTGACGTATGCCATGTGGGTTATTGAATCAAGAATTGGCAAGGGCTTTCTATCGTTGTTTCTGCTTCACTAGTTTTGGTTGAGGATTTTGGCTTAGTGTTTTTGTTTACAAATGCAAAAAAATTATAAACTAAATAATCTTTAAGGTTCTCTCTTTATGTTACCACTGAATCTATTCTTAAGAGAAGCTTTTGCTATCGACTTTGCCCGCTTGGAAACTGGAAATTATCTCTAGGGAAACGCCCGGAATAAAAAGTATATTATGTCTCAATCCTAGAAGTGGTGTGCCCATGTCCCAAGTTTTTGATGTTGTGACATGGAAAGGTTACCAACAGAGAGATACACAGTTACTTTTGCATGTATTATATAAGCAAGTACGGATTCTTTATTGTACATCAAACACCAACATATTGATTTCAGACTTCATGTACAAGGGCGAGTTAAACTGAGAGTTGAGTTTTCTCCAAGAAAACTTTAATTTATTGAATTTATTGGAACTAGTTTTTGAACCGCTAACTAGCAAAATAGTTGTAAAATTAGTAGCTATTGAATCCGAGAATGCTTCACTCACAGCTCTGGCAAATATCATTTCCGCAAACCAATTTGGTTATTCCATTGGTAATTTTTCAACAATTTCTATTATTAAATGCAAATGCCGGTTTTCTGGTGAACCTTAATTAGTAATTAATTCATCCACAACCCTTTCATTCCGCTTCCATTTTTGTTTTGTAATTTTTCATAACGCCTGATTTGCATTTCTCGCCGCGAAGATCTTTTATTCTGTGGATTGGATATAAAATTTACTCTTTGAGAATATTATTGTAACATCTCAAGTTTATTTTTGAAGTTTATCTGGGATTTAAATAGATCAACTTTGTCAGTCTATTTGAAATCTTTTCAAAGCAAATTGACATCACGACAAGTCTAACTATATTTTAGACAATACCTGATAAAATGTGTTTATTAAAATATTGAAATTATATTAGCCACATTTTAGTAGGTAGGTAGATGAATTTTGTAATTGTTTGCCTTTTCCGACCCTCATAATAAATTAAGTCGCAATAATATTCGCAATTAAGGAGAAGTCATATATTTTGATAGCTCATGTTCATGTCAATCCAATACATTTTTAGCTTTAGAAATTTCTTTCTGTTGACTGTTGCAAGCTAAGTTGAATAATCTTGTTCATATTCGAATATAAAATATATGGCGTTGCCCGATGTATTGCCAAAAAGCAATAACCAATTTTAATTTCCCTGCCCGCCTGATTAATTTTCTCGCCCCTCAGTTAACTTACAAATTATCCACTTCCACTTACAAGAAATGTTCAACTTAATATTGCTTATTTCCTCAACGATAACATCTCAACGCTTATTATCTTCAATACGCTTAACCCTGCCTTTAAAGTCATCTAAATTAATTTCCCTAGCATCATCTTAAGATATAAATACGAATTTATAATAAGCTATCTCAGAAATTTCAAGAGCTTCGATCCTTTAGCCTCGAGTGGCGAGACTCTATTCAAACGAAAAGGTCTATATTATTAATTTACATTGCCCTTTGTATAAAAGGTAACCTTTGATAAATTTTGCTTTTCCTTTGAAACGTCTCTGTTAGTATTCTTATCTCTTCTAAAGCGGGCTTTTGTTTCAAGATTTAGATTCTGTATTTCATTAGTAATCTTATTCATTTGTTATCCATGATCCTTGTGGATTCATCTAGTGTGAATTTAATTAGTTTTAAGGATTGTTTATATAAGTTTTCAGTATTGTATTTTTATACACGTAAAATCCGTTTCGTAGAATTATCGTCTGTTATTTTTTGAAATGTGAGTATGGATACTGTAGTAATTTTTTCTATCAAATTTAAAAACTAGAATATAGGTTATTTTAGAGAAAATCCCTCTATTCATCTGTATTAGAAATATAATGAGTTCCCATTTCTATTTACCTTCCATTTTAATCTGCGTAGCAACTAAAATTTAATGCGATAATAACGCAGAGTTTCAGAAATTATATCGTGTTTAGTAGAAATGTTCTCGTCGAGAACAAATCCTGTATCTCAATAATAAGCTCCGTGTTTAGAGAAGTTGAATTCAGATTAAATAAATTAAACCGCGAACAGTTCTTGGAACATTTTGTTCTGTTGCTATCTTTTAAGCCTTAAGGCGTTTGCTGCTGTTTGTATTTAAGTTAATTACATTTTCATGTGAGATGTGCGTTGTCTTGTAATTTATGAATTTAATTAAATTTAACTTTAATTATTCTCTTATGGTTTTTGTCATTCGATAGTTACATACATTACTAATAAGAATCATCTAAGCCATTTTGAGAATGAAGGAATTGAATATGTTTGAAAAATACCACATTCGAAATTTTCCCCCAGAAAAGCTTCTAAGGCACACTTTCACGATAATCTTAAACTAGAATTAGTTGCTAACACGAATTTAAATTGACAATATTGTATGAAAAAATTGACAGTTTAACCACGTGTGCTCAACTAACTCCGAGTTAAGTTTTTCGTGCAAGTGGGACTAAGTGAAGTAAAACAGCTTAATTGATTACTTTGAATATATTATTACCAAAACCATATACGCACGTTAATCTTATAACCATATAACTTACAAAACGCAATCTACTCACACAGCACCAGAAACAATACAATACAAATAATTCCACCCAACAAACAAGGAAAAGACAAAACAAATACACAATAAAGAAACGATACGCCATATTTTCCCACAACCGTCCCCTCAGAGCCTTAAATTAATTCCATCACCAGAAAACTTCGGAAAAAAGGACCAGGATTTACATGGAACTAACTACAGTAACTTTGTTTTTTATCCAGGAAAGTAAAATGGACAACAGTCTTGCGGCTAAATTGTACAACTTTGCACTATTTAACTTTACAAAGTTTAGTCCGAGTTTGTAAGAAACTATTCTCGAGACGAGACAAGGCATTGTCTCTGAGACCTCCTGTTGTATTAAATTGTGATCCGCGGTTCCTTGGGTCCGCAACGACGAATTTACAAACTTCCTCATTACTTTATTGCTGGGTTTAATTCCGTTTCTGGGGGATTTATGAGGGGTTCGTGGTCATTATTGTTAATGCAGTTTGTAGTTGGTACATATAGACAATACTATCGGTACGAGAGCGTGAGCTTATTGAGAGTTTGAACTTGCGCTCGATCGCGTTAAAGTAAACGTCAATTTGTATTGCAACTGAATAAGAGCGAAAGAGAACATAATAGCATAAGAGAACGTTTACGTAAACGCGATCGAGTACATTAAAGAACTCGCATTGAGACCACCGGTCGATGTGGCGATGCTTGATGGCTTATGCTTATGTCCAGCAGTGAACTTCTTCTGTTTGAGTTGATGAGGTAGAAAACTCTGATAGCAAACACATACTGTTAAACAGACACTATGCTTGCTAAGCAAGTCGCTTTTGTAATATCATTTTCTGTACATATTCATTCATCTCGTAATGATATTGTATAGCAGTGTTATCTTTATTGAATGTTTCTGTTGTTTCTATATCAAGCACATTTAAACTATTTATCAACACTTATTATGTGAATTCAGCGATGTCAAATTCTTTGGATATGAAAACAGAGAGGTCCTAGCCATCTCTGATATTCAAGTATCATCCCTATTTTTAAAGGCCTGCCACCGCTTTAGTGCCGTAAAACTGTTACTTTCTAAAGCATACTCCTTAGTAGCGGCCAGGATAAAAGGTTTAATAAAGTATATTTATTATTGATTTATGTAAATTATTTGTGAAACATGGTTTTTTCGAGTAACTAATAGTTTTGCTTTAAAAAAATAATTAACAACACGAAATTTTTCGCTACTTTTGGATACTCCTCCATAAAGACTTGGATGTTTAAAAATACTTTTACACAGAGAAATTGGTCATTGATAGTATTTCTTCATAACTGAAATAGCATAATATGTTAATCAAAGATTATAATGCAAACAAAACTGACGAAAAGGAGGTTCAATATTTATATTCTGGCTCTGAGCGGGCGCACGGGGGAAAATATACTCCTTAAGGAATCGAATCCATTTGAAGCAAACGCCCGTAGGAAATTCTGCTTTTTTAATGTGCTTAGGGTAGACTAGAATAGCTAGGTGGTTAGACAAAGCGTTATTAAAAACTTTAAAATGAGATTGTTTACAGAATAAAACTATTTTGTTTCGTCAAAGTTTTATTGTGTCTAGTTTATGAATAATTACGGACAGAAGTTTAAACTAGTTGCGATATTTAAGTTTAAACTGTTTTTTTGTTTAAAAATAATGAATTATTAGCAAAACTTTGATGAATAATGACCAGCATAAACAAAATATTAATGTTAATAGTGTTAGTTTGTGAACTATGTTTTGCATTAATTAAACGTTTTGTTTGCTCAATTGTGTCTAATAAAGCTCTAAAGTACATTAGGAGTTACCAATTTATATTCATATTCATAAAATAATTTTAAAACCGATATAAACTTATTTATTTATTATTTCACTAGTGTCTAATTTCCTGGAGACTGTTTTAGTAGTCAGTCACTGTGTCACAGTAACATTAACATTAGAATCAGGATATTTACCATGTTTACTGTTTGTTGCGAGTTTCTAATACTTCGGTGCTGTTGCAAGCAGCATGGCCACGAATAACCTGAAGACAGTTTAAAAACTTATAGTCACCGGGCAATTAGACACCAGTTTTGCCTGGGGGTATTGTGTTAACCTGTTACTGGGTTAAGGTCAGATAGGCAGTCGCTCCATGTAAAATACTGGGAGTCAGATAAATCCAGTTAGACTCAAAACCGAACCCAATGTAGTTAGAAAAAAGTTAGGCAAATTGTATAATTTGGTTTAATAATAATATATAAATTAGTAACAAAGTTATTTATGCATATTGCATAAATGAAACATAGGCAGCATGTCTATTTATATTTTTTACGCAACGCTTTTACGTTAGCAAAGATGACACTGAATAGATACAAAACACTCACAATTTAATCCAATACAATTTAATTTCAAAACATTGTCCATGACACAGACATCAATCCATAAAACGTGTCCACTCTAATCTAAAAATGTCATTCGATAACCTATAACCCTTCACAACTTTACAGCGCTCATGAAACAAAATGGCCCGCCATTTTAATCTCCTCCCAATTTTATAACTCCCAATATTTTTCTCGATACCCGTTTTCGATACTGTGTAATATATTAAAACTGTTTGACAGGAGAACCGGCTATTCGATCCCGATACGCACGACTTACCGTGTTGGTCCCGCCCGAACCACCGCGCATCGTCGAAGGCAATTTCTTTTCGACGATAGAGGACAGAAATATCAAATTGGAGTGCGTGTCGATTGGTGGAAAACCGCCGGCTGAGGTAAGAATTGATTTCAGTGTTTTGTGTGACGTGTGTTTCAGTGTGAGTGTTGGTTGTTTCGTTGTGAATGGTTGAAAGTGATGGTAAATGGTTTCAAGTTTATGAGATAAGTAGTTTTGTTTTAAAGCTGGATATGATGGAAATTTGTATGAGGATAATTTGGAACAGACTGATACTGATATTTTATCATGATAACTGAGGTGAAAGGAAGCTTTCACTTATAGAACAACTTAATCAAACGGAATCTCTAGACAGAAATCTATTTTTCTGAACATCGTAACTTTTTTATTTTAACTATAACATTCCCAGAAAAACAAATTAGCAAGAAAGACACTTTTTAACATCATATCTAATATAATTCCACTCAAAACACTTTTGTAACTAAAGAAACTAATGGATGTCTTTATGAAATGTTTTACAGCAATATTTTCTCAGTTGTCACCCAAGTTTGTGAGTCCCTGATAATGTTAATTAATCAATGTCGCTTAAATGGCATTTTACAGGCTTGCCGCCGTACCACCTCGCCCTTTTCATATATTTCTCATTTTTCTTAATATTTCACGTACTTTTGAACGATCTATTTCTTTCTATTAAAAAGCTTTTAAATTATATTGTAATGGTATCTTTTGGTTTCTTTAATGTACCTAATTTATGGTTTCTAGCCCCTTTCAGTTAGTTTCGAAAGTCATTAATCTAGTTAATGTTATTTTCTAGGCTATTGAAGAAGTTGAACTTAGGTCTAAAGCTTGGTATTGATCTTTTTCGCACCGATAACTTTTTGGCAAGATAGACTATAAACATTCTGGGCTGGCTTAATTCGTTTGTACATTTTAACCTTGACTTAAAATATTAGTTTCATTGTGACGGGACTTTCGATTTTTTTTTAACTCTTCATAAATAGACTTAACTGAACTCCTTGAATATTCAAAGCTAGCTTTTACTATTAACACCATTGTCATCATTATCTCTTACTTAAGCTTGGCGTAAACTCATCATTTTCTACATAGACCATCATCTTAAAAGTCCTTTCCTGTCTACCCATATTAATATCATCATCATCCTGCCCTCCTCCTGCGTTATTTGGGGTCGGTGCCACACGTTTTCTTTAAATTCGTCCTGTGAACCGTCCCACTATCTGTTAGTCCCTTTCCTTTCATATCATATATGACACGACACAGTATATTCATCGTTTCTTTGGCTTCTCTCTCCGTCTCCATTTTAATCATCATTACTTAGACGACTCATACTAAAAACGAAAACAATATCAAACTACAAACTTCATATTCTCAATATGAAGCCATAGCAAGAACTACTGACCTATTTACGGACAAGTGAGAAATGTGAGAGGTACGTGTATTCGGAAGTGCCGAAGTATGAGAGATGATCTCGAACGTAGGAACTTGAGGAATTGAACACAATTTGTGAGCGAGCGGGAAGTGTTTATAATAACATTCATATCGCACTAGATTATGTCGATAAAGTGACTCTTACTTGCATTACTCCAAGCAAGCCGCACCTACTTAGTTACTAGTTTTTTGCCCTGAATATCCTTGGGCAAAAATCCCGCCAGCACTCAGTCTGTAACAAAACTCATTTACACAAGGATGGTCTTATAGTGTCAACCAAAAGATAAAATGGCAGTAACTTAAATAGAGGAGATTTGGATAGATGCAATACAAATAATGAGCAGTACATCCACATAAGTATCGCTATGATTAAGTCTAATATAGTATAAAATAGCTATGATTAAGTCTATTTGTAATAGAGGAGCCAATGCGTTGCCATTTTCCGGGCACAAATCCGGATTGGGGTCTGCTAATGGAAAACCAATAAACACTATCCATACCCAACCTAGGGATCAAACTCAGTATTAGGATCCTAGCTTAGCAATTAAGACTATATTGAATCTTATCAGCCATCATCAATTTCATCATCAATATCGTCTTCTTTTTCCATACTTTTCTAATACTAGTCATCATCTTTTGTATATTTTTGAAAAAAACTGTCCTTGGACTCTAGGATAACTGATATTATATCAGTGATTTGGAAATCAAAATGTCAAAAATGTAAGGGGTTGAAATGCTTTTCTGAAATGTCACATTTGATTTTTTGGCAATTGTTATTGCTGACATAATGTCACTTTATCTAGATTCTCTCGTTTAGTTTGAAATGCCAAATCATACCGAAACCAAAATCATCATTAATTCATCCAATATTCATTAATCCACTCTCCAGTTCGTATACAGGCTTAGTATCAATTAGGCTGTATCAGAATTAATTTTGATACAAATTCATACCATTATGTAGTTTCACGAACACTGCAATACAAATTGAAGCTAGTGTTACACACAAGTGGCGTTAACTTCGATGAAAATTAATAGAGGACTCGGTTTCATTATTAAATGGAACTGAGCTCGGCCGCACGAAATTGTTAGCAAATTATACTTCGGTTTCATGATTAGTGTATTAATTATTGGATATTGAACATTAGTATTGGGGAGTAGAGCTTGAGAAATAAATTTGTTCTTGGGCCTAGTCGAAATTGACGTAATCTTTCAGTATTATAGCCTTACTTCTTATGTTCATCTCCTTTTCCCTGTGTTTGGACTCATTACAAAAACAGAGTAATTAAAAAAAATGGTACTCTTTTCCGAAATAAAGTTTAGCATAATGGTTCCTGGTCCTTTGTTCCATGACTTCTCAAAAACGTCCTAAACATAAAAAGTAAAAGCTTTAATAAACCGCGAAATAATCCACAAAACTAATTTCACTCTCATTCCAAACGTAACCAAGACATTAAGGCATGCGAAGCAAAAAATTCAAAATTGTCACATTCTACATAAACAAATCCGCCGAGACCCCGTCTGTCCAATTTATTTAGCTCTGTGTCAATTTGTTTGTCCCGGTATTAAGCAAGAGAATATTCCATTTAAGCTTTTCAAGTAGAGTGAATAGGTATACCGCCCAAGGGAGGTTCGCACAATTAGGAGCTAAATTGAAAATGATGTTGCGTCGGTATTGTAGGTCCTACGAGACTGCAGCGTTTTGATTGCACAAATATTTCATAATGAAGGATCAGGATTGGCTCAAGTAATATGTCTGATGAGGCTGGGATTTGAGAAGATGCGGCAATTATTTGCTAAGGGTTTTAATCATCTTGCATAATTAATGTATGCTTGCGATTTTTTTGTGGAGACAATTTTGTCGCAGTGTTTCTTCTTGATTAAAATTTGGATGGGAATTCTAATTAGGACTTTAATGTTAAAAGTGTTGGTTAGGTGGCAAATACCTATATTTGTGTAAACCTTTGTTTATGGGATAAGAGGCATGACAGAGATGAGAAGTAAGGACTTAGTTGAAGATGAAAAATGGATGCGATAGATGTCAACTCTGAAATGACTGCTAAATAGAAATGTATATAAGTTAATAACGTGCTCTAGCGAGCTCAAACAAATTAGAAGAAACACTAAGGGATGATGCAAATAATTACTCTTGAAAAGCTTTTAATAAAAAAGACCAGTAAAAGAGGAATTACTTCTTACGAAATTGTCCCCAGTTCTCGATATAAAGTTAGACAAGGTCCCATAAACCCATATTTTTCTTTTGTAATACCAATGTGCGAGACATTCTCAAATAACTATTTTGCATTTATATAGTTCTCATCTTCACACGGCCGGCGTCCTGAATACTTAGTAACTATGCTCTTCCTTTGTTTTAGATTACGTGGGTAGACAGTAATGCTGGTGTATTGACGCAAGGAGTCACGTATAGCGTTGAACCTATGCCTGATGGTCAGAGATTTACAGCTAGGTAAGTAATTAAATTATTGAAGTATTTATTCCATTCCTAAAAGTTCTGATTTGTATAAACTCGAAACAAGAAGTTAAAAGCGAAATAATTTCATTTTAATGTAACAACATTATGTATTAAGTAATATCAATATGTTGTTTATCTAGGTCAATTATAAAGATGACTCCCAAGCAAGAACACCACAACCAGACCTTCACGTGTCAAGCTCAGAACACTGCCGATAGAGCATACAGAGCTGCAAGCATACAAATAGAGGTGAGCCTAAATATGTATATTGATACTTTATAAGCATAGTAGTAGTGAACATCTTTGATTTAACTCGTCTAGGGAAGTATTACTTCCGTAACCAATTTTCTCATACCTAAGTCTATTGAACAAAATTTTCTCAAAAACTTAGTCAAGTCTTTATCTGGTACATAACCACCTCAATGAAATACCCACAAGACAATAACAAAACAAAAGAAGCAGAAACCAGAACCGACCCGAAAAATATTGACAAAACTGACTGGACACCCTGTTGGACGGGCGATACGTGTCGCCATTTGCAATACTGGAGAGATTTAGCACTGACAGAGGCAAGCGCAGTAAATATGGGTACACTCGCAGAATACAAAATGAAGTTAGAAATATGAAAATTGTTTCTGAAACGTTGTCATATTTTTACGGCTTATATATTTATGACACTGGAATTAGAGGATGATGTTCGCCGAATATTATTTGCATTGCAAATTTTGTGACCTGTGAATGAAAGTGATGTAGCTAATTAATTAAAAGGAGTGCTCCAAGAATTTTTGAAGAAAGTCCTTGAATATGCGGATGATGAGCTAACAAGCCGACTTCATTAATTTAATATAACCTTTTTAGATTCCGAGAAGGTCTTTATATGATTATTCTGAGTGACCTTGTCAAAATGTTTTATAGACACAATTTTTGGGCAATACTGTGTATCTTAATCCGTTTTTCGAAGAAATATTATTTATTTTCTACCCAGGGAAAAGGATTCAAGTTTGAAATATATTAAGCATGAACATGGCTTTTGTTTAGAATGTTACAAACAATGGTTTGGTGGACATTGCCACACATTTTGTAGATTAATAAATTTGGAGCCATCAAAAATATTCTGATTGGTGATGCAGAATTTGGTCTTGTTCTAAACTTACAACCTGGTGCAAAAATTCAAAACGTAACTACCTTGACCCATTTAGCAAATAGGGTACCAACAGATTTCTTAAAGAATCCTCCTCCTCTTAATTAGGAAAATACGCAGCGAACCTATATCGGATCCCTGCTTAGTATTGAACCGTGATCTCTTTACTTATTCCAGTCGTGTTCGACATTCACAGAAAAACCAGCGTTTTTTCTACCAAAGAGCTAAGAAATGTTTCGAGTAAACAAAAAGGGCTTGTGCTGATAAATATTTGCAATGTGGTTCGAGGTTTTTGCGAAGTTTTTCCGTCGAAGTCTGATGTTTGATTGTAATTTGTAAGTTGATTAGTTTCATATTCTTTTGTTGGACACAGAGAATAATAAGAATCATTAATAATGTTTTGCAGTTTTGTGTTTATTTAGCCGATATTTTAGTAAATCTCTATGTCTCTTTATTTTATTTTTATTGATGGTTAGTACTTTCCATTTCCAATTACATCTAGTTTGTGCTTTACCTATTAAAGTTTCTAACTTTATTGAAATTATGGTTTACCTACCTTGTTCTGTCTGTTCCTACCGACATCTATTCATAAATATTGATCTCAGGTATAAATAACCAAACTTTTACTTCCCTTCTATAAATATCTCCCTCTAAACTTACCCTAGCTCTGCAAAGCAATCGGCAGCCCCTCAGCATGGGATCTCATAAAATATTGAGATAAAATTCCAGTCGTAGCTATTTGCTATCTTCAACCCCCAGTAAACTTTTAGGCCCATGTATTTGTTTTCTCTTATAAAAATATTGCTATCTGCAAAGAAATTGTTTGTGGATATTGTTGGATCGATTTTTGAGAAGCAATCGTGAGAATGATTGTAAGGATCCGTATGATCTGATGGTTTTCTGTTTTTGGGATTCTTATATCTGTGAGTTTATCTTCCTCTGTTTTAGAATTATTTGTATCATTGTTCGTATCATAGAAAATTTTGTTTGTTTTATTATGAATGATTTTTATATAATTTGACAATCAGAGCACCGTTTCTTGAAAGAAATTCACTACTGGTGAGTGCTACACAAAATCTATTATTTTCTCTCTAGACTCCATCTCTTCCTAATTCCTCAGTATTACACAATCTCCACACGAGCGTTCTTCACTATATTTTTACCAATATCGAACCTATCAAAATAACTACTGCCCAATATTTTTATATCCCAAATACTTCGGCTCACAATAAGGAAGCATTAAGATATTTCATCACTACTTACTGTACATTCAGTGGACCATAAAAATACTTACATTTATGCCTATAAACACACACATACATTGATCAAATGTAACGTTCTTATGTACCGATGTAAAAATTATTGTCGTCCCCCAAAGTCAGTAGGAAATTACTATTCCGGTCGCGTCTACAGAGAAACTGGATGTGGTATTAATATTTATATGTTTCTCCCTTTAATATTAAGGTTACGTTTATTGTTTTTCCTAGGATATTGTAGCCTGGATGTGGTTCCGAACCGATTCAGTATGAAGTCAATAAAAATATGTCTTTTGATCGAGGCGCTTGATGAGCAAATATGCCTGACAAAATAGGTCCAATTTATTTTGAAGAATATGTACCGTGCTTTCGTTTGCAAAGCACATAATTATAAATCATAGTACTTCGTCAAATTGATAATCATATTTAATAAAAAAATAAAAGTAAAAATGCTGAGACATAAATCATGAAGTCAAACAACTGTAACGCCATAAAGAATAACCTCAACCTCAAATGCTAAAAATACGAGTACTATACACCCAAACTGCGCTCACAAACAGCCAATTCCTACACCGTGAACCGCATCTATTCTCTATGTATGGGGATACCGTTGTTATGACGAGAAAAGGCCGATATGTTTATCATATATTTTTTCGTTGGTCATAAAATAAAACCCCTTTTTACGGGCAACCCAATTACTTTTTACGATCTGATGTGCTATGATATCGCTATGATACTGAGATACTTGCCATTTGTACATGTAATACTGCTGTGACCGTTTTTCTTTTTTAATGGAAGCAAATATAAATTTTCATAGCGTCTCCTATTTTTTGGGGATTGAAACTTGTCGGTCGATTTATGGGATCTTTATGGTTTAGGAGGATATTGTGGTTCGTCGATAATTTAGGAAGTGGATTGTGTTTAATATTTATAGGGGAGATTAAAGACGATAACGGCTGTTTGGCTTTGTATGAGGACGGTATCATATATTTTAAATGCAAAATAAATTCAATACATTAAGTTAACTTTAATAGTGCACTATTTAATATCGATATAACTAACAATCTGAATGATATAATCTCCATTACATTAGACAGGAAAATACTTTTGTATTGCGACTATTCGGACGCTAGTGCTCATTTCTAATTCTCCACAATATTATAATGGTCCTATAAATTCTGAACTTAAATCAAACCAATAAGGAATGCTTATTGGTTATATATAAGTTAGGTTATATATATATATATAAACATCATTACCAGAATAGGAAAAGAACGGCATAGAAATAAATTCAGTGCTCATTTATACACAAACTGCAAAACAACCACCCATAATGCTGGAGCTTTTAAAATGCACAAAAAAATTCTTCGTGCATAATTCAGAATATTTTTGTGCTTCTACTCCATATTTTTTTACTCTGTATTCATTAATTACACCTGCAAGTACACTTTTTACTACTTTGTAGGTGCAATAAATCATTTTTATTGTCTCTAGTTTGTTTTTAACTGGCAATAAGGTCTTCTTGGCTGTTTTTAAATATTATGCATTTAGTTTCTACCTTTTCCTTTTCCAGGATATTAGGCAAATGATTGTGTTCTTTTTTCCTAGGGATTTAGATTTACTCTTAATGGAGTGCTTTTTTAAACTTTCATCTATTTTCTAAATGTCATCTAGCAATACTTTGAACATTTGAAGCCAATCTCGTTGTCTTATTTCATAAAAGTAAAACTTTTACGAGAATACCATATCACGCACCGTGGAAAAACTTTTGTTACTAAGTTTGGTGGGTAAAAAAGATACTATCCATAAGCCAAAAATAGATTTTGCTGTAACTTATTCGTTATGGTCATTCTCTGAGGTATTGCAGTGTGTGTTATGATTATCTTGTTTATAAGCTACCTCTGCTGTTCGGCAGTTATTGTATGACTTAGAGTAGTTTAGATAAAATACTAGACACTTCTACAGTTCTGGTAGAATAGTATTACAAGTGCTGTTGGAACGTTGGTCTTGTAAAACACATTATGTAGCGAGAATATGCTAGCGTTTACTAGAGCTTCAATTTGCTCATTCCTTGCAGTTGATTCATTCAACTTGCAAGTAACTGCTAGCATTTGTTTGATTGCCTCATTGGGTTTGTATACCTATTCCATAGTAAACTTCGTGAGGTCCTTTGTTCTACTCCTTATTTGGGTTCAATGATCTTTGCCTTTTGTGTAAGGTCATTCTTAGTATTAGAGCAGAGTTTGGTATCGAGGGCAATATGGTAATTTGCTTTGTCATTGTTACATGGGGCTTGAGTAATACCGGCTTTCGGTGAATGTCAGAATTGTTATGGGATGGCAAACTTATAATAACTAGTACTTTAACAGCCATTTACACAACTATTTGCCTTATTGATATGTAATGGAAGTTCATTTTTGAGTGACCATTAGGTTTTTGTTTTCGAATCATGACTATTTTAAATGATTCTGAAATTCATGATGAGGTTCAATTTTATAGGGCTACTACTACTACTATAGCTACTCGAAGCTATTAATAAATTTACTAGTTTTCTCTTCAATTTAACGTCTTTTGTTTAGATTAAAAGTCTATAAATTGCTTGAATCAAAGTCTTAGACACTTGAAAGTTTTGTCATCGAGATTTTGAACAAAATTAATATTTTGCAAATCTTCGTTTTAGTATCAAAAGTAATTGCTACCATTATCAAATAATTGTTCATTGTTAGTTTTAAATTGTTTCTGTAATAGAATTTAAACAATTAGGGTCGTAAAGTTTGGGCATGATTATTCTGTTTTGATATTTTAATGGTTTTCTTTTGTAAAACAGAATAATTGAAAAGATAAATTGGATTAAGGACTAAAGGCATTTGCTTATCGTTGTCTCTTCTATAACTCGCCTTAATATTTGCATAAAAAATAAAAGAAATGTAATAGATTTATTATTATAGATTTTTCATTATTGAATAAGAAAAATAACATAGTGTGAATCCTCTTTGAAGACAATAAAGATCTTTTATTTTATCAGTCGCTTTTCTTTGGTCAATAATGTTGACAGAACAAAATAATTAACTTAATCGTTTGGGTGAAGAGGATTAAACCCCATTACAGCGTTTTAACGATTTTCCAAACTGTTGTTTGATTGAAAATCGATAATGTACTTGACCTACTTGGGAATTTGTATAGATAACAGTCTTTCCAACACAAAACTAGATACCATGTCATACAAGGAACTCTAGACAAAATAATATTCAATAAGTGCCAATAATTGTATAAGTTAATTTTTGGTGTTGGCCACGTGCAATTTCGGGAGCTTATGTCAATCTCATATATTGTAACCTTTTTGACTACATATTTTTTCTGGAATATCAGTTTGTCGAGGCATGATTGGCATGGTCGAAAAAGTCGCATTTTGATTTTATTTTTCACAAACAGGAATTAAGATAGATTAATACGGCCCTCTGATCAATTAGACGCAAATTTTTCTTTTACCTCCCCATATAATTTTGTCTTAAGACAGATTTAAGACCGTTACGTCGCGTCGTCTTGTCTCATAAACACGTAAAAATCAGGATCAATACTCATGATCTCGGAATCCCGGCAAAACCTTAAAATGTGAAAAAGTCTCAGCCATCCAAGGACAGAATACTTGCACATCGACCCAAGGAGTCTTTATTTATCCTCGCACCAACGTACTTGAGTCTTTATTAAAAAGATATTAACGCTGCTTCCTCCATACCCACTTCCTTTTCACGATAAATATTGGAAGCCTCTTTACACCGTTAAAAGATGGGAAATAATAAAGCTCTTCCACAAAAAAGATAGGTACAGAAAGTCGACCACATACAACGAAGGAAAACATACGCACACATAGACACTCTTCACGTACATCGAGTGCGTTTGCACTCTAGACAGAAGGCCGGAAGCATACACCGCGACTATGTGTGCGTATGCCTCTTTTCGCTCGTTGTACGCAGTTGGCCTTCTGTGTTGTATATTTTGTGGTTCTACACAGATAATTATTTTTATATTAATAACGGTATTTGTTAACAGGTAAAGTATGCTCCTAAAGTGAAGATGTTCATCAAATCTGGTGCCAATGGGAAGATTCCAGAAGGAGATGATGTTGTTATAGGTAAGGTAACTTTATGAATTCTAATTGAGACAAATTGCAATTCTAATAGCGATTGCGATTGTCCAAGTGCCAATAAGAGGCCCTAGACAAGTGACATTCTGCCATCAAAAGCGTGGCGATAGCGATTGTCAAAAAGGCAAAATTGTATGGGACTGAAAAGCGATATCGAAAAATCACGTCATCAGTCCCTAACATTTTGACACTTCGACTACCGCCTTCGATGACATTGGATTCCACTTGTCTAAGGTACGAGATTGATCAGATGACATTTCGATACCGTTTTTCAATCGCATACATTTTAACTTTTTGACAATCGATGTCGCCACGTCATCGCTGATAGTATGTCCCTTCTATAACCATTTACACATGGAATTAAAGTACCGATTATAATAATGCCAAAGTAGGTACTTGCTTTTAATCGCTTGATCATATTGGAAAGCCATTAAAAGCGTTTCATCAATTAATGTCAAAGACTTCATTATACAATAGTAAATAATGATAAAATTATCAATATGGCCATCATTATTAATTTGGAAGTAGGTTCTATTTTAAAAATTGATCCACCTTACTTGAATAAATTGATAATGTTCTGTTCACTTTAGTCAAGTTTATTTATACCAATCCATTTTTTATTAAATTAGGTCATTTATATTGAAGTATTTTCTCATATTAATATTCGTTCGTTAATTAGTGCATGTTTTAATACATGTTTTTATTTCAACAGCCTGTAGAGCCGATGCAAATCCATCCAACCTAACGTATAAGTGGTTCTTGAATGAAAAACTTATAGAAGGAAATACCACTGAATTGGTAAGTTATTTGAACTAAATAAATGATCGTATAAATATTTAACATTTGAGTAAAAGCAATATTATTCCGTATAAAATATATATAGTTTATTGACATTAACAGTAACATATTATGTTAATGTGACTATATATATCACACTAGAATACTTTGTTTCTTTGTATTTTGTGGCTCTCAACTCAGGTGTTCACAACTCAGGTTTTCACACAAAATACTAAGTGATGGTGATATCTATAGCTATGTTTTCAATATATAGATAAGAATAAAAATAGCTATTGAATACATACAGATGTTATTCAATGAATAGACAACGTTTATGAAAATAACAATAAGTCCAATAGTAAAAATATCTATTTCTTTCAACAGAAAATAAACAACATTACAAGAAAATACCACGATGCTACAATCAAGTGTATTGTCTTCAATGACGTTGGGAACAGCGAAGAAATAGAAACACTTGAAATTACATGTAAGTAGAAACAGTTTTTAGAGTACAACATACTAGTTGCAAGAAAATGATATACGACATAGAAAAAATCATGCAAGGAAAAACATTCAAGACACTAACAATTCACTAAATGAAAGACTTATCAGAACTATTCTGCAAAATTATTGTATTATCGTTGTAAAAAGTTCTATTTCTAACTAAGTCTTAACTTTTTAGATGCACCAACATTTAAAAACTTACCGAAAGATGTGGAAGCAGAAGTAGGCACTACTGTCACTCTCAGTTGTGATGTCGATGGATATCCCCCACCGGAGATTAGATGGCTGCATCATGAAGAAGACCAGATGATTGTAAGTACATTATTATTTATATGGTCACCAATCTCCTGCTTATATCTCATTAGATGTCGAGGTAGTGCGTCCTTTTTCCTTTCCTGAATAGTACCTCTGTCATCTTATTGATCTCTTTGAAAAACAAAACAGTTATACAGCCTTCAAAATACATTTTGCTGAACATCTAAAAAATATCGAATATATTATTACCTTATTTTCGAATCATTACCAATAATATAACTAATTATCTTGAGGTTCTAGTGGGTTTTCTGCGCTACATTTGCCAGATCTATTTATAGCCTTCTCCTTCAAAGCAATCACTTTTCGTCTAAATTGACATTTCTAACCAAAGCTTGGCTTTGACAGAATATGTGGGTTTACCTCTGACGTTTCCATACTAATTTGGTAACATCAGTACAACAGTTTCCGCACATCATTCGGTCCGTAGTGCATTGGGGTACTGGCTAACATAGCCAACCTAGCTCCGTCCAAAAGCACAGTATCTTCCTGGGGGCTTCACAGCCTTCACGGAGCGACTTTTCTCCTCAGTGTTCCGAGGATTTCTTCAAGTTGAGATGCCACGGCCTCGCATTCAAGGATTACGTCGGCGGCTGTTTCTTCGGCGTTAAAACAGCCCCTGCAAAGTGGACTGTCTTTAATATATAATATATGTCAATATCAGTACTATCGAGGTCATTAGTGTTTTCCTATAAATAAAATATTGCCCTGATGATCGTGAGAATACTCAGTTTTGAAAGTTTTTTCGATATTTTAGTAGGATTTTATTAAAATCTTCGCAGTAGGTAGGAGCCCAAACTCTAGATTTCTGTCCGTGTATTCCACCTCACAAAGAGGAGGCCTGTGCCGTAGCAGTGGGAACATTAATAAGCTGATGATGATGATTGGCAATTGCCTCTTTTGCTGCTGCTTCGCTGCTCACATACAGGGGTCTTCAAAAATATAAATGACAGATTTCGGAGCCACCATAATATACCAAACCAGCAAATACAATTACGATGTTAAGTTTCATCATCATCATTTCAGCCAAAAGACGTCCACTTCTAGACATAGGCCTTCCCCAGGCGTCACCACATTGATCGAAACCGTGCGTTTCTCATCCAGCCTATTAAAGTTAAATTTAAATTCAACAAAAATAATAAAACTTAAAAAATGGACGAACCAACAAAAGAATTCTCAATTAGAAGCGAAACAAATGGTCAAAAATATCCGACGCTATGAAAACCGTACAAAGTTAGTTGGTCATGAGTAATTATGTAACACATACACAAAAGTTTTGCGTGAAATCGATGACCAAAGCGCTGTGTGGACAATTTTATACCGAAAGTTATGCCGTTAGCTTGTGGGTTATTGAGTATGTGATATTTGGCTCTGGGTTTAAAATTATGATTGCTAAATGCAATTGTTGGATCTTACAAGAGGCTCTAGACTGTATTATCATCATCATATCAGCCGAAAGACGTCCACTGTTGAATATAGGCCATCTCCAAGTGTCGCAAAATCGACCGGTCCCGTGCGTCTCGCATCTCCCGGATTCCCGCAACCTTAACCAAGTCATCTAACAAAAATGTCAAACATTATCGAAATGTTACGTGATCTTACATTTTGGCATTTAAACCATCGCCTTCGCTGATAAAAAGGCAATTTGACTGAAGCCTAAGGTGTCTCTTGCATTTAATGCATTCATTGTCTCTACCTGGTTTTTGCATCTTTTGTTTTATAGTACAGCTTCTTTGCAATTTATTCATTAATTAATTTTCAATTATTTTGGGCAGCTGCAGATTGGGAGAAAAAAATACAAAAAATGCTTCACTTTCCTTTGTATGGTCCACTTTGTTCACATTTAACAAAGTTTCAACGGTCGCGTTTTTTACGCTCTTAGTATATTTACCTTCACTATTTACTTTAATAACAGGAATTTTAAAACTAGTCACTATAGTGCTCAAAGGCAAAAACAAGACATGCGTTGCTAATTACATATTTTTAACAGCTTAAACATAACAGGTTTTGTTATAAGCAATACTACACTTGAAGTTATTATAATATTCTTCGAATTTTACGAATGCCTCTTCTATATAATGCTTCAAGACTTTTTCAAGCATTACTTACTATTGAATTGCCTTTATTACATGTCCTTAATACCTAAATTCCAAGTAAACCTAAGTTGAATAGGCATATTACATTTTCTCGGTTTTACCAGATGCTTTGACTCTGTGATTTTTGTTAGGCTCCTTAAAAAGAAAGTACACAGGAGGTCTTTCTATCATTTTGGTCGCCATTCCATTTTTTTTCTAAACTTGGCTATATGTACACAAAAATCACTTTCAATATAATTGACTTTGTTTTACCAATATCCGTAACGTTTTCATTTATATCTCCAATATTAGGTGGAACTGTACCAGTATCAATATCGAGCCCTAATTGTTTGGCTCTACCAAAAGTTATTTCATTTGTGTTATTTACTTTGTGAACACGAATAGCAGAATTGTTTCGTCTGTTAGAAATCCGGTCGTAAAAATCAGTATTTTTTGTTTTAGGTTCCAGTAAAGCATGTTCCTTTACAATGTAATTGTTTACGGTATCAAATTCAAAATGTGGATCCTTTCCATGCATAAAAAAAAAATAGGCCCGTATTCCAGATGCTCGTAATTGACACAAACTCAAAATTAGAGACACATCTAACAAACAACTGCCAACCAATCACAACTCTCGAGTTTGGCGTAAATGATTCTTCAGCTTGACATAATTATGTGTACTCAATAGAGCAAGGGCCCAGACATCCCAGACGTTAACGAATTCTTTCTACACAAAATGTGTGGTAGGTATCGAATGAAAGTTAGCAAGTACGAATACGTTCCAAGTACATGCTAACACTACTCAATTCCACTGATTTTGTGTTAAAAGAGTTCCGTAACGTTTGGGGCGTCTAGGATCTTAGACTTGAACACGTTAATGTAAAAAAAAAACAACCAATCACAACTGTCCATTGCAATTTTGAGTTGAGTTGAGCATGAGCGTGTGAGCATCTGGAATACCGGCCTTAGAATATACGATTTCAAAGACATTAGGATTTATATCATATTTAATAATATGAACGGACCCAGTTTTAGCAAGTGTGGGTGTTCGAAAAAAACAATACGAGTATATCCTCCGAAAAATAAACGGTCCGAAAATAATATATTTCGTATACAAAAGCCGAAACTATCCCGGGGCAATCTCATTACTTACTACTACACATAACTTTGTCTGTGGGTGTCACGGCCGCGGCTTTATTACAAACTTGTCATATCTCTTAGGGCAAATTGTACTAACAAGGCATGAGATAGCCCTGTTTGTCTGAATTTGGGTCTAGTTGCCTCGTTTTGAATTTTAATATTCTTTTTTTATGAGTGTTTTGGGTTGTCGGTCTTTGTTATATAATAATAATGATTTGGCTGCAATGTCACTAAAACTTTAATTAAAAACCTTCCTGATAGCGTAATGCGATATCGGTCGGATATCGCGTACACTTATTTTCTAAGTAATCTTCGAGTGCAAATCGGTCGTCTTGCAACATTATTGCTTTTGTGTATTCGTGCTTGCAATTTTAATCACCTTTTGGTTTGATATAAATCTAATTGCATCGAGCAATCAGGACGGTCGCATAGGGCAATTTTCACCAATTGAAATAGAACGTGATTTCGTAAGCTAAACCCGGTTCAAGCTTTGATCTGAAACGAAATTAACGGGAATCTGACTAATATTATAAATGCGAAGGTTTGGATGGATGTATGTTTGTTACTTAAATCAAGCTAGAACGGCTGAACGGATCTGGTTGAAATTTGGCACAAAGATAGATGATAGTTTGGAATAGCACATAGGATACTTTTTATCTCTGGCATTCACTCGTGATAATTTTCGACTTTAACGTTGGCGATGCCGCTGGCAGAAACTAGTGTTGTATATTGAAAGGTAGCTAAGAAAATAGCACCAGCTAAAAGAGAAACAAGTCTGTTTGAACATCTCACAACCTCCTCACCTTAGTTTTATTCCAAGTAATAACGACACAATTTTATCCACAGAGAGTTGGAAGAACAGCAAACCTGACTCTTACATTGGACACCCACACTTCTGGCCGGTACCTTTGCAAGGCTAGCGTCGATGGATACACCGAGATTGAGGCTGAAGCTTCTGTATTTATAAAAGGTAAGGCATCTCTTGTGTTATGTTGTAGATTATTTTTTATTTATAAAAAGTATTATTGTGTATTGCGTTGTTAGAAACGTGTAGCAGGCCCCTAATTTTTAGCTGATTCATAATTCGAATTTTCTATAGAGAATTCGAATTTAGAATCTGCTAATCATTTGCTATTATTAGCTAATGCGACTATAATTTTAAATAAGTGTAATTAAACAAAAATACAAACATTTTTCATGTGTTAGCATTTAATATTCATTCATAAAAGAATGAATATTAAAAAAAATGCCAGCATTAATGACATCATACGTCGGGCTCTTGTCACCGCCTTGTGCCAGCAGTTTTAGAACCCAATGGCTTGGCACGCGACGATGAGAAGAGACCAGACGGGATGACCATTATGCCTTGGAAGGTGGGTAGACCTTTGGTGTGGGATGCAACATGTGTCGACACCCTTGCGCCATCCCATCTTCTAAGCACGGCAGGCTGTGCTGGGGCGGCTGCTGCTGGTGCAGAAAACCTCAAACGGCGCAAATATAACAACCTTATTGGAAGTTATATGTTTGAGCCGTTTGGGATTTATTTATTTATTTATTGAGCAAGGCACACCAACGACTCATTTACAAATTAATATTAGAAAATATCATTCAGAAAAGATCCTGTGTAAGCAAGTCACTTACAGGCATGCACATCATTATCATAATAAGTCACATAAAATAAAATAAGAATTTAAACAAACAAAGTGAAATCAAAGAAAATTACATAAATTAAAATAAAGTTTAAATATACATGTCGCTGATTAAATTGGTATTCAATAAAATTAACTTTAAAAACAAAATTACATTATTAACAGAAATTATAATAAAATGTCAAGTTACATTATTAACATAAATATAGCAAGGTTAACATTATAATATTATATATAACATTTCCACAGAACGATTTAAAATACAATATTGCAATATTGCTAATTACTTACTTTATTTAAATCATTGATAAGACACATATACATTAATTAAAATTACATTATCAAATGATATTACATTATTAAAAATAAAATAAAAAAATGGAATTCAAAAAAAATTAAAGTATACATTATAGATTAGCAGCAAGAGTAGGTAGCTGATTACAGATCAATGTTCACGATTTTAGATTTAAATTTTGGCAGAGTATCAAAGAAGATATCGATGCTGTTTTCGACAGAACAAACTCTGTTGTACAAAGTCAACATTCTGTTTAATGGAGCATGGCGGCCCAGATTTGTGCGACTTGTCTCCGTAACAAATAATCTAGTGGTGCGCTTGGACCTGACATGAGAGTAACGAGGGACTTCTAGGCTAATTTTAGCAAACATTATGAATTATTCTGGATTAAAACATTAGGTCCATGGGGTCCGAGTGCGCATCGAGTTTTTCGAGAAATTAGCACAAAGCTCCTCGACTCTTCACGTGACCACAGGGCTGGCCTTTTCTTCGGCCAGAGAATGAGCATGCCATTCAACGTGCCAATGCTGCCAGCGTTCTGGGCACGTTTCCCATTGACATCGATGTGGACGAATTTTTTGATGCACAATGAGCTTTTTTCCGTCTCCCCTTTGTATTTGTATATAGGTATTTTATTTTTTTAGAATATTCAATTGTATATATATGTTTCAATAATAATAAAAAAAATATATAAAAGAAGTACATGAGTATGTAGTAATTGTAGTATAGTATAGATTGGTGGCGGATATTTGACAGAGCTTTACCGTGGCCCTGACAAAAGCAAATGAAGGAACACGGGTGAGATTGTAGGCAGTAAAAGTCTGACAAGCCCTTTGAAGTGGGAGCGCTTCACCCAGAGCGGGAGAAATCATAAGATGATTTCGAAAGCCAAAAAAAAAGTTATTCCTAAAAATCTAACGGCGCCTACTTAAAACTTGAACAAAGCATAATGTATTTCGAAAGAACTCTGTTTATTTCTAGTATTCCGCCTTAGGTATAAAGACACTTTCCGAGAGCCCGACTTTCTGTTAACAAAAACAAAGAACTACTATCGCGAATCTAAACTTCCCAAGAAAAATCAATGTAGTACCCAGTAATAATAAAACTAAAGGAATCGGAATCAAATTATACGTATCAGAAACAATTACTCGATGACCTACTTTGGTTCTCCGTACAAACTTGACATAATTATTCCAAAAACTGTATAAATTCCTACAGAAGCTATTTAATTTTCCTATAAATTTATATAATTGGATGTTTCTATAGAAGTCTCGTTTCTTAGCACGGCTAGTACGAAACACTTTCTTTCATAAAAAATAAATGAATTCCACCCTTGGGCCCGTACGCTGAATAGCGCACACATTTCTAATGAAGTACCCTACTATTTTCTTTCAGTGTAATTAATTATTTTATTAGGGAATCGTATATTATGTTGAGATCAAAGGTTGTAAATGTATTAGGTTTTGTGCTTTTATTTCTAAAATATGACTAAAATATGGTATGTTTTTATTTCTGAGAATATATGTGGCAATTTACGAAATTAATTATAAGTTTATTCTAACATAAAACTTAAAACAAATGTTAAGGTCGAGTTATATATCGAAAATGAAATATTTGAATTGTATAATTTTTTTTTCGAGAAACATTAAGAAAAACTTATAACATGTATAAGTAAATAGATATTTAAAAAAAAAAATACAACTTGAAATAATTATAAGAGATTAGGTTATATAATTCTATAATTGGATAGTAAGTATGAGATTACCGCAGTTACAATTTTAATAATTAATTCCATCATAATTGAAGGCATATGAATCGGAGGCTCATTTATATTCAAGCGTAATTCTCAGTAAAGTTCATGTATGAAAATTACAACGAAATTTTGGAATTTCTATATAATTTTTGCTATGAAATTAATGAAATTAGGTCCAATTACGCATATCTCAAATACTATCTCAGGCTCTTAAATTTTAATGAATTCTACCTGAACTTGCAAGAAGTTATTAACTGTATAATTTTCTCGAATAAATTCTTGTGTATCTAATATTAGAAGCAGATATTAATAATGTATACTTACATTTTTGGTTAAAAAAAATTGTGGACATATATTTATCTAAAGTCTTTATAGTTTTTATAAATTTACGCTCCGTTGTACAACAGGGTAAAGGTTCGTCACCTTATATAACCTCTTTGTTAAGGATTAAGAATTTTCAGAACACATATTATTCCTTTGAAGAAATAAATTATTAACCTGAATTATTTTTTATTACGATAGAAAAATAAAACGTTTACTTTTTATACCGTTGGCATTTTTAGCAATTTTTAAATCCACTCTTTTTTTTTTCATTTAAAATCTTTTTCGAAAACCTACCCATAGTAAGGGCATTACAACGTAAATGGGGTGGTATGCGAATGTTAGCTACCTCGGGAAAGGTGAATAAGAAGTCTCATACAACTCGTTCGTCGCTCCACAACGCCAGTTTCGTTCTTTGTCTATCATTACAGTCGTGTAGATGAATATATTGTCTAACAAAATGTTACGGAATAGCTCAGGTTGAAGTAACTTCTACTGTATGTGGAACGTGGTAATGTGTATTTATGGCTTCATTTACGTGTTACGGAGTCTAGATTTTAGAAAGTTTCGTGTAAATACCTTAAGGTTTATTGTTTTGGAACAACTTCTTTGTAATCGACACGATCATTTTATCTTAGATGGCTTACCTAGTCAAAGTGACATTCCGTCAGCGCTAACGATTATCAAAACGTCAAAAATGCGCACGGGCATGCGCTATCAAAGTTCATCGTCATTATCGTTAGCCTTTTAACTTTCCCACTGCTGGGACACAGGCTTTCTCTCTATGAGAGGGAATGGGCCTTTATCATCCGAATTGTCGTTTCTTGGATAGTTTCCTCACGGTGTTTTCATTCACCTTTTTTAGACCAGCGGTGATGATTAAATAATTCACAAAGTAAAGTGCCTACTTGGATTCAAACCACACGTAAGTCAGCGCCGTTACCACTGGGCCACCACTGCTCTTATCCTACCAAAGTTACGTCATAGTAAATCCAAAACATTTTGGAATTTTGTCAGTAGTTATCACCGGAAGAATGTCACTTCGCCTGGAAACCCCTGGCTAGAGTTAAGTCAAGTTAAATTTTGTGGATGAGGGTCCAGTACCGAGATCAAGCTGTAATTCATAATTCAATTCTCAACCATTGGTACTTTAAATAGAACCTTAGCAACAACAAAGTCGAAACAAGAACGAAAAAGCTAAAGAAAAAAACGGAACGACTAATCTTACCCAAACGCGACCGCATTAATAAAGTCCTCGTTATAAATACTTAAAAAGCAACGTCCATCAATCTAAATGACGCATTTCAAGTAAATAAAGTGCTTCTTAATAACAAGTCTTGAACTAAATAACAGACTATTCACCGACCAACAATACTAGGCGAACAAAAGCAGAAATTTTGAAGTCATACAGCGCGAGCGGGGTCTTTAGGTCTCTCGCACACTGGGCGATCACAAACACGACTTTAGGCTCTAAACAAGTGTCATTCAATCAGCGATGGTAATAGTCGAATTTCCGAAATGTAAAGAATTGACCACGAGACATTTCGAAAGCGTTTGACATTCCCATACGTTTTTCCAATGTTATTGTGCCTCTTGTGATGATAATTAAGGTTGATTTTTCAACAATTGTTAAGACAGTAGAATTTCGTAAAATTCCACGAGTATCATCGAAAACAATTGCTAAAAAATCGAAATGAAAGGAAGTGAAACCAAGTGAAATTTTGAGCATGAATGTCAATCCCTAATTTTTTCAATTAATACTGATAGAATAAAAAAATGTTAGTGCCGAGTGCCATGGGATGCGATATATATGAATATTTAAACACAATTGTTTATCTGAAAGGGCAGAATCTGGGTAACATGTTGTTCACTTTGCCCAAACTTGCGGTCGTGGTAGCCCTGTACACGAGAGCCCTAACCTAGAATAATTTGTAATTTTAATCACAGGTGTAAGTAGGGCAGGTCTAACTAGGTTACTAACAAAGGGGGTGATTCCTAACCCTGAAACGCTCGCTACTCCTATTCAATCTAAATTTCATATGCACAATGAAGCCTCTGTAGGTAAATAGAGTTACTAGGTAAATAGAATTTGTTCTAATTAGACAGGTGATATATTCAGTGTATTAATATTAGTCAAACTAGATGACCTAATTTGATGACATGGTTGGACAGTTCAATAATACATTTGACTTAATATTCTAATGTGGAAATAATTTCAATAATACCGATCATAATTGAAGGTTTGACAGGAAATAAATAGATAAATTTTGTTAATACTTTTGTTATGCGTACAGCTAAGGAGTGGAATACCCTGCTGGAGTCTGTATTTCCTGATAGCTACAACCTGGGAGACTTTAAGTAAAGAGTGAATAGATTTTTTCTAAGCAAGTATGCTTCATCGTTGACCACGTCATCGCTTACCATCCTGTGAGATAGTGGTCAAGCGCGAGCATAAACATATTTAAAAAAAATAACGAGTTTCTAACTTTCAAGATAGAATGTCTCCCATTGCGCGTATAATTATAGAGGCAATAGAAAAACAATAGCTTATGCAAACATGGTGTGCAAATCACGCGTCATGGGTTGTATATATATTAATTGATTTGCTGGGTTAACTTTTAAAAGGTAAACCTTTAATATTTGCACGACTGAAACGTTGAATATAGTGTTACAATGAAGAATCTCCGACCACCATGTTCTAACTAAATTCTTTTGAGACCGTTACTATATTAAAGGAGCCAAACACAAAAAGAGATGATTAAGAAGAAAAAACAATCCAACTGCTGTTATGTTTAAAAGCTGGACTTTTTAGTAACGATAAGCCAAAGGAAACTCAACGCCGGCCATATTTGTATACTGTAGGTACCATAAATGGTACAGTAGCAACTTACGGTCATTAAAGCGAACATTATGACCACACGCGTCGTTTATGACATGTATATGGCCGTATATGTTATGAGCTCAATTTGTAATTAATGCCCCTACACTACTAAATGTAGCTCTTGAAATCTTGATTAAGGCGGTAAGAAATGTAATTTTGAATGTGTAGTAAATAAAACTTTTTAATTATGATCCGAACATTCATTTTAAAATGTTGTCTACTTAAGAAGAAGCGCAATCACAATCACTTATATTATGTTTTAATTCGGGTGACAAAGATTATGATTTTGACGGGATTACATTATAATGAGCTTTGGACTAACATAAACCTTCGTTTCAGGACCACCAAAGATAATTTCAAACCAGACACAATTTGGAAATCAAGGAGACACTGTGAACATTGAATGTGCAGCATTTGCAGTACCGAGGATAGACAACATCATTTGGACTTTCGATGGGATAGAAATTGATGCTATACATGATCAGGTAATAAATTTTAATGAAGGCACCTTTTAAGAGAGTCACATAGCGTAAAAGTAACTTTAAAATATGCCAATTAGAAGATCAGAAAGGGCAATAGTGAAGCAATGTTCGATGCTAAAGAAAAAAGCACAATAATTTATTGCAATCAAAATAATTGGTGATATCGAAAATTCATGTCACTGTATACAATTGCTCTTCGACGCAATGATGAAAGGTGTCGCTCATTATTACCGAACAAAACTCGTTATAAAGTATACGCCAATTTCAATTTACTAAAGTAAAATATCATCGCAACGTGTCATTATAATTTTGATGCTGAAATAAAAGAAAAAAGTTTTATATTAGCTTGACAGGGTGAAAATTATTTTATAATATTTACAATACTTCAAATATCAAGTCATTGAACTACATTGGCAAGTTTTCTCTTTCACTGCTCTTCTTCTTCTTCATCTTCTTCTTTAAGTGCCATGCTTCCCTAAACTGTCTGAGTTTCAACCAAAAACTACCCACGATCTTATAAATGTCATCCATTCATCTGACTGTTAGTCTGTCGTCTCCTTCAACCATTATATTGATGACCGACACTGACGTCATCAAAACTAAACCCGTAAATTATGACAAAAAACCATACCTAATGAAAAATCATCTGCTCCTCAGTCTCCATTATCTATAGCTATGAAAACTTCCACAACATAAACTCAATTAACAAAACCATCTGTCTATCCAGGATTACGCGTTCCTCGAAGAGCTTCAATCCGGAGGTGTAGTGAACTCGACACTAATCATTCGAGAGAGCCAGTCCAAACACTTCGGAGTCTACAAGTGCAACGTTTCGAATGACTACGGTAGCGATACCATGGAAATCGTGTTACGGCCTAACAGTAAGTTTACCTTTGTTATTTTTATTTATATTGTTAGAGGTTTTTAAATTTACGCACGTCATGTGATTCTTATTAGTAACTTCAACTATACTACTGTGTATATAATGACGTTAGTAGATGAGAACAACACAATTCTGCCAATATCTCGTAGGCTTTATAAAAGACCATTATATGCCCACTGCGGAGCAAAACCCCTTCTTTCCTTCCATAAGTCATCCATGCTTAGAGCAATTGTGGACCAATCCTGTCGATAGGCATTAAGTTCATCCCGCAATCTTTGCCTGTGTCTGCCGCGATTTCGCTGGACATTTTCTGGAACCCACATTATCAATAATTAATTTCACATTATCAAATAATTTAAATTACTATAAGTAAATAACTTTGATATCATTATTATGTATCTGTTTCTGAATTTAGAACAAGGGAAAGGATAGTATTGTCTCGACAATGACCTACTAACCTTTTAACCGTGAGAATCAAGGATTATAATTTGTACTTTGTTAGTCGAAACCAATGGGCTGTTTCTTTGAGATTTGTAGTTTAACAGTAGCGTTGTTTTTATTAACTACCCTTTAAATATTTAATTAGTAGCAACCCAAACTAAGTAAAAAACACAGACTTTAGTATTTTCAAAATGTCAATAATCCTACTTACGTACTCTACGACTTTCTTTCATGTCTTTTTAGGTTGTCTATATCAATCAATCCTTTTGTACGTATATATTCTTGTAATTTTAGGTTCAAAACAAAATTCACATCTTATGTTATCGTTTTCCAGTTTTCTCTCTTTCCTAATAATATAGCTTTTTATTACATACTTATCTAATACTATAAAGAAAGTAATATTAGGAAGTGAAAAAATCTTGTTTCTATTTGGTCCTAAAAGATGATGAGGGTCTTCATTACAACCATTGTTTTTTTATTAAGTATTTTATGACAGCTACTTTACGATTTTCGAGTTTACGACTGTTCACTGAGGAAATTGAAAGAAAAAGGATAATCTTCGGTTTGATGGTCTATAAAGACCTGTAATTTGTTTAAAAATTAACTTAATAGTTTTTATATAGATATATTTGTGATAGGACTTGATAAAAGTTAGAGGGTTTAAGTATGTTTATACGTCTTGATATCTTGTAATTATATTATTCTTATCTTCATAGTAGATTTAAGAGAATGGATGAAGGAATAATTTTCTATCTTTATTTTATGGTTTTAAGATAAGGTAATATTTTTATTATAGTATACTATTTTGAGTAAATGACGTAAATATTTTGAGATTCAATCTTTTCCTAGCAAAGTTAAAGTCATTGTTCACCATGATATGAACTATTGAAATAGTAAATAACCCTCCACTTTTCTGTCATTCATTCGAAAATTCGTTAAAAGCCTCCGTCCCATCGGTCGATAGGATATCACTATTATTCTCTCGGCTGTCAGAACCGCTATTACAGTTTCAACGGCCGTGCATTATCGTAAATGTATCGCCATTTTGACTTTATAACCCTCACATAACTATAGCTCATCCATCTTCGGTCTCTTTACAAAATTCTCTTATATTTTTTCTGAAAATGTTCACACTAGATTGGTCAGGCTTTTGTGTTTCGATCAGTTTTGATCGAGGGTCCTAGAATAAAATTTTGTCTAAGACTGGAAAAACTAAAATGTAGCTTGATAGATGCTGGCTTTTCAGGGTTTCTTTTCATATTTTAGGTGATCCAATCTTTGTAAAATGTGGCTATATGTCTCGAAGTTCGAAACTAATGGCTGGAATGACCTCTTGTTGGATCAACCTTGTCAACATAATTTTAAGTTTATTTTGATACGTTCTTTACAAAAACTCTCTATTCCAGAAACATTCCCACTACTCCTAATTCTATTTGGAGTGACATCAGGTACAATAATGGTAGGAGCAGTGATCATGCTGGTAATACTATGCCAAAGAAAGCAGAGAAAAAACAAGCAAACACAGGTTGCTGAGAAACCAGACGTGACTGTTACAGCTGAAGAATTATACAAAGAAAATGATAGAAATTCTAATATCAGTGATTTGAAGCTTGAATTGAGGCAAGCTAATGGGAGTTGTGAAATTGTAAGTATAGATTTTGTTTTCTGTGAACTTGTTAATATTGATAAATATATTAAGTTTTATTGATATATATATCCCAAAATAGAAATAACGATATTTATGTTATTGAAATATAAATGATTGTGGCTATAGTAGGATCGCATCCTATAAAAGATTAGATTCAAAGCACTCATATTAAAATTTGTAATTTAATAACCTAATGAAAATGAGACGCCTCTATAAGTAGATATAATTACCACACTGAAACTAGTTGATATAATTTCTAAGGGTACAGCTCTGCGGTTTTCATGTTAAATTAGAACATAGTTAAGCCTATTAACTTTAGGGATCCACACATGACCGCGTTTTGTATTGCTAGAGGTTAAACAATAATAAATTCAACTAAATAAAAAGTTGCAACTGTTGTTTGATCTTAGTTCTTACACATAGATCAGCCTAATACTATCCGCATTAACTTTTAGTTATACAGTTAATGTAAGTCTGAAATAACTATGTTAGAGGCCTGTGAGGTTCCCAGAGGCTTCTTAATTAACTCTGACACCAGAGATGGCCACATCCTCACACGAAAAGAAGAACAAGAAGACTTTAAGTTATAGTGTATTGATATGGTGATTTACTGCAATATTAATTTATTAAAGAGAGGAGAGTCATTTTTATCCAGTTGTAGCTTTTTTTTAATTTTTAGGGTTAGGTAATGTTCCTACATTACCTAACCTTAAACATTTATGAATCTTCCAGTTACAGTTCATAATTATTCTATATTCATTCAGATGCTGTTACTATTAAGCCATATTCATTAATCACTTGGTAGTACCATAATAGCAGGTAGTAATCAACTCCATAAAATATATCAATACCCTTTTTTCTAGGATTACTCAAACACAGGATCGGACAGTACATTATGCTCGAACGCTAAACTTGGTAGCGGCATACCGCTCGCCGGTACAGTGCCTCTTTCATCTATAAACCAGACAAACACATATCAGCCGTATAGATATAGCAATGACTACACGGATCCCGCGTACGCTGATTGTTATAAGGTAATGGAATTTGTAATGTGCCTATCAATATTCTATTCCTTGACTTGTATGATCTTGGTAGAATGTAGTTTGATGGGATGTTACTGAGTATCTGTATATAGAGGGTTGTTTTTCTTTAGTTGAGTGATATCTTTATTTTTATTACTTTCTAAATTTTTGTGAATGTTCTTCAATTTCCTCGTCTGCTTTTAGGTTAACGGTTTTAGCAACGGTTACCAAACTTACGTGCATTATGGTCATGACTATACCCCTGGATCTTTGAGGGTGCAGTCTCCTACCATGAGCAGTGATAAACTTACACCTAATAGGTAAGATTGTGAATTGTTATTCTTACCTTTATTCCTTGCGCCAGAATCATGCTCAAAGTCTTCTGTAACTCCTAGAAGAAATCAAGTTCGTGTTCAATATACCCATGAAACTACTATGATTCTGTTTTGTTATTTTTATTGGTTTCGTCTTTGGATATACTCGTAGCAATTGGTTTGTTGCAATTGTTAGTTCTATGTGATAAAAAATCACCATGCAACATCAATGGTCAATGTGAACATACTGTGTTTTTTCAACCAAAGAGATTGACGATTGTAACATTGTAGCAACTGGTGTTTTACTTGCTGACTTTTCTGGTATTTTGAACTATATTTTGTCCGTTTTTTGTCTGTTTGATGTATACTTAAACCATTATTGTTTGTTGTGACAGGTCAGTAAACGGCAGTCTGCCTCGTAGTGTGGACACGCCATCGACAGTCCAGTTTAATACTGGCAGTGGGTCACAGAATAATTCGTTACAACGCAAACAGAAGAGACAAGATAGCAGCAATGCGCTGAATAATCTTGGACTTCCTACTACTGAGGGTAAGTTTAGATGTAAACAGTTTTAGGGGCACAGTTGTTAATATTTTATGTATCAATGAAGTTGAGCGCCGACTTTTAGGTAGGGTTGTTAGCTATGCGAGCTAACAACCGTAATTTAATTAAATTTAATTGTTTTCGACGGGACGCAATGAAATCCGGTCTATATTTTCGTATAAGGCGAAGCTAATAACATGTTTGCAGGTAGCCGTGGGCTACTGTGGAACAGTGCCTTTAATCATGATGTCGTATGTTCGAAAAGTAAAACACATTATTGCTGGTTATTCAAATTGATTGATGAAGTAATATTGGACGAAATCGATGTTTATTTTTGCGAACCCATCACAAACATAAATCTTAGTGCTGTGTTCAATGTTGTACTCTTGATTTCTAATTATAATATCTTTCTATTATTATGCTAAGTAGTTGGTATCTTAATCAACCAATCACAAAAGCTAACAAAATTCTTTTTACTTAACATGATTTAATATTTTATACTTTAGGTGCCACTTATATGAGAGTGGTATAACCCTTAAACTATACGCCTGCTACGTCAAAGCATACAACTCTTTGACATAGGTACTCTTTGTATCCTGCATTCTAGCGTAATACTTTAAAGGCTTTTAAAAGGGGAAAAATCGCTTGTGAAATATTTCCTTCATAACGCATTCGATAAAATTTTACTTCAATGTTTCAATGTAATTGGGGAATGTCTTTTGGGTAAAATGAAAGTTGTATTCCGTGTAGGGTGGTGAGGAATATTTTTGTAGACGTTTTAGTATTAAATTTGATGTAATTAATACGAAACATATTTTTGTTATGTTTCGTTTCAACTTGGATATTGCAGTATTGAACTGACTTTATGTTACATATTTTCATTTAATTATTATTTCTCATGTATCAATTTGTCTGTTTTAACCAATTAAAAGGTGAGGATTATTTTTTCTGACTCAAATTTTAATTCGGAAAGATACCTAAAAGCAAAAACCTTACCTTCTTCTTCTTTTCAGTGAACCGGGTACCAAACGGCGGTATCATCCACGGTGTAGACGTCCGATACGCGGCCACATACGGCAACCCGCATCTCCGGACGGGTGCTGGACTCGGGTTCTCTAACACGGTGAATACGGCGAAACCGGCTTCCACACCGGCGCCGCCGCCGTATTCATCTGTTAGAAGTTCTGTTGTATTACCGTCAGGTGAGTGAAAATCTACAGAATTTGAGAATTGTGGTTATAATTTGTGCCTTTCTGAAGTTTGGTGATAGTATTTACGGCAAAGTGTTGAATAGCTTTTTATGCCATTGAGTGGCAAACAAGCTTGCGGCGTACTTTTCATGCTACAGAACTTAAAAACTTGAAAAGAGGACGTAGACAGAATGAAATACTATCAGTGATAACGACGGTGAACCATTTCTATGTCATTTGCTACCGGCCGTCCATTTCATGCATTTTGAACCTTTTGTCATACATTATCGCTGCTAGAATCTATTTGGTTTTCATATATATTTTTCTTCATCATGATTGTGTGATGACTACTGTAACGATTTTGTCCACTTCGTAAAGAGGCCAACTAGTAGCGACACATTAATCGATTAATAGATTGTGTTACCGAACAAACTGACCCAAAACTTTTGTATCATTTTGCACCACATCAAGATTAAGGTAATCTTGTAGTATTGCTACGTGTGATAAAGCATTAATATTGAAGAAGATTTATTTATTTATTTAATAATTAATGTACACACACAGTATAATACATAAAGACAACACATCAAGACAATAGAGTACAAGGGCACTGCTTATTTCTTAAGAAATTTCTGCCAGCAGACCCGCGAAAAGGAAAAATGAAAAAGAAATGTAGACAATAGTGTGTGAGAACTGGAAAATAAGAAAAGTGAAAGACTTAAACTAAGTTATAAAATTAGCACACCTACACAATTAGTGTAATGGTGGATAATTACAAATATAAATACATAATTGTATAATATATAGATACTTATGTATTATATATATATATATATATATACATACATAAATAAAGATCAGACTTGAGAGGATAGATAGTGCTCTTTTAAACGTTTTTTGAATAGTGAGATCGTATTTAAATCTCTGATGCTAGGCGGAAGTAAGTTCCACAATCTTACAGCAGATTGTAGTGTTATTCCACCTAAAAACAAAACCAGGCACACAATTTTTTTTTCAAGCGAATTGTAGTGACACTTGTAGTAGCCACTTATAGTTCTTAACTCAAATATTGAATTTGTCATACACAGGTAACTCTTCCCACTCAATAACGTCACCCACGAGTCTGGCATCACCACAGTGTGCCACCAGTCCCATCACTACGTCAACAATGTCTACTGACAGTACGCAACCACCGGTAAGTTTTCATTTCAGTTTTTCTTCAATACGAAATAGGCAAAAGTATTTTTTTTTATGAAAATTATATTTCCCAAAATATTCATCATCGTCATCATTAGTCTTTTAATGTTCCCACTACTGGGACACAGGCCTCCTCTCTGTGAGAGGGGCTATGGGCCTTATTCCACCACGTGAGCCCAGTGCGGATTGGTGGATGTCACATGTGTTCGAAGTTTGGTTTATTATTTTTCCTCAAAATTTTTACATTTCGAAAATATTGAAGTTATTTACAGCTGTGAAAACATTTTGCATCATCGTTTTTTAAATACTTCGGCAAATTCTATAAGTAAATAAATTCATAATATTGTTTTACATAATATCCAGTGTAAATTCATCTCCAGTGTAAAAATACTACAAGCAACAAAATAAAAGGGGTACTAACATTTGTGCTCGATTTTTCTTCTATTTTGATTTGCACAATGCTCTTGATATAGGCATTGTCTATAATGTTAATTTTGTATTATGTCCTAACACTGGTACTTTTATATCAGGTTGGTGTAGCGACGTCGTCAGCGACGCCACAATCGCCAAGTGCACACTACATCTTGGCGCCATCGAATAGGACTATTAGTAATGCGACTGTTACTAAGAAAGGTGAGAATTTATACAATCTCTTTAGCATTCCATACCCAAAGGTCCAAAATATCCACATGACATTTCAGCCCATGTCAATCAACCCATACATTTTGAACATTCCAGCAATCGTTACCGCTGATAGAATATCCCTGAAAGAAGGTTAGGATCATATAAAAGATATGAGAGGTTATTGCATTTTCTGCTTAAGCATTATCCACGAGAAAAATCCTAGATTAGAACAGAATTTTCATGAATATTTTCTTGTAAGATATTTTATCTACTCTCATATCATAATGTTCGAATTATATACTTCGAAACGAGTTTTGACAAACTTTAAAAACACAATACCGAAATTTCAAAATATCATCTTATTATAACACTTTCGCTTTAACAAAATAATGCTATAAAACAATGCTATAAAGCCTCTTTTTCCTCCTTTTTATCTAATTGGCAAAATGAAAAAAAAAACATTAGATACTAGCACGCTTATAAAAATCGCTGAACTGTTTAGAGCAAATTCTTCTTTTTATAGAAAATTTGAATTAAGAATCTGTTAATCATTTGATAGACAGCACCGAGAATTTATAAAATGGTTCTAAAATCATAGTCGGACTGACTTTAATATATTTCATTTTGTATGTGTGCATCCATTTCAACTATTGAAAGGACTTGCTATTACGATTCCAGTGTCCGGAAATCGAATACGGGTATATATCATGCAACGTCAAGCGGGTAAATAATTCACACTATGTTGAAAACGTGGTACTAAATCATGGATAGTGGTCTGAAAACCTCGCGATCGATCTGTGTGTTTTCGTGCAAATATTCAGTGGTGTAGAAATTAAGTGAAAATGATTTATGAAGTAAAGCAAGAATAACTGATTTTTTTAACCCTTCTTCTAAGAGCAAGATAATGATTCGGACTTGAAAACAACTATGACCTCACAAAGAACAAATTAAAATGAAAGTCAGAAAAAAATATTATCTAATGAGTTCAGAGTGTTTGAGAGGAGACTCTGAACTCATAAGGTAGTATTTTTTTTATACATATGACGATTAAAAGCGTTTGTTAAGGTTACAATAGTCGATCATTATTCCATACAAACGTATTCTGGCGATTACTCCAATGTTTGACTATGTACGTTAAAATAAAAAATAAATATAATTTTCTCATCATTATCTAGCCCCGTATGGAAAAAAAAAGTAAAAAATATAAAATTGACTGTTAAGGGCGTCGAAAGTTCCTTATTTCAACACTAATTTTAACGCACCTTTGAGCGGAAATAAATACCATAAGAACAAAGAAAATTGCAAAGCGGCGTCCATACAGGGTTAGATTAGTAGTTCAACAATGCAAATAATTTTATTTTGAAAATATTCATTAAGTAATTTTTTCATGATATCTAAGACTCTCTTAAAAAAATTCTCTCTCTCAAAAATTGTCTCTTTATAAAATTGATAGCGCTCGTTTTCGTCCTAAACCATCATCCATTTCGATACAAATTTGCAAAAGTGCTAATTCATACGCGAACTAGCTTCTTACTACTTAATACAGCATCTATCTCTTTCGCACGTGTTGTCGGATGAGATAGCATGCATTTTTACGTCGTGAACAAAATAGTTCGTGCCGTCGACTAGGGGAACCTTAAACTGGGCTAACAGAAATAAATTAGCTTCATTTGTCAGATATATTTATTCCGAGGCGTGAATTTGATTTTGACAAAAAAACATTAATTAATTTAACTTCTGACTAAACCAGACCCTTGACATCTGTGTACAAGCTACCGTGTATAAAATTTAACAGTTTTTTGTTCTTTACAGGTAACGGTCATCAAACCCCGTTAGCGACCCACGTATAAGATAAGATTAAACATTTTTCTATAAAAGACTTTGGATGAATTTACTACGAAGTGGCTCGCGTATCTCGTGTACTATAGTTATCTCTGTTTATATTTTAATTTAGAAGTATTTTTCTCAGGTCACTTCTACGGTCAAATTAAAGGAATATAATCAATTAAACTTTTGTAAATTGTTACAGTTTTTCTTCAAGCATTTTCTGTAAATTATAATATGTATACTAAAAAGCTGATTGGACTGCAAAATGTTTGAATGAAAACTGCGAGCCTCTATAAATGTCCTTGAAGTTAGCTAGCATTATAGTGTTCAAAAATCTAGGTTTTAGATCGTAAAAATAGATTACCACAAAAAAGTTCTTGTCACAACCGAATTAGGCAAAGATTGATAGGTGTAAACCTTTCATGATGTTATGTAAACCTATTGCGTGTATTACCTTACCTATAGGTGTTTTATTTAACTGGGAATATGGAAATTCTGAGTTGGCACCATTTTGTTTCGTACTCGAGCCCTAGATTATTTTTGGGTGTGTAACGTTTGAAATAATATGAACTACTTTATTATAATGATCAAATAATATAACGAATTATTCATATAATTTCATTTCACCTAATTTTCATATGGTATAATGAAAATTTTCTATAATTAACATTTGAATTAATATTCAATTAGTATAATATTCAGTTACTATAATATTCAAAACCTATAAGTAACGTTTAATATAATTTTAGAAATACGTCTAATCTGTCGAGGCAATCCGACTTCACTTAGTCTTTTGGCTGCTACTCCTAGAGTATATTATATACAAAAGGGAGGCGCGAAGGCAGAGCAACCCCCGCCCACTGTAACAAAGCATAGGAGCCGTAGCAGTTGAGGCAGGTAAATAATTTAGGTTTAAAATAGATTTTACATTTCAGATTTTCAATTTCTTAATTTCAGATCAAAAAACAAAATGGTGCCACTAAAGTAATGAAATAAATTAGTCAATTCTTTGAAAGTTGTTGAAAAAATATGTAAATTTTTGTCAATTTCGTATAACCCGACTGAGACTGGTCTTGTTACTATTGTATTAAAGTGTGTATAATAATATAAATTAAATAATTATATCTAAATGTAATGACGGTATTTCTTGAGAGAGCCATGGATTGGTATAAAATAGGTGGTCCTTTGATGAGCTAAATCACATGGTAAACTGAAATTATATTAATTAATTGCAAAATTATACTAAAAAATGCTGTCACAAATTAAACGTTAAGTTACAACAAAGAAATGTACCACATTATTGACTTCTAAGGTAAGTTTTTTAAACAGCACTTATTTTATCAATTTATATTTAACTTTAGCTCATGAAAGGACATCACCTAAAGCTTAAAATAAAAAGTACATGCCCCATTCTCTTTAAAAGTATATGTTACATTTCCATTAAAACCATCGCCTTTTAGATACATAATTAGATACTATTATTTTATTGTACATGATACGAGTATATAAAATTAAAGACAATTTTATTAAAAACATTTCGTAATTAATAATTATGTAGTTTACTTATGATCATAATAATATTTTATTCGTCGTTTTTTATGTTTTCTTTCCACATTTTAAACAATAAAATAAAAATATCTTATAAATAAAAATAATTAAAGTAATAAATAACAGTTTTATAGTTTTCTGTTACTCCTTTTATTTTCTAGAAAAGTACATATCATAATAAGTATACACTACTATCGTTTTATGTCGACAATTAATGTTTATAGGACGTAAATCTTATAATTATTATGAAATAAGCTTTAATTTCTCTAAAATGTGCCATTTTCATGATATCTCAAACATATCTTACATACATTTCAAATTTTGCGTAAATGCACAGTTCTTCCATTCATTTGTTTAGTACAATGTCAATTTATATTTTGTTAAATATTACTGGGCATATTTTGAAATACACATTTTATTTTTGTATAGTTGTTTTTTGGATAAATATGTCCAGTAGAAGAATTTAATAGTAAAAATAAATCGATTATGAAATTATAAATAGTTATTATATATCTACGGCTTATCACAATATGCTCAATAATCTATAGGAGAATTAAACATTTCATTTAAAAATTTTCAATTCAAGACTGATTAGACTAACCTACACCACACGCCTAATTTTTACTATTGTTTTACTTGTAATATTTTTAATTCAAATTGTTATATTTATATTGCCTAACTTGCAGTTTAAATAAATGATTCATTTAAAATATTTATCACAATTTTTTTGAAATATTAAATGATATCCATTTTAATTTGAAATCAAATCCTACTTCAAGACAAGTATATATATAACAATTGCGATAAAATCCTTCTACATTTTTAATGAAACAAATTTAGTTATGATTGATTCAATAAAATTGCTTCAAGAACAAAATGGCCTAGAAATTACAATTTCACAATATTTATCGAAATGTAATCAATCGCCTTAGGAATCATCTCATCCGTCTTGTAATGTTAAAATTTCAACTCGATATTTTTTGTGTTTTTATTTTTACACGATTATTGTGTAAAACTACCTTACTGTAATTTTTTTATATGTTTAATAATATGAAGTTTTTGCTATTTACATTTTTCTTTCCTGTTGATAGAAAATAAAAGTAATTAGAAATTTTATTTAATAAAAATCCAAAAATATCGAGTATTTCACTAGCTAAATATAAAACTGCTTACACACTCGCGATTTTATCTTTCGGATCACGCAAAAACGTCTGTGTGTAGGGTGGTTTATGTCGATTATTCCTCTTGTAATAAAAACTATTATTATGCTAGATAAATAATTATTTTTTCTGTGATACATAGATTAAAGTGTTTTTGTACATATTAATCGCTATATATTACTATGTGAGTGAAATTGTTAAGAAAATGTACTACTTAATTAATAAAAAATGTAAGGCTTTTGACTTTGTGACTAATTTAGCTGATAGAGAAGAGAAGTTATGTTTTATGGAGTGAGGAAAAAAAAGTAGATAGAAAAGCGTAACGATCGAGTTAAAAAGTTGCAACTTGTAAATTAGTAAAATTGTACAAACTACTTTTCTAAATAAAACGAAACTTTGGCCTATGTAACATGTGTTTTCTTTTACCCTCCAGGGAATCTAATTTTGTTTCACGATGTCAAAGTAGAAAAGTCTTTGTGAATAGCGGAGAAATATATTGAGTGATCTCTTTTGCCATTTCCTATGACTACACGTTTTATTCTGTTATTTTACGTCGAAACCAAAAGTTTCGAGCGATTGCTCTTCACTTTTCATTAGTCCGAGTTGCTGTTTGTTTTTATTTCGATGAAATGTGTCATTCTTTTTTGTAGATTTGGTAGTCAAATTCGCTATTTGAGAATCTTTATCTGAGTTTTTAAGATAAAACACTACAAGATTTTAGAAGAAACAAATATAGACATTCTACAACATTCATGACATGTTTTACTTTTTAACCGACTACCCAAAAAGGAGGAGGTTCTATGTTCGACATTATGTTTGTTTTTTTTTTGTTTTTGTTCACCGATATCTCCGTCAATTGTGGACCGATTTTGAAAATTATTTTTTTGTTTGAATAAATATGTGCCGAAATTGGTCCCATTTTAATTTGGTGAAGATCTGATGAAGAACTTCGGGGATATACAACAGAACTCTTCAATAAATAATGGTAAATCTCTCGGGATTGCTGCAATCGCATGTCTGTTTATTGTTTATACCATTGCATAACATCACGCCAGTACGCTCTTAAGGGGTACGCAGATCTCTCATTACACCGGTTATGTTCAAGTTTCATGAAATCTATTTTGGCGTTAAAGTTACCTTACTAAATTGCCTATTAGGTAGGTACAACTAAAAAGTGAAAAATAAAAAAACCTTTTTGCAAAAAAATACTACCGACTTCCAAATATTTGTATTTGGAAGTCGGTAGTAGATTTGTGTTTTTGTATGTAAAAACTACTGGACCTATTTCAAAAATTCTTTCACCGTCGTGAAGCTACAGTATCCCCGGGTGACATAGGCTACTTTTTATCCCTGTATTCTCACGGAAACGAGAGCTACGCGGGTGAAACCGCGAGGCGTCCGCTAGTCGATAATAAATTGCTATCACCGATCGAATCTCACTTTGGCTAACATCCTAGAATGTCAAAAAAAACAAATCACGAGATATATGTTGCATATTTTATGCATTGTCTACTTGATAAGGGTAAATTATGATTTATATAATTTTCGAACAAGGTCTTAATATGTTTATAACCCCTGTAATACACCCGACAAAGACGACAAAGGGGTAAGTATGGTGTTTCTTGAATTGCTTAGGGTATTGTATAAATTAGCTAAAAGTATATACTTTAAGCAATGGGACTGATCGGAACATGCGTTTACCAAAGGTCATAATTTGGACATAACCAGTTGATAGCATAGGTCATACTTGACCAAAACGACTTCGCCACGTTTAACCACGTTTTTTATGGTGAACGTGTGATAGCAAACGTAGGGACAGCCGCACCTTCACTATTCGACAAATCGTTGCAAAATAGAATTATCTAATGTACAGTCAAGGATCAAAAGTATAGTCACACTGTACCAAAACAGCAGCGGCAATTTTTTTTAAGCGGAGTAATTTCAAGTTTTCACGGTTAGTAAGTATAATCGATACTTTAATTTTTATACAACATATTAAATCAGTTGTGAATTGTTTAACTTCTTCTACAAAAACGAGCTATTTGAGTTTTGGGATGACTGCACTTTTGACCCCTGACTGTACTTATTTAGTCAGATAAGCCTTACCTTTTCGTATCATGACAGAAGTTTTGTTGGGACACTGTTGTTATGGGATCGTAATCATTATCCATCATGGAAACGAATACCTACCAAACAGAACACTGGATACTAATTCCTCCAAAACATGTTCACAAAAAATTGTGTCCACGTTTGAGCAGGTGAATAACACTAAAGCAGAAGTGGGAATAAGTGGAAACCTTCCACGCATTGTAAGTACGAAACAGACAGAAGAACGTACTTTGTAGATGATATGAGGGAATTCATATTGTAGATGGACGCGGACGTAAAATGTTTATTACCCCTGTTAGCGTTGGGCCTCGAAAATAGCGGGTACAGAAGCGATGTGGCTGTCTCGGAAAGAGTTTGAAAAAATCTACGAGATAAACTTTAAGTTCTTCAAACTTTAAGTTCCATTTTTGCTTAGTATACACACAACTTGGAAACTAGTGTTAGTAGGTACTATACCAGAAAAAAAAAATCCTTCTGGTATATATTTTACCTACCACCCATAACCCACGTAGGAAAACAAGAAGTAACGCTCATCTTTAAGGTTAGTTTGCTCTACCGTTGATCTCTCGCTTCCATTAGACGTGACGTCACCAAGAGGGACTCACTATGAAAAAAAATCGTCGTCAGTGTTCTATTCAACATACTTTAGTAAGAAGGGTTTAACGGTTAATGAAAAGCTGGCGAAGGGAACTCAATGTTGTTATTATTTGATTTATATTATTATATTCTGTTCCTTAGATGACACTACACACACTAATAAAAAGGAAATTTCATCATCATCATATCAGTCGAAAGACGTCCACTGCTAGACGTAGGCCTCCCAAGAGTTTCACCACACCTGTGCATCTCATATCCAGCGGATTACTGCAGCATTACCCAGGTCATCAATCCATCTATAGATAGGAAAACTAAAATGAATAAAATGAAACTAACTTACCAACCTATCATGGTGTCAACAGTCTCCGGCAAGAAAATGCTAGAACAAGTAAAGTATAAAAAAATAAAAAACTCCGACCCATTTTTATTTCATGAAACATAATTTATCTAGTAATAGATACGCTTCGATCGACGTAATTATGAAACGATATCTTGCGAAAACACTCCGATTCAAAGAGTAAAACGCCCAAAACTTTGAACAGCTGAACCGATTTTCATCAAACATAGCTAAGAACACTCTCGATAAAGTCACCTTTCAAAGTAAGACAAACTAAAACAAAATCGGTTCATCCATTTAGAAGCTATGATGCCACAGACATAAACACAAACACACAGGTCTCTTTTCCTTCGGGGATTAAAAACAGCCCATTTTCTTCGTAAAAGCTTGCTTAGAAGCTGCAAGGTAAGGGGGATCATGATAGACATGATATATATAAAGGTTTATAGTGCACGCACGGCATACTTTTATACGGACTATTATACCTGCACATGTATGTATTGTACCTATAACTGCTTATATGTTTGCACAGTTGCAAGTACTGGGTTATGACAAACGAAATAAAATTATGATTATAATAATGCCAAACTTTAGTGGCAGTGGGCAGGGCACATAGCTCGCAGAACGGATGGCCGATGGGGCAGAAAAGTTCTGTAGTAGCGACCGCGAACCGGAAAACGTTGCATTGGGTCCTCCCACCAGGTTGACTGATGACCTGGTGAAGGTAGCGGGGATCCGCTGGATGCGAGACGCACGGGACCGATAAATGTGGCGACGCTTGAGGGAGGCCTTTGTCCAGCAGTGGACGTCTTTCGGCTGATATGATGATGATGATGATAGTAATAAAATTATCGGTAGTTTACTTCCATAATGATAATTTACAGTTTTACAAAGTTACTTAATTAATTGGGAATATTTAAGGAGGTAAAAGCACTCATGAAAATTAGGTTTGCCTACGGGATCTTTTAATAAAAATATAAAATCAGCCATTGAGTTGAGACGGTATGTTTGTATTTACATACATATTTTTAATTTTTTTTTAATTAGTTTACTCGAAAAAGCCTGGACTGATTTGGAAAATTAATTCTTTTTTTTGAAAGTGCATACTTCCCAGGTGGTCACATGCTCATCAGGTCAGGATCTGAAGATGGAATCCTGGCAAAATTTAGGGAACTCCTCAAATATGATAGGCATACATAAAGCAATTTTGGTATTTTCATCAACAATGCAATCATTTGCATTCAAAAAGTGTCATTTGGTGAAGTGGAACTGATGAAGAAGATCACAGACGGCCTCTGGAAATTCCTAATGGAATCCATTAGGAATTTCCATTCCTGTACTTCACGGGTATAAGATATATTGAATAATTAACCGACTATGACGAAGCAAATACTTATAAATAAATGGTACTGATGAAAATTTGAACTTTGGAGGTATGCGGAACAGGGTGGAAAGTCCCACAAACCTTCATAGAAAAGGGAGGATCCTCCGACCTGACGGGTGTTGTTTCTGGTCCGGGCAACTGCCCAACGGTTGTTGTCGGACTGTTGTATATGTTCCAATCGCGCCGAAAACTTTGCTTGCGCGATGCAGGATTTGAGTGAAGTCATGTCATTAGTTCGTAGGTGGCGGCGTTGGTGCCGCTACATCACTCCCCTCCAAAGACCGGAGATCGATAGCAGGTTGAGTCGTCCGTAAATCTTGTGATGCTTGCCTGGCCAGTTGAAGGTTGGTTCCCGTGAGTCGGAACCGGAAGTCGCAGAGTTCGCGGTGAGTCGAAACTGTATGCGTTGTGCCCCAGTGAGTCGGGGTGATGATATCCCAGTGATTCGGGATAGTGTTGCTGGCTCCAGTTGTTTGGAGCGGTGATGATGTCCCGGTGAGATGGTACAGTGCTGCTGGCTCCAGTGGGTCGGAGCGGTGATGAAAGAAGCTGGGGGTGATGACCAGAAATGCGCATCCGCTGCATGCTGGTGGTCTGGAACCCCCGTAGATGCTGTGGGTACTGGCTGGCCATGTGACTCACTACTCGAAAGCTTGAGAAAGCGATGATGATGTCACGAATAAGTAGCTCTGCACAATGGCTGCGCTGACGTTCATGTTCGGGGTCACCAGTTTGGGGGTATCCGGAAAAGGGGGGAAATTCCCACAAACCTCCATAGAAAAGGGAGGATCCTCCGACCAGACGGGTGTTGTGTCTGGTCTGGGCAAATGCCCAACGGTTGTTGTCGGGCTGTTGTATGTGTTCTAATCGCGCCGAAAACTTTGCTTGCGCGATACAGGATTTGTGTGACGTCATGTCATTAGTTCGTAAGTGGCGGCGTTGGTGCCGCTACAGTACCATCGAACTAATCTGGTTATGAAACCGGAAGGTAGGCACTGGAACTACGAAATAAAGCAATGGATCCTAGTTGTGTTTGGGCTTATTGGAATTTTCATGAGATTAGTTTGGCTATAAATGATTTTCATGATATTTGGAGGTACCTACCAAAACTAAAAAGAGATAAATATATACTTTTATCTTCGTTACTGGATGTAGGGAAAAACTGATTTTTTAGGCCTGATCCTTTTCCATCTATTCCCTGGTTTCATAAGAAGTGCTTTCGCATATTCTTTAATTATGAATTAATTAAATACCTTGTATAAAATATTTGGCTTGCTGATTCACATTCTAAGTACAGATGTGAAATTAGTTTTTGTATTATCAGTCGACGCATTTCAAATTTACGTTAGCCAGCTTACAGAAAATCGTAGACCAATTTCAAAACGAAAAGAATTCAAAACAGACATCATCCCACAAGCTCTAATCCCATCCTACATCTAGACACATATCCAATTTCTACAAAAACACATATTTTCCACGAGCTGCAGAGTAACAGTTAAAAAGCTTTTACGCTTAACATTTTTAAACTGCGGGCTTTACGTAAAAAGTATATTTACCAAGCGGTCAAAGGTAAAGTTATTTTTAACCTAGTTTTCGAAATGTTAAATGCATTTCGTGAAAGTACCTACTGGAGTTGTATATGTATTTAAATATGGCGGACACGCGGAAAGTTTCCGTTGAAAATGTTGGTCAATACACCATTTTATGTGGCTAAAGATTTTTTATTTCGATGCTTGCATGATTCGCTAAATTCGCTTATTATTCTGATATTTTGTCGCTTTTGTACTTAATATATTAAAGCGAATGATTTTATCATTGTATCGAAATAACAATTATACCAGCCTGTAACCGTCCCAATGCTGGGCAATAAGCTTCTTCTCATAGAGAGCAAGAACTTTAACCATCCTGCTAACCTTACTACTCGTAATTTTATGTAAGAATTAGCTTCTGCTAGCGGCTTCGCCCGCGTGAATGTCGAAAATTATCCCGGGGGAACATATTACCGGGATAAAAATATATCTGTGCCAAATTTCATGCAGATCTGTCCAGCCATTTGAGCGTGAAGAAGTAATAAACATACAAACACACTCAAGCTTTCGCCTTAATAATAATATAAGTGTGATTTTTTTTAAGTATTCTGCTAGTAGTCAGCCTTTTAATTATTTTCATGCGGGCGAAGATTCTGGCAAAAGCTAGTGTAAAATTAAGCACAGCAATAATATTCCTTGATTCCTAATCACAAAAGGAATTCTCAGAATGTTCTGTCTCTCTATCTATCTTCTTAGGAACAGCGGTAACAAGCAAATCAGCATGTTTGAATTCTTATCTATTGCCCTTAATGTAAAACAAGTAAAATTTAAAAATTTAAAAAACCCCCGACACATTTATCTTGCGAAAACATCCCGATTCAAACAGTAAAACGCCCATAACTTTTGAACGGCTGAACCGTTTTTTTTTCAAACATAGCTAAGAACACTCTCGACACAATCACCTTTCCAACAAAAAAAAACTAAATCAAAATCGGTTCATCCGTTGAGGCGCTATGATGCCACAGACAGACACACAGATACACAGATACACAGACACACAGATACACAGATACACAGATACACAGATACACAGATACACAGCAACACACCTCAAACTTATAACACCCCTCTTTTTCCGTCGGGGGTTAAAAAATAACTGTCAAGACGACCATGATAAAACTAGCATAAGAATCACGAGCATTAGCGATATATTTTTACTTCTTTCATAAATTTTTATTATTAATATAAGTAAACAAGTTACAAAGATATTACGTTCCAGCCACATCTGATATGAAGCCGCTATTTCCGTGCAACTTCCAGGTTTTCCAATTTCCACGGGATGCTGGGTATATTTTTAATAACAGTTTGATTTATTCAAATAAATATGAAAACATAAGATTGAAAGATTTGCATGTAATGGAACTGATATCGAGGTGGTCGTAAGAAAGGTTAAGAGTATAAATTTGTATGAAAATAAGGGTGAGCGAAGACCAAAGAAACAATGCAAGGACTGCGTGAAAAACAATAAGGCTAGATAACGAATGAGTACTAACCGTTGACTGCAAATATTCTAAAGTTTTCACCAGATAACAAAAAGTACAGCGTCCTTCGAGTCCAGTTTGACATTGCGTTCAGGATGCTGATGTCCCCCTATTACTGCAGCGTTTCGACAATGTTTGCAGAGGACCGCGTAGATTTTTACCCGACTGCCGAAGGTAGGTAATGTGTTTATCAGTCTATGTTTGTAAGTATGTATGTATGTTTGTTCCTATGTGGCGTTCTAGAGACCAAACGCGTTGGCCGATTTTTATAATTCTTACGTCAATCGATTCGTCTTATTCCTGCAAATGTCACTGGCTACATAAAAATTGGCAAAGAATAAAATGGCGGATTTTAGGCGCCATTTTGTGGGGAATTTTTTATTTTTTTTCTGCCAAACCCATCGTGTGGGGTATCAAAATAAAGGGTTTTGAGAGGTGATTTCAAAAATATATAACACTTATATGTTTAAATGTACCTAAAAAAAATAACTAAAAAGTTGTAAATAAAAAAAGTTAATTAAAAAAACCCGATTGCTTAAAAAGCGAACTAAAAAGATGTTATATATCTGGTTTTGGTCAGCCAGCTCGCGAATTTGTATCCTTCGACTGCACAGCATGATTTTCTTCTTGTTTACGTCTTTTTTTTTAGCGCAAGAGAGGCATCTCGTTGGATCGGCGAGTGCAGTAGAGCTCCAACAGCATGTTGGCCGCGCTCGCGGAAAGGACAATTGCGTCTACATTAATCACTGCTGTAGGTTACACATTGAGCGCAGGTAATTTGGCAATACTGTTATAAGTCATTGCTTATTGATTTGTTATTTGAATTATTTAATCATTTATATTATAATGATCTATATATTTGGTTATTTAACGTGACTATGTGTGTAGTAAGGGGGTCTGTGAAACTTGAAATAAATGTCAATGGTCCGACTTGTACTAAGAAGTATAATTACGTTACTTGAAAACATTGAGGTAATAATGAGTATATATATCTCAATGCTTGAAAACAAGATTTTTGTTTATTGAAATATTTTGATAACTTATTCTCAAATGGCACATATAAATTTAATCCCTTTAATCATGCTAATTGGTCCACGCGTTTATGAGATATTAACTCATTACTAAATGCCAAGTGAAAGGGTCATGGACGCCCCTTACCGCGATACGTTTGTTTTGTTCGGGTTAGCGACATTGCCTTTACATTTTTTTCGTATCGTTTTGAAATATTGGAATACATTGGTAGACAGTATTAAGGATTTTTACTTTTTTGTTACACAGAAGAAATATTCTGAATCTTTAAACGTGTCTTTGTCATTCCCTCTATCAAGCCAATATACCTATTATTTACTTTACATTTTTCTTGCAATTCCAGATAGAGAAATTATAAGATATATATCCTTTTCGTCAAACTTCTGGTCTTATCTATATGAGAGAAGCTATACTTCTTGAGATAAGTTATCAACCTCTATCGGGTAGAGTATGGTAAATGATAAGTTGGGATACAATCTATCCCAAGGTATTTTACTTTCTGCCTTCTCTAGCCATTTCATCTTTTAATAAATCTTTTGATAGAAAAACCTCATTAAAATTTAGTTTTACTCCACAAAATATATAAACATTAATACTAATCTCACTTCTTTCGTGAAAACTTCAAAATTTATGAAAATATGAGTCAATTATCAGAATATTCCAAGTGCCACATAGCAACCACTCCTACAACCAACATCATCCCTTATTCCCCAACCATGAGGTCGCAATTTCCTTATTACATGAGTGGTTAAATCGATTATTTTTCCAATAAAACTAATTGCTTCCTTATCGTAATCGACTTAGTCAGTTTGTTTTAGTAACTCGATAGCCATCGATTATTCCAACGATTGTTACACATTGTTTACGTGGTATAATGAAGTGCCTATCTTCGACATATTAATTTATTTCATTTGGAAAGTGAGTTCCTTTTTCATTTCTTGGAGTACTTTTTATATGTTTTTTGTTATTGTTTACATTTTTACCTTTATTATATTTTGTCCTTAAGACGAGAAGAGAGAAAAGGACCCAATTATCGTCTTTTATAGTTAAAACATTACATGGGATTGGGACAAGCCCGCCACACCATTCCTCAGCCACTGCAACTACTGAAAGCAAGAATCTACTCAAAAGTGCTAACGCAATGTAACTTGAAGTGTCCTGAAAAAGCGAATACTAATTAAATAAAAACGTTTCTAAGTTATTTCTTTAGTAATGTTTAAGTAACGAGTTTCAAAAAGAAAGCGACGTAATCACCATAACGGAATACTTAGAAAGTACATGGTTTTTCAAGTATTCTGAACGCTTTTCAAAACAGAAGGTACATCACTAACAAGAAACCTTGGTTCTACATTACCACACCCAGAACCGCATTTTTTTTTTAGAATCGAGAAAATTATATTTTATTAGCTGCCCGCCCTTCGGCTTCAATCTGGTTAATATAGATTTTGTGATTTTCTACTTCTTCATGATTCTGACTTCCTGGTAGTTCGAGAGCATTTACTACACATGATTCCATCCCCGGATATACTTCTTTTCTTCGATTCTGTTCTCCTGGTTGTTTGAGAGTCTCATTATAGTCCCGGGATTTTAACTTCTGGATTCTGGTCTCCTGGTCAGTTATGTTAAATCTAATTGAGCTTCCCTTACAGTCTTAGAGTAATTAAAAATGACCATACAAACATTCATCCCCTATTTCACCCTTTTAGGAGATGAATTTCGAAAAATCCTTTCTTATTTGACACCTACTGTATGAAATCAATATTCTCTCATAATTTCAAACTTCTATCATTTGTGATCGAAAATATTCGGCAAGACAAAAAATAAACATAAATCATGTTTTTTAAAGTGACAAACGATTTCAACCTAGCCTAATCCCCCGAGTTTGCTCATAACAAAAATGTAACTAATTCACAATCAACAATATTTTTACGTAAGATTAAGGTACTTAGATTTTTCCTTTTCGATAAAACAAAATTATTTTCTCTGAATCACGTTTTCCTCAGCAACTTTTATTTTATAAGTTCCATTATATTTTATGAAATCATTTGCCAAACTAACCTATTAAAAAGCTGAACACAACCGGGTCAAATTCAGCTATTATTGCTAACACTACGCTCCTACGATTCTCCTTTTCATGAAACGTTAGGGAAGTCAAAAGAAGCCTACATACGACCTCCTTAAGCTACCTATCGGGCCATTTGAAAGGCGCCACTCACATCCATTGTTTCCCAAACTGCCTTAGACAGTTCCCTCGATATCCTCACGGCGACATTTTGCATAATATTAGGGTCGCCAGATTGTTTAGGCATCGCCGTTTTCGTTTTCCTAAAATAGGTACCTTTTGGGACATGAATTTATATGGGCTGTGGCTAGACCTTTTTTCCTGGGTTTCGGCGATTCAAGTTTAGTGTTTTCTTCGAGAGTATTGTTGTTTTTGCTTGGAAGGGTTGGCTTGAAATTATGCAGCGAGCAGTTTTTACTTAGAAGTCGGACCACGACTTTTGAGGCTTACGGTAACCTGGGATTTTGAATCTGAGATGGCGTTGGAAAAACTGGACTGGTTTTTGAGGCTCGAGAAAAAATCTCATGAATAAGTATAAAACCTTTAGGATTCCAATTTCCAAGATATTTTTTTTTATATACAAAAGCCGAAAGTGAAGTTGGGTTAGTCAATATCTATTCTTTAATAAGGCAGAAATAGATTTCTCCCTCAAAGAAAAGACCTAGAATCTATTCATTAGTAAAATACGTCTATTTTATTTCCAATTGACAAAATATGTTCATATTTAAACACTAAACTACACAAATTTATACTAAACTTAACACTTACATATATACAAAAGAAAGGTACACCTAGACGTCGAAGTACTCCTCCACATAGCTGTAATCCGGGAACGTGCCCCAAAGACTGGCAGCATTGCCACGTAAGTCAAATTATAAGTAAGTATTATATATTTATATTTATTTAATATATATTTTCCATTCGTAAGTATAATTTCAGAATTCAAACATTTATATATTTAATTGATTTCAAATAGGTAGTACAAACAATCTAATGTCAAATAATGTCTACTTTTTATAAAATTTTCTCTTTCTTGTTTTTTTTTTCCTACAGCAAATTGTTCGTACCATGATTCAAGAACATCACTACAAAAACACCTAGTCCCGCTTTGGGAAAACAACCCTCGTAGGTAATAACCCAAGGGTAAGTTACTAAGGGAATACCCCAAGAAAATTTGCGGCAAACCAGTAAAGATTATTGCCAGTACGTCAGCTAAAATATTAGATAACAAAAAAAGGCATCAGGCATACGATATTGTGGTTTGTTTCGACTTTTATCTCCCGATGTACCGAGGAGACCGTAAACTTCTTTTTATGTGCAAATGTGTCTGCTCATAAAAAATCTACGTGATATTTTTGACAACAGGTCCTGCGGGATGCTTGCCTTGGAATTAAATGTTCAATGTGAGGGATGGGATCGTGATACGGTGGTAATTTAGGTAAATCGAAACGTAATATTAAGACCCTCATCCGCTTTATTACCTTAAATAAAGGTAAACTTAGAAAGAACCTTAGTAACGGTTTGAAAAATAAAATTTTATTGATTCATGTACACAATTTTTGTGAAACATGGTTTTTACGTATGTCTAATACTTTGCTTTAAAAAAAATTAACAACACGATATTTTTCGCTTCTCTTGTATACGTCTCCAAAACGACTTGGAATTTTAAAAATATTATACACAGAAAAATTAATGGTTAGAGCTTCTCCTACACAGAATATGTAAACTAAACTGTCCAAAAAGAGTTCCAATATTGATATTCTGGCACCGAGCGGGAGCACGGCCAGTACCGCGTTAACATTGGGGAATATATTATACGCCTTAACTAGCATTATAAATATAAGTAGCCCGTTATGTCCAACTGCTGGGCCTTCGCCCAATTATTGCTTTTTTTTTTAGGTACGTTATGATTGCAAACTGTTCTTTTAAGACTTACTACACCGATTGCACAAATTATTTCACTAATAGGCATCCACCGTCCTCACTGACAGACACTATCGTTTAGTGTCAACGGCTACGTTGTATACCGGAAAACCACAGTTTCTGTAGGACAAGGCAAGAGAGCGAAGCCGGGCAAAAAACTAGTGTATGAGTAATGGGGTCATGATATAGAGAGGATATTTAGAAAAAAAAAACTTAAACAATCTTTGTGCTTGTTGACGAGGAAAAATATTATTTTTGTATTCATCTTCCTTAAAAATTCTGGGTATCATCAGTAGTTACTTAAATACGTATACAAAAGATCTGTAACTGTTTTAATACTATTAATATATCTGTTTTGCTGTGTTTCAATGGTAAGGTAGAAACTAGAGAACGCCACGTGCAACGTATCGAACTCGAGATACTTCTTTTGCTTCAAAAAATGCGCGCTGGTTGCGAGAACTACACACACCAACTCACCTGGCTCGTTACGGCTCTGGAAAAACGTATTAAATTATTAAAGGCCAGCTTCACATCATCCCTGGTTATAATTATCAAGGCAATTCACAATAAATGCATTAGGTGTTTCAAAAGTCAGATACATCATCATATCAACCGAAAGATTTTTCATACGTTGCCAGTGCCACATCGACCGGTCTTGTGTTTCTCGCACCCTACGGATCCTTGTGACCTTCGCCAGATCATCTGTGTCACTCTTGGAAAGCCTTACAACGTTACGGCCTCAGAGTGTAATTTTGGTCAAGATTACAATATGCAAAAAAGATACACACAAAACTATCCTCAACATACACAAACGAGGTTCAATTCAATATAACTATCTACCCATCCACACAATGGTCCATTGAAAGTGTTTCTGTGTATCCAAGCGTAGCTAATAGCTCGACTTACTGAGGTGTTAATACGCGATTGAACAATATTGCTGATATTTCTCCTCTATATTTTGTTACAGTTAAAAAGGATTGTAAGTCTTTAGGTGTTTTCTGATAAAGATGACTTTGATTCACTCATCGCGCTTGGTAAACCAATAATGGTGTTAATTTTTTTAAATTTCTTTTTTGAATTACAATGGATTTTTTTTCATGAAATGACGTTGACAATCCCATCGTACCTTATCCTAAAACTTATCTTAATTTTAAAATACTAACTTTTAAACTTAATTTAATTTAAATGAGTATAGCAGTTTAGCCGCACCCGAATTTGGTTCAGCTAGAATGCTATGCATGACACCAACATTTTTAAAATTCAACCTGAATTGCCTGACCAATTGGTCTCTTTTATTTGCATTATGGACCCACTCCATAAATAGACGTTGCACGTCATCAGTTTGCCCACATATATCACAATTCGGTGAATCCTCGAAGGTAAAACATCTGTTAGTAATGTGTCTGGAAGGTTGTGTTTTCATTTGTTAGGTGTTTTTATGATACCTATTAGATATTAGTAGAACTTTTTAAGTGGCGCTCATTAAGTGGCTTAATGGCGAAGTCATTTTAAATTTCCCTGAAGAGCAAGAGCTCATCCAGAGAACTACTACCACCATTTTCTTGTTCTGCGTTTTGTTCCCAAGAAGCATAGGTAGCTGTGTTTGTACAATTTCTTGTCCGTTCTTCTCCATAACAAGCTACATTGCCGAATGGACGGTAGAATCAATTATTATTACATTTAATTATTTTTTTGACGTTCGAAAGTGCCGCTTAATGGCCTAATTGAATAAAGTAATTTTGATTTTGATTTTTTCAGTTTGAACCATATGGTTGCTAGTTACATGTACATGACTCATTTTCTTCTTATTCTCGAGTCGATGGAAAACTGTTAAAATACTTTGGGACCAGTAGGCGGCCACACTCATCTCAGCGTCAGTGGCGCTCATTTTAGGTGGCATAATGAGTACATCATTTCAACTTTCCCTGAAGACAAGACCCGAATCATTTTTATTTCATGCTACATAATTTATAGACAGTATTAGTAGACACACTTTGACAATCAATTGAAAACGTAATTATGACACGATCGTTTACGAAAATATGCCGATACAAAACAGTAAAACGCCCATAATTTCAGAACGACTGAACCGATTTTCATCAAATATAGCTAAGAATACTCTAGATAAAGTCACCTTTCAAACAATAAAACTAAACCAAAATCGGTTCATCCGTTTAGGAACTATGATGCCACAGACAGACACACAAATACACACGTCAAACTTATAACACCCTTTTTTTCAGTCAGGGTTTAAAAAACAACCCACTGGATGGTGGTGCCCCTGGCATGACAAAGCTCTTTGAAAAAATTATTAAAGAACCTGTAAATTTTCTATTATATTTACCCTAAAAATGTTTCAAGAACATACAGCTATTTTATGGCAAGCGAACTTCCAAGCGAAAGATGAAATCTCATAAACATTCAAGCCCCTTATTCAACTACTACATTCACCGTACCCAAAACTCATTTTTAACACAAACACAAGAATCCAAAAACTGGTCCAGACAAAGCTGTTACTGCAGTTCCAAAACTCTATTTAAATTTTACGAGTTTCTTCGCGTTTTTATTGATATTATCTGGCCCTGAATAGAAAATCGTTCAGGGAAATACTTTTGTTTGAAATGTGTATAAAGTTTGCCTTGTGAACTGCGGAATTTTAAGTGGTGTTGACTCATCGCGGTAGTTCCCGAACTTTGGAAGGGGTCGGTATTTTCACGCTCTTTAGCGTTTTGGGTAGGACAGTGAGGGAAGATTGGGTAAACGTTTTGTTTTAATAATTTTTGATTCTGTAGTAGTTTAGCGAATAGTTTTTAGTAATTGTATTTTGTGTGAAAGATTGTAGCAATAACCTCTACGCATTTAACAATGAATTTTGAGACAGTTATGCTTATTCTCTAATGTTCAGCCAAATTACGTCCACTGCTGGATACAGGCTCCCGCAAGTGTTGCTACATGGACCGAAAGGTTGCATGAAAACCTTGTTCAAAAATTGACTTAATTAATAGACCGACCAATCTTTGTAACTTTGATACCAATAACGTCGAATAGTATGTTGTAATTATAAACGTATCATGGAACGCCACCTATCTTGGTGGGCTGATACCTTAAAAGATTTCTGTGAGAAACTGGAAGGTGGAGTCACAACTTAGGAAGAACCTGTGTCTTGTAGTGAATAGGATAGATGAGAAAAATATATTTTAGTCCGTCATTAAATAACCTAAACATATTGGACACGTATTTTTCTTTTGCAACATAAACAAACAATTACGACGATACAGTGCGTTGAAATCTCGTGTGACGTCACGGTGTGCTACACTTTATACTGAAAAAATGACGTCACAAGCCCCCACTCCTGAATTTTGATGCGCTTTTTCTTCGTCAATTTTTATTTATGTGATAAAGCAAACAATACGGGTCCAATATTATTTGATAATCTCACTGGTCGATTAAAGAGAATTACCATTTTTCTACCTAGGAAACAACCCTATTGCTATATGTGTTTAATTGAAAGTCAGAGTGAAAAGACCAAACGTCAATTTATTCATAAGTCGTTAATGAATACAATAAGCGCCAAACTAAACTTACAAGAACAATTCCTATTATTCTGCTATAAACTACATAGCTCCTTCTAAGATTCATTACTAGTGGTTCCTAGTAACGAAATACTCAGAAAGACATAATTCTCTCGTGTTTGCTTACGGAAATAACAGTAAATCAAATCAGCTGTAAGTGTAATAAGGGAATCGTGATTTCGAGGTAATTGTTTTAAGTTAAGTTACAATTATTTACAAATTTGCCGTGGAATATCTAGTGACGTGAACTACCGAAACGTATGTACCAAAATAAAAACAATCCTGTCTTAATCTAGGTACCTAATTGTCTGTGTTTCAAATGATTGAAATTCGTTCTGTCGTTATTGAAGCAACATAATATTTAAAAACTTCCAAATATACAGACTTTAAAAATGAGATTATAATTTATACAAAGAAAGTTTGAGCACGTAAAAAGTGGCAGAATCAAAATAAGTAGGAAAACTCCCAACAGTGGGATGATGCATATTGAGGGTAACAGCCAGTCAATTAACTTAAACAATATCAACATGAGTAACAGATTTAGCGAACCTCATGGCGTGTGTGTAATCAAACCATTATATTTGAGCACCAAGTATTTTAATTATAAGCATTCCAATAAGTAGCTAACGAACGCTACTTTGAAAGGATTTCCTCAACCATAAAAAGTCAAAGTTAATTTAAAAAGGTTAACAAGAAACACGTAAATCTTGCCGGATAAACTTTAAGTCCAAGCAGCAACAAAATATCTGTTCTTTAATTACCACTATGAAAGGCGTTGGCAATAAAAATAAAAAAGGTCGAAGGATAACGAAACGCCTTTATCTCAAAGATAAGGGGAAAGGAAACAGTTGAAATAAGAGCTCAAGAGACAAAAACTCTTAATGAAGAAGGGGACAAAGTAATTTAAATTCGTTACTTCTACGCCATCTGCTAAATGCACTTCATTAAAACGTGCTAACTGTAGCAGAGCCAAACGTCGACTGACACGGACCGAATTCGAATTTCAAATTACCGCCGCTCTTTTTCAAATTCCGAATGCAATTCTTGAGTGACAAAAAAATGCCGGTTCTTTAAAATGAAAACGGTTATTACGAAAAGTTTTGTATTTACATTTTGGTCGTTGTTTTTGTAACTGTGTGGAAGAGTTAATTTTGAGCAGTATGTTCCTAAAATAATTATAATCCATACTTAATATTATAAATTCGAAAGTAACTCGGTCTGTCTATTACCTTTTCACGCATAAACCACTGAACGGAATTTAATGAAATTTGGCAAGGAGATAGATGGCATCCTGAGAATGGATATAGGTAGTATAAAGTAGGGTAGGTAGGGTTGGTAGGTTAGGTTAGGTTAGGTAGGTAGGTGGGATTTCGGCCCCCATTTCAGGCGGCTGGCGCCCAAGTTGTTGGGCGCGGCTGGGGCGCTGTCAACGCTGCTTCCCAATCTGGGGGGCCCGAGCGCTGCCTGTAGGCGGCTCTACGTGGGGATCGTGCGATCGATGGCCCTGTATGGGGCCCCGATCTGGGCGGCTGACCTGACGGCCGGCAGCATCACTGTTTTGCGGAAGCCGCAGAGAGCGATGGCCGTCAGAGTCATCAGGGGGTATCGCACGATCTCCTACGAGGCGGCTTGTGCACTGGCCGGATCCCCGCCCTGGGACCTGGAGGCGAAGGTACTCGCGTCACTGGTTCGGTGGCGCGAGGAAGCGCGGGCGCGGGGCGAAGGGCTGATGCAGCGACATATGGAGTTGCGTCAGTCTCAGCTTCGCGAGGTCTTGGTGGCGGAATGGCGGAACAGGCTTTCATGCCCTACCGCCGGCCTCATTACCATCGAGGCGGTCCGGCCAGTGCTCGAGCGCTGGCTCGGGAGGAGGCACGGCTCTCTGTCGTTTCGGGTGACGCAGGTGCTCTCGGGGCATGGTTGCTTCGGGAAGTACCTGTGTCGCATAAACAGGGAGCCGGACGCCCGGTGTCACCACTGCGTCGACTGCCGGGAAGACACGGCGTGGCATACGCTGGCAGAGTGTGCCGCTTGGGAGGAGCCACGCCGTGCCCTCATCTCAGAAGTAGGCAGTGACCTGTCGCTACCGGCCGTAGTCGAATCTATGGTCGGCAGCGAAGAGTCCTGGGATGCGGTGGTATCCTTCTGCGAAACAGTCGTCTCGTAGAAGGAGGCTGCGGAGAGAGAGAGGGAGATATCATCCGCTCACCCGATCCGCAGCAGACACCCCGGGCGTCGGCAGAGGGCGGACAACGCCTTCTTCCAACCCCCCTAAATGGGTCCAGGAGCGACGGACTCGCGGACGTCCGTCGCTCCCCACACATCAGGACCCGAGGTGGCAGCGCGTAGTGTTCCACGCGCGCCCGTCTTAGACGTCGCAACACCTCACTCCCTCCCCAACCCGAGATCGAGGCCCAAAGACGCGGGCCGGCACTAACTGGGGGTTGCGGAAATATATTTATTTATTTATTTATTATATACTTTATTGTACACCACTTAAATAATTACAGAACAAAACATTTATAAAGATAAGTGTACAATGGGCGGTCTTATCGCACAGGGCAATCTCTTACAGACAACCTTTGGATGGACCGAACGAGAGGAGATAGACATAGGGTTGTCAGTGTACAAAAACTATCATGAAATAATATAACTTAGACATTACATAAAATACATACATACAAATAAAATAATATACTAATAAATATCAAATACAGAACAGAGAAAGGAGAAGAATAGTTACAGAGAAAGGAAATGATCCTTCACCATTTTCTTAAATGTCGGCAATGTTTGCGCACGCCTTACCTCAATAGGTAATGCATTCCACAAACGAGCTGCTTGAACCGTGAAAGATTTGTCGAAGAAGGATGTGGAATGCATACGAATGCTTAATTTCAGGTTTCCCGATGATCTCAAGGACCGAGAATGTGTGTCACAGAGGAACTGAAAACGTTCTTTAAGATAAAAAGGACTAGAAGGATTAAAGAGCACATTATATAGCAAAGAAAGTATGTGAGCATTCCGGCGAAGGCGAATAGGAAGCCATTTGAGCTTGATTCGAAATTCAGAAACATGGTCATACTTGCGCAAGCCAAATATGAACCTGATACAGAGATTTTGAAGTCGCTCAAGCTTGTCCAATTGGTCTTGGGTGAGATCGAGATAGCTGGCATCAGCATAGTCCAGGATAGGGAGAAGAAGAGATTGTGCTATCGCAATTTTAGTGGTGATGGGAAGAAAGTTACGAAGCCGTCTCAGGGAGCCCGCAGACGCAAACAGTTTACGACTGACCTCCTGCAGTTGTTTGGTCCAGGAAAGGGTGCTATCGATATAAATCCCCAGGTTCTTCACAGTGTGAGCTATAGGAACAATGGTGTTGTTGAAAGAAACCTGGGGAAGTGTCGCCCAATCAATCCTAGAGACCGTTCGGGAACTTCCCACAACAGCCACTTGAGTTTTCGTCGGATTGATCTTCAGCCCAAACTCAGTGCTCCAGTCACCAATTCGAGCCAGGTCCGTATTAATAGTCCGAATAGCGTCCGATAACTCACCGAGAGGAGCTTGAGTATAAATTTGAAGATCATCAGCATAAAGGTGGTAGAAAGAAGATAGCTGTTGAGTGATAGCATTAATAAAGAGTGCGAAAAGTAGAGGAGATAAAACGCCACCCTGCGGCACACCGGCAGAGGTGTAACACCAAGAAGAGAAAGATTCCTCAATGCAAATACGCTGCCGGCGGCCAAACAGATAACTATGAAACCAGTCAATTACCGAAGGAGATATGTTAAAAGAGCTCAGGACTCCCAGCAAAATGTCGAAATCAACCGTATTGAAAGCATTGCTGAAGTCAAGTAGAGCAAGTACAGTTAACTTTCCCATTTCCATGCCTGACCTTATGTCGTCCGTAATATGCACAAGTGCTGAGGTAGTGCTGTGTCCCGGGCGAAAACCAGATTGGAAGGGATTTAGCAGCTTCTGTTTGGAAAGGAACGAGCTGAGTTGATGATGGACTAATTTTTCAAGGACTTTGGATAAGAAAGGAAGAATAGAAATGGGACGATAGTCAGAAAAAGATGCAGGATGAGATTTTTTGGGTAGAGGAATAACATGGGCATCTTTCCAGGCTTGAGGGAAGACACCACTGGAAACAGAGAAGTTGAGGATGTGAAGGATAACAGGAACAATGTCATCAAGGATGGGGACGATCATTTTACGGCTAACACAGTCACTACCAACAGCGTTGGACGAAATCGCTAGAATACTCTTTTTAACATCACAAGCGGTGAATTGACTTATGACAAAGGGGGAATAATCAGGTACCGGAAGGTTTGAAAGATTACTTAGCGTAGTAGCTTTAGTGGCCCTATCTAATTCGAGCGAAGTAGAAAAATGACTATTAAGTAAATTGAAATCCAAGTCTTTAGGAATCGTATTGTGAGACTTTTTTCCGATACCTAATGATTTGAGAAACTGCCAGACCTTAGCTGGATCACCGTTCTGAACAGAACTATGGATATATTGGCGGTTTGCGATTCTACACACCTTACTGCAGTGATTTCTAATTGAGACGTATTTTTGCCTGTTGACGTCATTGGGCCGAATTTTAAACTTAAACTTCGCAGCTGCCTTTTTAGTCAGTAAAAGTTTAATTTCGTCGGTCAGCCATGGCGCCGGAAGATGCTTAACTCGCACGGCTCGAATAGGAGCATGTGTGTCGTAAAGATCAACTAAGGTAGAAGTCAATACTTCAACTTGTTCATCGACGGATGAGGATGTCACTATTGGCGTCCAGTCAATATTACTGGCATCCTCTCGAAGTCGATCAATGTCCATACCATCAAAATTGCGAAGCAGAAGAGTTTTGAACTTATGCTTAGGTGGTCGAATTTTATATGAAATGTAAATTAAGTCATGGTAGGAAAAGGCGTCAGCAGAACATTGACCATGTTTAGCGACGTGATCAAAAGATGAGACAACAATAAGATCGAGAAGTGAGGGAACAGAGTTAGGAAAATGGTGAGTGGCACCAAGATCGAGAATAGAGAGATTTACAGATTCAATAATATGACGAAAAGAAGAAGAGCGGGAGTCTTGTTTAAGAAGGCACGTATTAAAGTCGCCCATTATGATGCTATGACTGTAAGAGGGGATTAAATCTTCCAAAATACGTTCGAAAGAAGAGAAGAAATTAATTCTAAGAGAAGGGCAGTAGTAAACTCCAAGGAGAATCTTAGAATGATGCAATTCAACTTCCAGGAAAAGATGTTCACCAGCGTTCGGCGGAGGCGGCTGCGTGGACATGTTAACTATAGAAAAAGGAATATAATTACGAAGATAAATGGCCACCCCGCCACCACCACCGACCGCGCGATCATTCCTAATAAGTTGAAAGCCGGGAAGAGAGTAGGAGCAAGAGGGAAGACAAGGTTTTAACCAAGATTCTGAAACAAGAATCGCATGGATATTCTTACAGTCAAAGCTTGCCAGCATATCGGGGAAGTGGGCCGGGATACTCTGGGCATTTCTGTGGACTACATTAAAGTTCCTGGAGACATCGGATAACAGTGAACCAAGGGTGTCAGCTAGAGAAGGAATACTATCCAATGAATTAGCTGAATCAGTATCACTGCTACAGTCAAAGCTGAGCATAAATATAAAAATATAAATAAATACTTATTAAAATATACCTATACAAACAGTGAAGACTACGCGGTTCAAAATGTCCTGTCCACCCGCCAGTGTACCGTAACAGAATTAAAAAGAAAAAATAATAACAAAACACAAAAATAAAAACCAATTTTGTAGTCCAGGCATAAAAACAATAAGAAAATTAAATTAAAAAAAAAAAAAAATATATATATAAAACAAAAGTAATATAAATAAAAAAATAGGACGGTGCGGTGTTACCGAACGAAATTAAGAGTTTATGGTTGCCTTTTGTCAATGCAACGCAACATGAAGTGTCAAAGTCAGAAAATGACAGTGACAGATGACAAGAAAGATAAACAATATTTATATTACAAACATTTGTATACCTCCCGAAATAAATAAGAATAGCTGCGAAACTATTGAAAAGAAGGCTAATTATAGAAATAACTTCTGAACCACAACACACAATTAATACCTGGACTACCAAAAAAGGATGAAATAACGAAGAATCTCATCTTCTGGCCACAGTTCGCTTGGCTTTTGTAGCGGCTATTTTTCCCACTGCGACCGGTTGAACAACGCCCGGCTCCGGCTGCCCAGTGACCTGCTCCGTCTGTGTGGCCATCAGCTCCGACTGCTGCGCAATCTTATTGAGATCGGCAGCGGAAGTGACTCGGTGCCGAGATCCCTTTGAATCAAGGACGAACACAGTTCCTGCCGAGGTCCAGCAATGGGTTACACCAAACTTGTCCCGTGCCGCCATGAAGACATTGTGCCTGGCTTTAGTGAGGAACTCTGACATAGTGATGCCGGACCCTTTCAGCTTGGTCTTGCCGAACCAGACCTTATCACGGAGATCCACATCATGCAACTTCATGAGGATTGGCCGGGGTTTGTGGGTTGTGCTGCGCCCCATCCTGTGACACCTCTTTATGTCAGTTGTGGCCAAGTCAATTTGTAGACGCTGCTTCAGAACCCGAGTCACCACCCGTGCAGTCTCCTCATCCTGCTCCTCGGACACTCCGTGCAACAGCAGGATTTTACGCCGCCCACGCATCTCCATGCTATCCTGGCTATGCGCTAACATAGCAACTTGCAGCTGAAGTGTAGTGAGCGCTTGAACGATAAATGCCCGGAATGTTGCAAATTCTGTGGCCAAACCTGAGGTGGTGATTGTGGTAGCGCATGGGGTCTTCAACTCCTTTTCAAATTCCGACATTCTCTGGCTGAACATCTGGCTCAAATCTGTGATGGTGCGGTTGATAGCTTCCATGCTGATGTTGCAAAAATTAAATTTTGTGTCTTTGTGTAGATAACACTTCACTGGCAGGTAGATACAATTAACTACCAATATGTGTCATTAATTTATATAATTGTTAACACTTACTATTTTTAATTTTAATTTTAAATAAAGAGAATTTTTTTGTTGTTCTATTTCTGACTACCCACCAAATGACAAATATAGTTGTTCCTGAGACCCCCAGCGTAGGTGTAAGATGGAACACCGGGGTGGTTTTTAGTCAGTAGGAGTCTGACAGACCCCTTCGGCCGCCCCAGGGCGTTGGACATCCATCGAGGATTTTCCAAACCGGAAAAAAAAAAGAAAAAAAGAAGGTTAGGTAGGTAGGCAGGATAGAGCTAGGCAGCTAGTTGGTGTCTTTAGTACCTCTTGTTTTTATCAGTTTTCTATAGTGACCTTCGAAACGAAAGTTATTTTTGCACCTTTTAGTGTTTTGCTTTAGAAATATATCATATTCACATTTATCACTTTAATTTTTTGAGAAAAGTTTTTATTACTCTTTTTAGTTTTAGTATCCTATCAATAATAAGTGAACAATGTCCATAGTAAGATACCTAAAGGATTGAGAAAATACCTATAATAAGTTAATTATATATATACACATTAGTGCTGTTTGTCGTTAAGGAATTCCGTTTTATCTATACCAATATTATAAAGAGGAAATATTTTTTTGTTTGTTTGTACCGAATAGGCTCCAAAACTACTGGACCGATTTCAAAAATTCTTTCACAGTTGGGAAGGTACTCTATCCCCGGGTGACATAGGTTACTTTTTAACCCTGTATTCCCACGGAAACGGGAACTACGCGAGTGAAACCGCGAGGCGTCCTCTAGTATTCCATATCTTGAAAACTACTGAACCGATTTTAATGAAACTTGCACTTGCACTTGTTCTCTAAGTTGAGAGATACTTAATCTAATAACAAGAGAATGATCACGATATGATAAGCAGTTTCGGCGAAATGCGTGGACATACATAAAAACATACATGCAAACATATAAACAAACATACATACATTTATGAAATTGAAAATTATACTTGTATGAAATGTGCAGAATGCCCATACAGAAAACATGTGAACTTCCAACAATATTACGTACATACGTGTCGAATTGGTTACCTCCTACTATTTGAAATCAGTAAAAGGATAATTATTTTATTTCTTCCTACAAGAATCAAAAACCACAGTAATTATGCCATAGCTACCAAGAATTCCTTCAGATAGCAAGGTTTCGGAAACGTGCCAAGTCTGGTAACATTGCTGCATTAAATGTCAATATTAACTTTGAATGACTCTATCTTACTAGTTTTGCTAATTAATCCATGAAATGAAGGTTTTGAATGGGGAACTGTACAAGTACAATAACACTTAGGTACAATCAACTGCACATCAGTGGTAAGGTTGCTTTACGCGGCATCATCAAATTCTAATTGTTACCACGAATTTTTAAGGTTGAATATTATCATTATTATTACAGTTAGGACTCTAAAATGTTGTTTCCAGGTTTCAGTTATACATACGCTACGAACTTTTCTTTGAGACATCTTGGTACCTAACACATGGTATATATGTCTAATAATATATATAGTTCTCTTCACCGTACCCGGTGAAAGCGACCCAATCGAATTCTTCATCCTATCTTCAGCACTCTGATGACTGGCAAATTCAGTTTTGAAATTCCGATAGCACCATGCCATGGTAACACCTAGGCTGAATATTAAGTCTTGGTCCCTTTAAGCTTTAAATAAGACTTCCTTTATTAAGAAATTCCGTTTAATTTAATTATTTATATTGAAGTCCTAACCCCATTCCATCTCGTCCTGACAGCCTGTTTCACTAATTTAACTTGCTAACTAAATGAAACTTGAAATCTTTGATATTTTAATCAGATTCCGTCAAAAATTATGAAGCCGATTTAATGATTTGAACATTTCTTGGCATATTTATTTAAATTGTTAACTAATACGGAACAAAATTCAGATTGAGACAATAATAAATAATTGGTAATATAACCCTTTCTTTGTCCAAGACCCTTATTGATGGAGGAAATGAAGGAGAAATTGATGAATTCTAAACATAACAATGCTAGTCTGTAAATATCCCAAACTTTGAAATAAATTTAAAACTATCAGATAGGCAAAGTTATGAAAAAGCAAAGAAGATTTCTCGCAAAAGACTGGTCAAAATTATTGAAAGACTCTGGAGTCGCGACCACATATTTAACTGAATGTGTAAGGTTGGTAGACCTTCTTTAAGGTGGACCATTAGCCTGCCGAAGACCGCAGGAATTCGCTGGAAGCGCAAGTCCATTATTTGGCAACGCTTGAGGGTGGAATGTTCAGCAGTAGACGTCTTTTAGGTGAAATGATTGTGATGAATTATCTATACTAATATTATAAAGAGGTAAAGTTTGTGGGTTGTGAGTTTGTGACGTTGTAAGGGTTAATCTCTGGATCTACTGAACCGATTTTGAAAATTCTTTCACCAGTAGAAAGCTACATTATTCCTGAGTGTCATAGGCTATAATAAATTTCCAAAAAATTAGAGATCCTTATGAAAATTGCAATAATGTAACCCAAGGTAGGAAAATGTTGCCTATAAAATTCATTATTTGGCGTGCGCTGAGAAAACCATTGATGATAGATAAAAAATAGTAGGTAAGTAGGGTAGGCAGGGTAGGTAGGGTAGGCAGGCTAGGCTGGCTAGGCAGGGAAAGCAGGGTAAGCAGAGTAGGCAGGGTAGGCATGGTAGGCGGGGTAGGCAGGCTAGGCAGGCTAGGCAGGCTAGGCAGGCTAGGCAGGCTAGGCAGGCTAGGCAGGCTAGGCTGGCCAGGCTGGCTAGGCAGGCTAGGCAGGCTAGGCAGGCTAGGCAGGCTAGGCAGGCTAGGCAGGCTAGGCAGGCTAGGCAGGCTAGGCAGGCTAGGCAGGCTAGGCAGGCTAGGCAGGCTAGGCAGGCTAGGCAGGCTAGGCAGGCTAGGCAGGCTAGGCAGGCTAGGCAGGCTAGGCAGGCTAGGCAGGCTAGGCAGGCTAGGCAGGCTAGGCAGGCTAGGCAGGCTAGGCAGGCCAGGCAGGCTAGGCAGGCCAGGCAGGCTAGGCAGGCTAGGCAGGCTAGGCAGGCTAGGCAGGCTAGGCAGGCTAGGCAGGCTAGGCAGGCTAGGCAGGCTAGGCAGGCGAGGCAGGCTAGGCAGGCTCGGCAGGCTAGGCAGGCTAGGCAGGCTAGGCAGGCTAGGCAGGCTGGGCAGGCTAGGCAGGCTAGGCAGGCTAGGCAGGCTAGGCAGGCTAGGCAGGCTAGGCAGGCTAGGCAGGCTATGCAGGCTAGGCAGGCTAGGCAGGCTAGGCAGGCTAGGCAGGCTAGGCAGGCTAGGCAGGCTAGGCAGGCTAGGCAGGCTAGGCAGGCTAGGCAGGCTAGGCAGGCTAGGCAGGCTAGGCAGGCTAGGCAGGCTAGGCAGGCTAGGCAGGCTAGGCAGGCTAGGCAGGCTAGGCAGGCTAGGCAGGCTAGGCAGGCTAGGCAGGCTAGGCAGGCTAGGCAGGCTAGGCAGGCTAGGCAGGCTAGGCAGGCTAGGCAGGCTAGGCAGGCTAGGCAGGCTAGGCAGGCTAGGCAGGCTAGGCAGGCTAGGCAGGCTAGGCAGGCTAGGCAGGCTAGGCAGGCTAGGCAGGCTAGGCAGGCTAGGCAGGCTAGGCAGGCTAGGCAGGCTAGGCAGGCTAGGCAGGCTAGGCAGGCTAGGCAGGCTAGGCAGGCTAGGCAGGCTAGGCAGGCTAGGCAGGCTTGGCAGGCTAGGCAGGCCAGGCAGGCTAGGCAGGCTAGGCAGGCTAGGCAGGCTAGGCAGGCTAGGCAGGCTAGGCAGGCTAGGCAGGCTAGGCAGGCTAGGCAGGCTAGGCAGGCTAGGCAGGCTAGGCAGGCTAGGCAGGCTAGGCAGGCTAGGATGGGTAGGCATGGCAGTCAGGGTTAGCAGGTTAGGCAGGGTTGGCAGGGAAGGCAGGATAGGCAGAGAAGACAGGGTAGGCAGGATAGGCAGAGAAGGCAGGGTAGGCCGAGTAGGCATGGTAGGCAGGGTTAGCAGGATAGGCAAGATAGGCAGGGAAGGCAGGGCAGGCGCGGCAGGCAGGGTAGGCAGGGAAGGCAGAGTAGGCAGGTTAGGCAGGGTAGGCATGGTAGGCAGGTTAGGCAGGGTAGGCAGGGTAGGCAGGGTAGGCAGGGTAGGCAGGGTAGGCTGGGTAGGCAGGGTAGGCAGGTTAGACAGGGTTGGCAGGGAAGGCAGGGTAGGCAAGGTAGGCATAGTAGGCAGGATAGGCAGGGTAGGCATGGTAGGCAGGGTTAGCAGGATAGGCAGGGAAGGCAGGGTAGGCAGGCTTGGCAGGGTAGGCAGGGTAGGCAGGGTAGGCATGGCAGTCAGGGTTAGCAGGATAGGCAGGGTTGGCAGGATAGGCAGGGAAGGCAGGGTAGGCAGGGAAGGCAGGGTAGGCAGGCTAGGCAGGGAAGGCATGGTAGGCAGGGTTAGCAGGATAGGCAGGGTTGGCAGGATAGGCAGGGAAGGCAGGGTATGCAGGCTAGGCAGGGTAGGCAGGGTAGGCATGGCAGTCAGGGTTAACAGGGTAGGCAGGGTTGGCAGGGAAGGCAGGGTAGGCAGGATAGGCAGGATAGGCAGGATAGGCAGGGTAGGCATGGCAGTCAGGGTTAGCAGGGTAGGCAGGGTTGGCAGGGAAGGCAGGATAGGCAGGGAAGGCAGGGTAGGCAGGAGAGGCAAGATAGGCAGGGAAGGCAGGGTAGGCCGGGTAGGCAGGGTAGGCATGGTTGGCAGGGTAGGCAGTGTAGACAGGGTGGGCAGGGTAGGTAGGTAGATAGCCAGTTGACGGGAGCGACGCCCCGGGGGTCAGCTAGTTATAAATATCGCTACCTACATATAGATGATCTTAGACCTATACCGCCAACGTTGTCCCATTCTTATCCTCTTTAGTTAGTCGAAAATTGTTATATAACAGGTTTTGAACCCAAAGCTTTTTATTTGAGAAGTGTATCCTTAAATCATCGCGTTTGTACAGCCGTTCCTCAGCAAACGGTCCTGATCTTTTATTTAATCCTTCAGAATATTACTGATTACAATCTTAATAGTTTCCTCAACTTCTCATATATCTCCGGGGACAATTTCCCCCAGTTGAGCTTCACTAAACGCTGACAAACATCACAAGTAGAACTAATTGACTTTCAGATTTAAATTGTCATGCAAAGTTTAACTTCTCAAGATTCTCTCTATTTGCCTTTCTTAAGACAATATTTGATTTCTTGCTACACTTTATATTAAATGCTGAATTTGGTTTGACTTGCCGATTTGAGATCTATCCTCTTCTTTGTTATTTAAACCTATTTTACTGTCAATACCTTTATCTTAAGGTAAAACAAAATTGTGGATATTAAATGAATTTTGTAAAATCTTTTGGGTCATTGGTTACCCAAATATCAAAATTTTTGCCTTTAAGAAAACACTGTCTGTCATTTTTTAATATTAAAAAATAAAATATTTTGTACAACTATTCATTTTGATATTTCACTTTCAAGTTATTATATTTTCACTTATTTTATTTTACTTACAACTTACACTATATCTTCTCATCCTAGCTTCTTATCAAAACTGGAAAATAGCTTTCGTGAACAAAAAACTGTTTCATTCTAGAGACAAAGTCTAATCCTCAAAAATTTCACTGAAAATTTTCCACCTCACCAAACAAGCTAAAACTCGTGTTTCTAAATAAACACCATATGTTACCGGTCGGACAAACCGGAAGGGACGGTGATGACGTCATAAAAATGGTAGGGAATACTATCACACGGTTTTATGGATATGAGACGTAAAACGAGTCAGATAACTCATGTACTTGGGTTAAATTCTGGTTATCTTCCATTTTGCGCTCGTTAGTCAGGGAAAGATTGGCAGCTATGCCCGTTTTAGGACTTGTGTGATATGTTGTAGTACCACTATTGTGTTTTGCAAGCCTTTTTGCTCTGACAGGTCTGTTTATTTCGGCTACTATACCTTTTAGTGCTTCATCAGACATGTAAATGTCTAAACCTTAATCCTATTTAAGTTTATCTTTAACCAAAAGTGCTTTGACCACAGTTTAATCCAAAGTGTGTTTGTCTGTAGATTCTGCTTCTCTCAAAGGTCAGACTAGCGCACTTGCATTTGACCTTATCAGTTCTTGATCCTTTTACTGAAATGGAATTCAAATTCTTGAATATCACAGATCAGCTAATTAGATCCTCGAAACGCAAGAAATTCAGACCAGATTTAATAAACAAACATTTTAGTCCCCTACATTATGCCAAAACAATTCTTATTTTAATATGTAAATTCGCTGAAAGCATCGCGGCTTCGTATAAATTGAATTTTCTTGCTTTCAATTCAATGACCTTAAGGATGGGTCCCAAATTCTTAGTTCGCTAAATCGAATGGAAAAATTCGAGTTGGATAAGAAAGGGTCTCGGATAAGGGCAGTTTTACAGCGGTCAGTCTGCTAAAGGTCACTTTTAACAGGTTTTTAAAAAAGACTACGTACTTCCTTTGTGAGGGAATGTGGGTTTTGACGCGTGGTATCTGTCCGCTCATTACGGGGGACCTCGAGTTGGAACCGGCTCGAATTGCGTGAATTTGGAGCAGGTATAACTGGCAAATGAGAGGGTACTTCTAACTAATGATGTGTCGGGTTTTAGGGATTGCTTATGGGATTTTTTATAGATATATTAAGTCGTTTAGGTGTATTGGCGTGGCAGAGGTGGAAGTATGTTTGCAAATAAAATGAAAGTATAATCGTAGATTGAAAACCTTTTAATTTATTTTTTATTGTAGATAGGCTTGCGCTTGACCACTATCTCACCTGATGGTAAGTGATGATGTGGTCGAAGGTGTAGCACGCTTGCCTAGAAGTAACCTATTCACTCTTGACTTAAAGACCCCGAGATTGTAGCTATCGGGAAATACAGTCTCCGGCAGGGAATTCCACTCCTTAGCTGTACGCATAATAAAAGTATTTCCAAAACGTTTAATGCATATTGGTGGGGTGTCCACCATGTACCGATGGCGCATCGCGTTTTGTAGTCCGACGATGAAAAGGGCTTGGCGGAATTAAATCATGCAATTCCAGCGCACACTCCCCGAAATGCAACCGATAAAAAACCGACAAGCTAGCAACTCGACGACGATATTCTAGGCTATGAAGCATTGAATCAGCCAGTGCCTCATTGCCAATGAGCCTCTTGGCCCGTTTTGACATGAAGAACTTTTGGTTTGGGGATCACAAAGTTTGGGGATCACAAGATGTATAAACCAAGGTCATTTAACTTAGCAGGACTCTATTGTGATCCCCAAACTATCTACCAAATAGTGGTGATTATTTAACCTTTTCCGATTATTAGGAGTCTCATAAACAGCAGTTAGCACTTTGTCCACTGCCTAGAGCCCGACGTTATCCACAAACAGGTTTTCTTTTTCATGTGCCAAACTCGTCCATTTTTCCTAACCAACGGACGGGCCACACTTATTCCAATCCTTAAATGCCAATCGTTTTCTTATTACGACTTATTCACCCTCTGGTAATAGGGTACTTACTGATCTATTAAACATGACTTAGGTACAAAGCCAAATTTATCAAGAAAAGTAGAAACAACTTATCAACTTAGCATCAACATAATTTCATCCTACATTATAACATACAAAGTCAACATCGACGCCCAAACTTCCGAAATCAAGTAACACGAAATTCTAACTCTCGATAATACACACAAAATCTTGCAAACTCATAACAAGCAGAACTTTGATCAATCATATCGAATTGAAATCCGAATTGTCGGGATCGAACATTTCCTATTATACAACTACTACGGAACTCTTAAGTGGCTCTAAGCGATTGGTAAGTTAACCGATTCGAGTTGGCTCGTTACCGATGCCCAGAGGTTGACTGCGTGAATTTCGAGTGACGTTTTCGATAGTTAATTGAAGTGTTAGGGGTCTAAATGTTTGAACTGATACTTTCGTCATATCTTCATTAGCATCATACCTATATACCCCGAAGGCAGAGACGTAAAATACACCATCATCATCTTGCTGCCCTTATCCCATGTTACTTGGGATCAGCGCATTACGTTTTCTTCTTCCATATCGCCCTGTCCCCAGTCACGATATCACTGACTCCCTTTACTTTCATATCACTCCTCACACAATCCATTCATCTTTTATTTGGCCTTCTTCTCCATTCATCCATATTTATATTCATAACTCTTTTAGTAATATGCGTTTCATCCCTCCTCATCACATGAACATACCAGGACAAACGGTTTCCCTTCAACTTTTCTGTCACTGGCGCCACTTTCAAACTAGCTCTAATATACTAATTTCGCATAAAAACACCCACATTTCTAAAAGTATCTTCAAACCCCAATGCGTAAACTGCACACAAATCGAGATTTCGAAGTGTTTCTGGGAAACTTTTAACAGCTTTCGAGGTAAAAGGTTTCGTAAAAATCTACTCATCTTATTTTGACTGACCTTTCCCGATTTGTATCGTCTATCATTGTAGTGTCAATAGCGTCTTAGTCTTCCCGCATATCTTGTTTACCTACAATTATAAGTTTTTCATAAATGAACTACTGAATAAAACAATGTTACAATAAGCAATTTATACTGCATTTTGTTCGTACTGAATATTTAACTTTCATCACTGTATAAATAATAAAGAGTAAGTAATTTACTCAATTAACATCGTCAGATATACATTTACTGACATAGGTACGACTAAGTTTTACTTCATCCAAATACTTGCTCCAACGATCTTAATCTTAGTAGTTCCCCATAAATCGAGATTTCCTCGAATTTGTCTCCATCCCTTGCCATGGTCCCTTGCAAATGGAACTGTTACCGGCTGTTAACACGGGGTCAGCCCACTTGAGGTCAAGTACAACTGCGCCATCATTCAAATTGGGCTGTCAGTTTCAAGTACCCTAGTAAGTACCAAGTTAGGTTGTTAGGGGTACTGGGGTAGCTCTCCTTTGGATGTATTGATATTGGGATGATGTGAATTGTCCAATTTGAATGCGACTGGGATATGATATACAGTTGTCATTGATTTATTAAATTGTATTATCTTATTGAAAATCTTTTGTTTGAATTGATCTTCAACTTGTGAATTGTTGCGTCAATTTTATCAAATTTTTATATTTTTTTTGGCAATGTTTTTCAATTTTATTTATAATGTTAATTTAGCAATTTTGTATATTTTATTAACTTAATCAATTTTATTAATTGAATCAATTGATAATTTGAACAATTTTTAACCAATTTTTATTTATTTTTTATCCAATTTTTACCAATGTTCAACCAATTTTTATCTAATTTTTCACCAATTTGTAACCAATCTTTTACATATTCAGACAATTTTTATTTTTACTAATTTAATTAATTGTATAGTTTTTACCAATGTTTACAAATTTTATTAATGTTATCGATTTTATGTACCTACTCACTCGTATTAATAGTTAGCGCTTATTACTATGTAAGTTAGCTTTGAGATTCTTTAAAATTGTGAATGTGGTGTTTGCCTCTAAGTAATTGTTGCACTGTAAGATTAGTTTAAGCATGTATTTTTTGTTATAATTAAGTGTAAACAGTTGTTGGTGAACCTAATCAAATAAATAAATAAAATAAAATAAATGTAATAGAAACAAAGACTTATAGGTCGCGTTTATTTGATATGAATTATATCGCGTTTTGAGTAGTCTTTAAATCGTGTACGCTAAGTATAAGTGTACACACAAGCGTCAGAATCCTGTTTTGCGCGGATGCGTTTACGACGCGCATGCTAAGCGTATGTAACGAGTTTGATTATAATACATATTATGTTGTAAAAAGACGAAAGCAAAGTTAAAGACAAGCCAAAGCCAAGGTCTTTGAAGAAAGAAAGACGCATGAGCGACCGGCACGTGACGCCGCGCCAAAAAAGATCATGAGACAGACGCTGAGGCGGTATCTGGACAAAACATTTAAATTACCCAGCACTATTTCCATAGTTAAAAACGGTGTGTCTGTATATTTCACCGGACCGTTTAATCAAAATGATAACTTACCCTGTTATTTGCAGGTGTTAATGTAATTACCTCTCCAACTACAGTATTATTTTTGATCTCACCTTATGATTCGTTCATAATTATGAAGAGCTCAGTTGGGATCCGAAACTAATCAGAAAACCCCAAACATACCTATGAGCAAAACTAAAGCAAAGTCGAAATATAGGAAATTAATTCTCCACGTGTACTCCGAAATTCATATAATATTTACCGTATTTTGTCGAGAACCTGTAGATGATATAATTTTCTATTCATTTCAAGAATGAGTTTTGATGTATGTGTGTTTGTCAATCACGCTTTAACCGATGCATGGATCAAGATGAAATTTGGAATACAGGTAGACTATAACTTGGATAAAAATATAGAACATTTTTTTTCTATCCGTATGAAAATAGTCGTTTTTTTAGGAATTAAGTGTATCCGAGGATATCAGTTAGCCAATCATAACTTTATTAACAAGTAACGAAAAAGTTTATTATTATTTTCACTAAAAAAGAGTTGGCGACTTTCTCCAAACTTGCTACCTTCATTATTATAAGTTATTTTTCTATAGCTTGTTAGTATTGAAAATGTGCCCTTGATACAAAACTTATTTATTAAGTTAGATATTAACTAGTTTAAATTATATTTCAGAGTCCCTAGACAAGTGGCATTCTATTATCGAAAGCGTGGCGATAGCGATTGTTCAAAAGGCCAAAATATATGGGATTGACAAGTTATATCGAAATGTCACGAGATCAATGCCTTACATTTTGGCATTTCAACCATCGCATCGCGGACATAAAATGATACGTAAGACTCAGAGGCCCTAGACAAGTTACATTCTATCATCGAAAGCGTGGCGATAGCGATTGTAAAAAGGCAAACATATATGGCATTGACAAGCGATATCGAAATGTCACGAGATCAATCCCTTACATTTTGGCATTTCAACCATCGCAACACTGACATAGAATGATACTTAAGACTCAGAGGCCCTAGACAAGTTACATTCTATCATCGAAAGCGTGGCGATAGCGATTGTTAAAAGGCAAAAATATAAGGGATTGCCAAGCGATATCGAATTGACACGTGATCAATCCCTCACATTTGGACATCGCAATCGCATCGCTGACATAGAATGATACGTAAGACTCAGAGGCCCTAGACAAGTTACATTCTATCATCGAAAGCGTGACGATAGCGATTGTAAAAAGGCAAACATATATGGCATTGACAAGCGATATCTAAATGTCACGAGATCAATCCCTTACATTTTGGCATTTCAACCATCGCAGCACTGACATAGAATGATACGTAAGACTCAGAGGCCCTAGACAAGTTATATTCTATCATCGAAAGCGTGGCGATAGCGATTGTTAAAAGGCAAAAATACAAGGGATTGCCAAGCGATATCGAATTGACATGTGATCAATCCCTCACATTTTGACATCGTCATCGCTGATGTCGAATGACACGTTTGCCTCAGAGGCCCGAGACAAGTTACATTCTATCATCGAAAGCGTGGCAATAGCGATTGTAAAAAGGCAAAATTATCAACATATACATAACATATATAAGCGGAGCAGTGGTGGCCCAGTGGTTACGGTCCCGACTTACGAGTTCAGTGGTCGTGGGTTCAAACCCGAGCAGGCGCTTTACTTTGTGTAATTTATTTCGTCACCATTGCTCTCAAAACGGTGAAGGAAAACATCGTGAGGAAACCGGCATGTCCTAGAACCAAAAATTCAAAGACATGTGACATCTACCAATCCGCACTGGGCCCGCGTGGTGGATTATAGCCCACTCCCCCCCTCTACGAAGGGAGGCCTGTGTCCCAGCAGTGGGAACTTTAAAAGGCTGATGATGTGATACAAGCGATATCGAATTCATCGCTGATATCGAATGATACATGTCTAGAGCTTCAGATACTCATTGGGATCTTAGCATAGTGACATTTATATGCGACAATGATGATCAAAAGTCAAAACTTTTTTAGATTTGCCATATAATGCCGTTGATGGAATGTCACTTTGTTTATTCCCTTGTCTATATATTTTCGTGGTAAAAGTTTTCCCAGTCATCAAGTCAGTATATTATTAGAAAGGGCTTATTCTGTAAGCTATATCGGACTCAGTTCTAGAGGCTTATATTAAAACTAGCACTCTGCCCGCGACTTCGTTCGCGTGATTTCGTTTATGCTATAAATGATATTCTTATATGCAGTTAGTGAAGGAAACCAAAAATTAGCTATTATTAAAACAATAAAAAATGGGTATCGTAGATATACAGGGTTTATTGGATTGGGACGATTCATTATTTGACTTAAAGAATAATAAATTTTGGGTTACCGCCACAAAGTAAAATCCTCCCCTAAAAACTTATCAACCCCTTTTTGCCCCGTTGGGGGTCGAGTTTTGAAAAACCTAAATATGCTATTCACTCTTTTCTTCTCTTTTTTATTTATCGTTTTTGTTAGTCAGATAGCGCAGTGAGATTTCTCAAAAAAAACTTTAAAACCCCTAACCCTATCTGGGAGAAAGTTTTGAAAATGTTTTATGTAAATTTTGAGTATCAACCTTATCCCCGAGGAATTTGATTTTACATACAAACTATACCTAATACCTTATGTTGGTATTTGCGCCAAGTATAATTTTTTTTTGTAATAAGATTCTTCAAAAAATCTTTAACACCCCCTTAACCGTATTTTGGGAGTAGATAAGTAAAACTTATAATGACAACCTTTATTGTTTATTTAGGTTGGTATTTATGTCAAGTTCATTTACCCAAAAAATCAGATTCTTCCATACAAACTTCAACACCCCCTAAATCGACTTTGGGGGTTGTTTCAACATCTATTGTTTATTGAGGTTGGTGTTTATGTCAATTTCATGCTAATTAACCGAAGACAAAGATTCTGCAAGAAAAATAACATCCCCTTAATCATCTTTTGGGGGTAGTTTAAGAAAAACTAAACATCCCCTAAATCATCTTTTGGGGGTAGTTTCAAATAATAAGTTAGTATTTGTAGCAAATTTCAATTTTATTGACCCAAGAAATCAGATTTTCCATACAAACTTCAACACCCCCTAAATCGACTTTGGGGGTTGTTTCAAAAGAATAATAATGATAACCATTATTGTTTATTGAGGTTAGTATTTATGTCAAGTTTCTTGTTAATTAACCCAAGATATAAGATTCTTCAAAAAAAATAACATCCCCTAAATCATGCTTTGGGGGTAGTATCGAAAACTAACAATGAAATTCTTTATTGTTTATTTAGTTTGGTATTTATGTCAAGTTTTATGTTTATTGACCCAAGAAATCAGATTTTTTCATACAAACTTCAACACCCCCTAAATCATTATTTGGGGGTAGTTTCGAAATACTAATAATGTCAATCTTTATCATTTACAAATAATAATATTTTAACTAAGTTTCAAGAATTTTGGCCGAAGGAATTAGATTTTTCATACAAACTTTCAACCCCATTTTTACCCCCTTGGGGGTGGAATTTCCAAAAATCCTTTCTTAGTGGACACTTACGTCACTTGAGGAACCTTTCTGCCAAATTTCATGCTTCTAGGCGTAGCAGTTCTGGCTGTGCGTTGATTGATCAGTCAGTCAGTCAGTGAGTCAGTCAGTCACCTTTCGCTTTTATATATATAGATAGAAAGATAGATACAAAGAATATTACAATTTAATTTATTGAGTCAATTGAAAAAAGTTTGACATTTTTATTATCAGTAGTATAATAATTATGCTCATTGGTTCGCGCTACATTCAAATGAAAGTATTGTGCGTAAGCTATTTAACGCGAATATTGTACGGTTGGCAAAATAACTCAATAAAGCCTGCACTTTATTTCGAATTGCCAACAGACTATTATAAGGCGATGCAATAATACATAATTATTATAGGTATTTCAATGTACCTAAAGGTCACACATACACATAACAATACGCATGTACTAATCGAAAGGTACGGCAGTGGTGTACCTGTACCTTTAGTAGGTACCTACATCTACATTTAAGCCCTAGCCTAAGTCCCATGTCCATGCCCAGTCACATCACGTTATCATTATTCTGCACAGTGAACGCTACGGCTGAGCAATTTACTTCTACGCTGCGTCGTTCCGGGTCTGACCGTTTGTGTATATGACATTAAAAGTTTATAAACGCACCCAAGTATACAGAAGCCATTCCTAATATGAGCCAAACATTAAAAAAAATTAGACAAAGTCCAGACTACTATTAAAAAGTACCAGATATAAATACCTAATCAAACATTACCTGAACATTCCTGGGGAATCAAACCAACGACGCAGACCCATGCCAATATGTAAATGAAATGTCTTCTTCTATTAGTACTGAAATTAGATCAATAATATCAATTCTCCATTCCGAAACGTGGAAAAATGTGAAGATTGGAAGGGCCCTCCACAGTTGAGTTGGTATTACAGGAATCAATAGACAAACGAAAGCCCTCATACAGCCCTAGACGATATTATACCTTACAACAAATGTTAGGGGTGGCAAGGGTTGTCCATTTTATGAAACAATAGATAGAACAATCGTTAGTAAATCATACAATTTTCCTAGATACCTGGCAAAAAAATAATTTGGTTAAGTGCGTCTTAAGCAAAATACTACATTTAAAGATTTTTTTATTCTTAAATGTGGCAGCCTAAAATTACAAAAAAGTAACTTAATTAAATTTTGCTGATGTTACCGTAACCTGTTTTAATTAAATTAACAAATATGCAAATATGCAATTATATATTCTAAAAAAAACAAACCAATACACAAATACAAACGGGAGAGGGAAAAGGGCTCATTGTGTATCAAAAAATTCGTCCACATCGATGTCAATGGGAAACGTGTCCAGAACGCTGGCAGCATTGCCACGTTGGATGGCAATGCTGATTGTCTTGCCGAAGAAAAGGCCAGCCCACTGGTCACGTGAAGAGTCGACGAGCTTTACAATTAGTTGTATTCAAATGTTATCAGGGGAAGATTACAGAATCGATGGATGTATTGTGAAAATGGCATAGCTATTGTATAGATGGAACAGTGAAAAGAGTTGATAGGTATGGTTGGCAGATAAATTATGTTAAATATAATAGATGAACTTGTTCTAAAAACACACATTTTTTACTTAATCCTTAAGTAAAATACATATATTTTAAAACAAGTTTTTTGAACTGAAAGATTAAATCATAAGTAATGTGTTTGACAAGTGCTATCGCTCGTCAAACACATGATGGCGCTCCCTTGTCTGATTGAGGAATTGCCATATAACCTTAATATTTAAATGTCTCCAGAGTTACAAAAGTACGCCATGTTTCAGTTTAATCGGTGGCCAGGAAGTACGTGAAAAATTTATTATATTTGCCCGAGACACATACAAAAGCAAGGTAATATAAAAAGCTTGTAAAAGGAAAGGAGCCTGATTCGACATTCAAAATTAATTATTACTTGACATCAAAAGGAATGTTTCCTTGGCAGAAAAATGATAATTCTATTTAGTCCGTCAATCAGATTATCTAATAATATTGGACCCATATTCTTTGCTTCATCAAATAAATAAAATTTACAAAGATAAAGCGCTTCAAAGTTCAGGAATGGGGGCTTGTGACGTCACGTTGTCAGTATAAACTGTAGCACACCGTGACGTTACAGGATATTTCAACGCACTGTATCATCGTATTTTTTATTTACGTGGCAGAAGAAAAAATAACTGACGGACTAAATATAGATTTTTGTCAACTACCGTAATGTCAAAAGTCACTATGAAGAAACATCGACATAAATGAAAAAGGCAATCTTAAAAAAGAAACAAAATATACCTTTACATAGTCATGATAAAATATTCGGTGTTCATAACAAGTCTATAGTTTTTTCTCAGGTAAAAAAGATAAACCTAGACCCAATATTTTCAACACAGAATTATCCCTCAAAAAATCTGCCGTAAATCCTTGAGCTAGCAACCCTGGACAACCCAAAGAATCCCCGGATTGTTTCTAAAAGGATATAGACGATATTAACACATCAAAGGGCTATCATGCGATCTGTCATGTTGGAACGAAACATATGGTAGAATACACTTGTGCGTGTTTCTTTCTTTTCTGTATCTGTTCAATTTTGCAGGTTGAGTGTGGTGGATTCAGTCTGAATTGTCTGTGAATTGTTTTGGGGATTGTGCTTGCTTATAATTGGAAAAGATGGAGACTGGCTGTTAAAGGCATAGAGCCTGCTACTGTTATATGTGGCTTTGGTCAGCAGATTTTGGTCACTGATTGTTAAAATTCTCAAAACCAGCATCAACAGTAGCCAGAAGCACCAGAAAAACATCGAGACAATGAAGCTTGACGTGTCCCGGAGCAACAATTCCACGATCTTGGATTCTGAAATGAAATTGATCAGAAAAAAACAGCGGAAGAATAAGAAAGAAATCCAGAATCCTTTGCAGACGTTTTGGTCTCTGGAACAACAAGGCAGTTGAATACGATTTTTTGTTTCCAAACTTAGTGGTTTTAGGGCAATAACAGTGGGCTGTATGTGCCGCAGATTTATAAAGGACTAACTATTAACAGGGGTTTTGCCCTGGGTAAGTCGAACAACGATCTTTTAAGCATCAACGTGCTTTTTCAAAATACACTCAGTCTCTAAACAAGTGGCATTCGATGTCAGTGAAGGTGATAGTCAAAATGTAGGGATTGATCACGTGATTTTTTGATATCGCTTCTCAATCCCATACAATTTTGCCTTTTTGATAATCGCTATCAATGACAGGGTGTCACTTGTCGAGGGCCTCAGGTGTTTCACACCATCTACATACCCGACGATTTAAACTCCGGGCTGCTTAAACTTAAAGTCGGGATATTGTGTTATTGGGTTTTCCCATTAGTAATGGGAAAACCCAATAACACAATAACCCGACTTGGAAATTGCGAACCTACTCAACCCCAAGCTCAGCACGAGACCAAACGAGGCTATTTGTTTTGTTTGATTAACAAACACTCAACGATCCTCATCTTTATACACAAAATAAAGTCGGCTTAGTTACACCAGTTGTAGCTCGAGAACGGCTGGACGATTCGATTTATCGCCGTCGCGACTAACAGAATAACTATTAAATCATCGGAAAAATTAACGTTTTTTTTTAAATTTATTTTCCCATACCATTTGCGAACACAGCGCCATCTCTGATACATGACAGATTACAGGAAAGGTTTAAAATGGTAAAAACAAAAAAAAGTTAAGGCAGGTAGGGCAGATAGCGCAGGTAGGGCAGGTAAGGCAGGTAGAAAGAAAGAAAGAAAGAAAAAGTGTTTATTTGTCACAAAACGACATATATTATAATAACATGCTTATGCTAAACCCTTAACAATAGTATTAGTAGTAGGTACTTAAATTAAGTTAGTAAAGACGAGAAATAAATTAAACAATAATAACATATACTACCTACATTTTTTTTATAACAGAAAATAAATAGGGTGAAAAAGATGCCAGGCAGATGCATGTCGTGATTGTGGCAAGAAGGTTTCCACTCAGCATAATGCTGTGCCGTGGAGGACCCACAGCACGGCGCTGATTTTCAGTGGGCGCCTAGGACGTGACGTACGGAAACCAGGTAGGGTAGGTAGCGAAGGAAAAATAAAGCAAGAAATACTGCAACAATGTTTTCTTTTGCCGCGCCAACGCCAACTCCGCTCAAGTTCTCCCGCCAGCGAACCCTATGAAGTCAACAAGTCAACAGTAACATCCAGACAAACAGTCATCAATAGAGGTTCAGTTGACGGGCGCGAAGCCGTGGGTACAGCTAGGCTATGATAAGTAGGACTTCTCCTTTATTTGATAATCACGTCGACCTTCTTTTGTTTGTTTCCACAATGTAACATATTGTCGCCTTTGTACTCGTTGTTAGATGTTTAGCAGCTGATTAAATAATATAATATTTCGTTCCATATTTTTATTTTGTTATGCTGACTCATTGGTAAGGTCTCTTTCCGAACTTTTGTATTATCCTTTGTTATTATTTTCTTTGTGATTACAACTCTTTTGTGCTTTATTAAGGATTCTTGTTTTTCTTCGTTATTTCGGAAATTGTTGACGCAAGTTTTTAAAGGTGAACGTTTGGTGTGAATCCATATAATGTTGGGTAGGGAAAATAAGTGTTTTCTATAAAATAAAAATCTCTTTGCCCCGCAAAAACTGGAACGGGAAACTTTTTCCACTTGATTAAAGAGCTTTAAAAGAGAGTCATAAAACTTTTAAAAATATACAACGTAACCATATACTGTTTTTAGGGTTCCGTAGTCAACCAAGAACCCTTATAGTTTCGCCATGTCCGTCCGTCCGTCGGCAGCTTAGCTCAGAGACTTTTAGTATTAGAAAACTATAATTTGGCATGGATAAACATATTAATCACGCCGACAAAGTGATAATATAAAACCAAGAATTTGTTTCTTTATGTTACCTCCTGTATACGTAAACTGGGGAAGTTTATTTTTTTCGTCTATCCTATGGTGTGGGGTAACGTTGGATCATCATCAACAGCCTTTTTTAATGTTCCCACTGCTGGGACACATGCCTTCTCTCTGTGAAAAGGAATGGGCTGTAATCCACCATGCGGGCCTAATGCGGGTTGGTGGATGTCACATGTCCTCGAATTTTTGGTTCTAGGACACGCCGGTTTCCTCACGATGTTTTCCTTCACCGTTTTGAGAGCAGTGGTGATGAAATAATTTACACAAAGTAAAACGCCTGCCTAGGTTCGAACCCAGGACATAAAACTTGTAAGTTGCGGCCGCTGCCACTAGACCATCAATGTGTTCTGTAAAACCCATTTTTCAATTAAGCTTCAAATTGCAATTTTTTGTTAGAGTCAAGTGCCAGTTAAATGGTTGCTTTTGGATATATGAAAAAGCTTACGGCAGTAGTATATGATTATAACGAAATTAAAAGGAATACTATTACAGCTAAGTAGGCTTTACAAGTTTACGAGTAATAGTCGACCAACTTATAAATTGAATTGTAAAAGTAAAAAAAATGTATGTTGATGTATGGGGACAACAGTTTTCGAAAGGCAAAGTTAATTTTGTCCCTTCGTTAGAGCAATGTTCGGTGCTCTCATTAATTATGAACGGTAGTAATGTTACATTCACCAAAATAAATATTTTGGTGAATGTAGCTGTTTATACAGAACCCTCTGCGCACGACTCAGACTCGCACTTGGCCGGATCTTTATATTGAAATTATGCCTTACAAAAGAGTTCCTATTATACAATGAATGATATTAATCCCTTTAGATGGAGTATTCCCGTTCGAGCACATATTTTTTGGGCACCTATGTATTGAGTACCATAGGTATTCCTATTTGAGCACCAATCAATAGCTTATAGCTTGGTGCTCAATTGGGAACAATAAAAAATATTAAATTTTATTCCCATCTTAGCACCTACGATGTGGTAGCTTCTATTGATGGGGTGTATAATAAAATATATAGATAAAATTTGGAAGTACTTTTATTATCATATTAACTTTAAAATATATTTTAATCATATCTATAAAAAAATATCTAGTGTCCGGCCGAAAGTTCGGTTTCGGTCTCGGTTTCAGTTGAGTTTCGGCAAAGAAACGAGTTTCGGTTTAGTTTGGGTTTCGGCGGCGAACCTGTCGAACTTACGATCGACATGGAAACTACATTCGGGAATTCTCGCGCTGTGATCGGCCCTGTTCGGCGCGTTAAATGTTATCCAAGCAAGTTTTTTTTTGTGAATATTTTTTTCTTAAATAAGGGGGTTGTTATGTTGATTATCATACCAATCATTGAAAATGTTGAAGACTACTATGTGATTTATAGATAAAAAAATCGGTCAAGTGCCAGTCGAAATGGTGCACCGAGGGTTCCGTACCTATCCTAGCTAGTTCTCTAAATTGTATGAGCGCCCTTACAACTCAGAGGACTATCTTTATTGGCGTCAATATGTATGTATTGGGACACCAATAGTTTTTGGGCCTGTTTCCTTTATTTATGCTGTAAGATCTTACTTTTTGCCAAATTTCGTGATTCTAGGTCAACGGGAACTACCATATAGGTTTTCGACCCAAAACCTATAGGGTACTTCCAGTTGATCTAGAATTAAAATCTGAGTAATAACAAAATTTGAAAATTAAGGTAAATTTTGGTACTTACAAGTTTTCGCGAAAATCTAAATTTGCCTATATCTTTTTATCGTGTTGATTTTTATACTTCTAATAGGGACTATATAGACCTCAGTATCTAGTATAAATTTCAACTTGCTTCTATAGACAAACAGACGGACTAGAGAGTAATCTTGGGTTCCTTATTTGAACTTTTGAGCTACGAAACCCTAAAAATAAAGACTGACTGATTATAATAACGTTTTCTGTATTTTTACCTCAAAACATGATCCTTGTAAAGAAGTTTCGGTTTCGGTGGTAAAAATCAGTTTCGCCGGACACTAAAAATATCCAAAACTGTCAATCTTAATCTTAGAAATAACTACAGCCGTGCTTTATTGTTTGTTGTTATTTGCAGAAAGGAGTTTCTGGACTATCATCTTCAACTGCAGCAGTCTACTGCTAGATAAGGCTCTCTCCAAGCGCACCCCATTTATCTCGATTCTGGGCCACTCTTATCCGGCTGTTACTAGTTACCTGGAGAAGGTCGTCGCTTCATCAACCCTGAAGGCGTCCAATCTTACGTTTTTCGATTCGCGATCTCCACTCATGAACACGTCATTTCATCATCATCATTTCTGTCAAAAGACGTCAACTTCTGAACATAGACCTTCCCCAAGGGTCAATACATTGACCGGTCCAGTGCGTCTCGCATCCAGCTGATTCCTGCAGCCTTAAACAGATCATCGGTTGACCCAGTCAGAGGCCTGCCAACACAACGCAACACAAGAGCACATCTACGCCTTTTACCATAATACTCGTAAAGAATACCTATAAATATTATAGTTTTTAATAAGCACCAAAATTGGCAACCATTTCTTTTTACCTCTTGAATTCTGTCATTTCTCTTACAAAAGTAGCCAAGGATATCAACTTCCAATAACAGAATTATGAAGTACGAAAACCACTCGGTTCCCATGAATTACAGGGGATGATTAATTAATGAAACCACGAATGAAGGCTATACTGTGCCCGCGGCTCTGCCCGCCGCCTCAACCGTTTTTCATACGAGCCCAACGTTAATATTTTAGATAGAAAAGGTCGTGGTCGGCGATGTGGGAATTTTTGGAGGAGGTATGTTAGAAAGATGCGTATGTTTTAAAGTTAAAGCGTAGCTAAGCTTTAAATTTGGGATGTAAGCCGCAATTGATGCCATGCACAAGCTGCTTTTACAAACAGAGCCTTTCTACAAAGCGAACTCCCTCAGCGACATTGATTGCGAAAACTTCAAAAATGTATAAGACTGAACTGTGCTATGAAAAGGCATGTGTTCAATCCCAAATATTTTGGACTTTCAAAAATTGTTGTCGCTTTTAGAATATAATTTTGCCTAGCAACTCTGAGCCCCAGACAAATGAGCAATATGATTTCTGCGCTCTCCTTAAACTAATGACTGAATATGAATTTATGTGGGTGATATATCCAAGTCCCAAGTTAAAATTTTAAGACTCTGTCTTGACCGAAATTTAGAATGGTACAGTCATCGAATCAATGCTTACGTACGTATTGTTTAATGTTGTTTGTTATTACTTTAGAGGATGAACGGAGTAAAAATGAAATATATGTTTTTATTGCAATTTATGCTTAATTAATTGAATATTACATACGGACATAGATAAACTCACGCCTTTTTTGGGGGATAGGCAGAAACTACAGAACGCCACCTGCTACGATCCTTACATACTTCTATTGCTTCACTCACATTCATACATCTAGTCATACACACACGCCGGTTATGAATACGGCGTACCTGGCCTTTCTGAAAAACATCAATAAGGTCTATGTATGTCTTTATATGGCCCTTCCCGCGTTTCCATTCACCACATTAAATATTACATTAACATAATGCAATACTGTTAAGTAATAGTTAACAAACAAGATTGTTTTGTACTTCAATAACAAATTGGCACTCATCAGCATGATTGTTAAAACGAAATAATCTATTACGTGAATACAAGGGATGATTGTCAAAGATATTGTATAGTTTTAAGGTTGATTACTATGATATTATTGACCATACAATTATTTCCTTAGAAAAAATTTATTCCAGAATAACCTGGGTATATTCCTAAAGGGGTGCCCTAGATACATCCCTAACACACCCTGGATGTATTTAGAATCAATCTCAAAACACATAATACAAATTATACAAAGAGAAAATATATCTTCCAAAATAAGGTTAATTTTAACAAGGTACTGATTTTATTTTATAACAACTAACACTTTTGGAGACATCAGTACGAGGAATGGTCAAGTGTGATCTGTACAAATAAATTTATTATTTACATTTGGGGACACTGAGAAATGTATGAAAAGTAATTTTAGGGAACTTGGGACTTGGAGATATCGGGCATCACTCGTTTATGACTTAGTGAAACTCAAACAATAGCTGTGAATCGCTGCTCTCATACAATACGATAACCCGCACTGGGGTGTAGACCCCACTCCCTATCACAGAGAAGAGTTTTGTGTCACAGTAGTGGCAGCAATAAAGCTTGACAATGCATGGTTATATATATTAAAACCACTCAAAACAGAAACCAGACTAACTATTGTTTCCAAAAAAAAGAACTTAAGCTTCAAAACTTCATCATCATCATCATCCACAGCCCGACTTCGCCCACTGCTGAGCATAGGCCTCTCTCTTCTCGTACCAATCACCACGTTCCAGTGCCAACATCATCCTGGTTCTACCCGCAATGCTAACAATGTCATCTGCCCATCTCGCCGCTGGACGACCAATACTTCTCCTTCCAGTCCTTCGACGACATTCGGTTACCACTTTACACCACCTATCGTCACCGCGCCTTGCCAGGTGTCCTGCCCAGCTCCATTTCAGTTCCGAAATTCGTTTTCCGAGATCGGAAACCGTCGTACGTCTTCGGATGTCAACGTTTGGAACCTTTTTTCGGTCTATTAGCCGTATGCAAGCATGGAACGCTCCATGGCTCTCTGTGCAACTCGAAGCCTATACACAGCCTCCTGGGTGAGCGTCCACGTCTCGGCACCGTAAGTCATGGTGGGCAAAACACACTGGTTATAGAGGCGGGTCATCAGAGATTGTGGTATCTTGACTTCAAAATATCGTCCAGTTTGCCAAAAGCTTTAAAACTTACTGCAATCTAAACTAATTCAAGTAAGACGTGAAACACATTTAACATCATCATCATTATATCCGAAAAACGTCCACTGCTGGACATAGGCTTTTCCCAAGCGTCGCCACATCGACCAGTCTCGTGCGTCTCTCATCCATCGGTTGCCCGAAACCTAATCCAGTTCACTAGTCCACTAAAAAAAACACTATTGGTGTTCAAATACAAACAAGTAGCTCCATTTTACTTACAACATCATAGAACGGGAGGTTTGAATAAACATCATATTTGTAGCCCGAGCGTACAAATATGAAATGTTAACCCTTTCACTGCTTCAGGTTGAAATAGGGAGACTAGTTGTTATATTACTGACAGGTTTGGGATCTAATTCAGAGGCTGCAGCATTTATTATTTTTTCGGCCTTGCCTAGTTTTGTTTCAGAGGGTTTAGATAAAATTATTTATAATGGTTTTCTTCTCGTTCGGTCTTCTGGTGGTAATTGTTGTTGAACAGGTAATTCTTTAAGGTTAAGCAACACTTGCTGAGGTCGGTCCGTGGATGGGTGACCATCCTTATATAGCGAGATTCCTCTGTGCCACGGCAATCATGATAAGCTGTTGGTTTTAGCTGTTGTTCGTAAATCTTCCAATACCGTTATCAGTAGTCATAAGCTTGAAACTCTGGCAACAAGTCTTGCCAAGGGATGTCGTGGTATCCAAAAGCTGGGTTGTAAAGGTCAGATAGGCAGTCGCTCCATTAAAAAAAACTGGTATTTAGCTATATCAGATATATTATCTGATATAGCTAAATACCAGTTTTTTTAAAAGCCAACCCAAACATAGTGGGACAATTGTTTTGTAAAATTCTCCGTAAATATGAGCTTGATTCTTGTTATTTGACAATGTTGTTAAGGGGGGTACTACAATATATCTAGAATCATACATATGATCCTATCTCTTATCCTATATATATGCTGCCTTTCTCACAAATTTGTGCATGGATCCGCCAAAGATCAACCGAACTGCATAACAACAGATGGTCACGGGCTACAGACTGTAGACAGTCAATAACGGTCCTACCGAATGTAAACCCGCGATTAACCAAAACAATTCTTAGCCTAAGTAGAAATAACCTCAGAATACCCAAAGGGACAATTACGGGTCATAGCCATCTTAACAAACATCTTTTTAACGTAGACGCCACAGACAGCCCACTTTGCAGGGGCTGTTTTAACGCCGAAGAATCAGCTGCCCACGTCATCCTGGACTGCGATGCCGTGGTTTCTCAACTTTAAGAAATCCTCGAAACGGTGAGGTTGCTCCGCAAAGCCTGTGAAGCCCCCAGGAAGCTTTTGTGCTTTTGGACGGAGCTAGGCTGGCTACTTTAGCCGGAAACCCCACGCACAAAGGACTACCAAATGCGGAAAAGGGTCCCTCTTCTCTTCTATTCTATTCCTATATATTATGACCTGTATAATTACGAGTATATCTGTGTATTACATTATCATAATTCTTTGATATTTTTATGACATAATTATTTGATTGCAATGGAGGAAAAGTCGGTTATGTGTACTACTATTAATTCGGCAGTGTGTACAGCAGCAGTGTTCCCAACAGTATTTGAAGAATTCCACATCCATTAAGTATATTGTGTGCACTAAATTTCGTTGTACTTTAATCTGTCAATAAAACTGTCACAATCATTAATTGCCTCACAATTTGGGCTATGGAAGTAGCAAAACTGAAAAGGCAAAATCAAATATTTTTTATTTTGTATCAGGCAATTATGACAATTTTGATAATTCAATATAACAAGATTCAAAATGGCAAGACCACGGGCCTTGGAACCATGACGTGTTATAACTACCATAGTGCGACAGTGAAAAAGGGACAGAGCAGTTTGTCTAGTATAGCTCCGTCCTGCTCCTGTTTCTATGATCCTCTCTTACAACAAATGTCATAAATCTTTTATCAAAGACGATATCATATTTATAAATATGACTCATAGATCTTTGATCTTAGATATATTATGATAGTGTAATAACCCCCTTAGTCACAAAAGCACCCTCCATTAACAAACTACTCGAAAACTACTTGAAGTCCTCAGAAAATACTCAATAAATCAAATTGCTTCCAAACGCGCCATAACGAATATTCACTTTAAAAAAAGTAAATGCTTGAACATCACTTATTCAATATCGACTAAAACTTGAGCAGCCTGATATTCAATTCAGTTTTCGAGCTAAAAAAAATCAGTTACACTTGCTACCACGCAAAACTGAGCACAATATAAAAAGAGCTGGGCGAAATTCAGGTGCCAAATGAAATGTTTTTGCTCTATCAGACCACCAATGTGAATTAAACTTCCACGCTCCGCAATAGTTTTCTTAAACGGGGATCTAAAAAGAATTTTGATTAGATTAAAGGGTCAGGTTATTTTGGCCGATAGTGTCTTGCATCGTTTCAAGGGTTATCGAGTCTCGTAGGTATTCGATTTTCGAATGGAACTCGCTAGTGCTGCGGTGAAACTAGTTGTAAGTTTATATTTCTTTTTTTTTCAGTCTAGTGATTCTTTTTTATATGGGCAAGTAGAAATAGGTTTTAAATGAAAATATTTTTCTCGTTATTTTTGAAAGGCGAAAGTGTGTTCCTTGAAAACAGTTTTAAAACAACGTTACAGGTTGATTTGGCTGTGATCTCTGCTAAATAAATTAAGGACTACTCAAAACCAAACGCTGACAATGAGGTCCAGGATTCACAAGTTGGGCTAAGTAAAGAAAACAAAAAAATAAATAAAATAACGCCGTGCAAGGCCAAAAAGATTCCTGGCTCTATTGAGTTCGATACTATATAAAAATTTCTCAAAAAACAACCTCAATTCTGGCAAAAGGCTCAACATAACCAAAGTCTATCATAAGAAAACGTGGGTGAACTCAATTTAAAGCATTTATTTCATTTAAACCAATCTAAGTACATTTATACTAACAAGAATTCGGTAAGACAGAAAAATAAAGCCATTCCAAAGTGTAGATGAAAGAAGAATGTGATGTAAGAAACCAGAAACAATTCGATGGATACAATACCCTTCTATCAAACCCTTCATTCAAAACAGACACAATGTAATATTATCCCAGTCTAATAATAATCTTGATATTATGATATGCTATTAATACAATCACAGAACACACCTCAAGTTCATCGATGTATTATTTAATTGCCCCATCCTCGGGAAACGTGTGGGCAGAGGCATCTGTGCCCGGAAACCGCACGGTAAGCTTGGATGAACAGAACCATGTAATGTGCTGAATACAATACCTAATGTTGGTGGGTATAATTGTATGAGTGGTTGATACTGTGATCCATACTTATAATATTACAAAGGCGAAAGTTTGTGAGTGTGTTTGTATGCTTATTACTTATTCACGCTCAAACTGACGGATCTGGATGAAATATGGCACAGAGATAGATTATAGTCTGGAATAAAACATAGAATATTTTTTATCTCGGGAATATGTTCCCTTGGGATAATTTTCGACATTCACGTGGGCGAAGCTTCTGGCAGAAGCTAGTCACACTAATATAGTAAAGGCGAAAGTTTGTGAGTATGTGTGTGTGTGTGTTTGTATGTTTGTTAATTCTTCACGCTCAAACGGCTGGACGGATCTGGATGCAATTCGGCACTGAGATAGATTATAGTCTGGAATAGCACATAGGATAATTTTTATGTCGGGAATATGATCCCTCGGGATAATTTTCGATCTTCACGCGGGCGAAGCCGCTGGCAGAAGCTAGTAATATTATAGCTGTATTGTAAGTCCTAGTAATATTATTATTTTTCCGTAGCTTCGTACTAACTAGATCTGGAATTGTTTTTTATTAAATATATTGAGTGTTTTCTAATTATTATTTCCGAAACAGGAAGAGAGGAAGTTTCAAATTCTCTCATCATCGAATTAACAATAATAATATTATTATAATCTTGAGCTTGGACTTGGAAACTTCAACAGCTGAGTACGTTAATCTTTAAAATAAATCTGTTTTAGTCCAGATCTGCTTATTTTATTCACCTCTAAATGAGCAACATTTTTATATAAGTACGCATTCTTTCATTTTAAGGGTTCCGTATTCGAAGGGTCTAAATGGAGCCCTATTACTGTCACTCACGTGTCTGTCTGTCTGTCTATCTGTCCGTCGTCTGTCACACTGGTTTTACAGCTAAACGGTTAGAGCTACAGTCTTAAAATGTTCACATTATAAGCATGTTGTTGACCCAAAGCCATACAAATTGTCAAAAATATTTTAAATGTTTTTATATTAAATTAAATAAACATTTATTTCAGTATCACTTCCATATTTGTTAATAACAATGTTAATTTAAAAATAGTGTTAGTTACATTTATTCTAAGCTGTGCGAGGCACGCCGATCCTGGGCAATGTCTATTTGACTGCGTGCAATCGTTGAGTACATAAATTCTTTATTTTTTGTTTATTGACAAAAAAAAGCCACCAAAGTCAGCTTTTTTTACAAAATTATGAAGCAAACATTTTTTTACTTCCTATTGACCTATGAACTTGAAATTTGGTGATAATATTTATATTATTATCTATCATCACTTCACATCATCAGCCTATTACTGTTCCCACTGCTGGGACACAGGCCTTCTCTCTGTAAGAGGGGATGGGCCATAATCCACCTCGCAGGCCCAGTGCGGGTTGGTGGATGTCACATGTCTTCGAATTTTCGGTTCTTGGACATGCCGGTTTCCTCACGATGTTTTCCTTCACCGTTTTTGAGAGCAGTGGTGATGAAATAATTTTCTCAAAGAAGGCGCCTGCCTGGGTTCGAACCCACGAACTACAACTTGTAAGTTGCGGCCGATACCACTGGGCCTCCACTGCTCTCCTCTTATTACGTGTATTTTACAAATCCCTTATTTTTCCTATTAAAACCAACTTAATTTTGCAGTTTGGTACGAAACTCTAAATGTGCGAAGTCCGTCACGCACTTGGCTGGTTTTTTTTCTATTACATTCTATTCTCTTGTGTTTTTGTGGACGACATCTTACAAAAGCGTTGACTCTTAACTATGAGATTTCCTCTTCACAAGAGGAAATCTCTTAAACAAAAGAAACAAAAGAAAACTGAAACCAGGAAAACATTTAAATTCTCATTAAAAAAGGAGCAACTTTTTTTTTCTTTATCCACCCGTAGCAGTAAAAAAACAAAACAGCATTCAAAATCCAAAATCAAATCCACTCGTACTCAAAATATTAAAATTAACTTGACTGGACATGATACCGATACGGATTCGATATCAAACATATTCGTTTAGCCCCCTAACGTCAATGTATAATTGATTTTGTTCGAATCTCCATGTTGGAAGAAGGGCGTAAAGCAACCTTTATATTTCAATAATAGAGCATTAATAAGTCTCTATATTATTATTATTATATTATCATTTGAGCTCTGTCTAGGAGACTTCCACTGCTGAGATCATTGAACCAAAGAAATAATATTTTTAGACTCCATTTATTTTCACGAAGTATTGTTGCATACGAAATTTCTCACTTTAAGTAAACAAACATCTATTTTTAAACCTAAAGGAAATATAAAAGCAAGACAATTCATTGAATCGTGACTAACCAAGCTATCGCATAACCCACGATGCATTTAAAAAACAAAACAGCATTCCGAATCCTTCCAAATTCAAAAGCCACTAGTGTTCAAACTCTTTAAAATTCACTCGTTCGGACAGATATCCGATACGGATTCGATACCAAACATACCCCTTTAGCCCCCTAACGTCAGTGTATAATTGATTTTGTTCAAAGCTACAAACTCGAGAGGATAATCGACTATTTTCCGCTTCCTAACTCGATTCCCGATAGTTTGTTTGCCCTTATCGAAATTGTTTTTCGGATCCTGAATATTTTAGCCGTTTTTGATCCTGGAAAGGGATAATTGGAGAAAGGGATCAGCGATTAAAGTTTTATAGTAGTTAATGGTTCTTTAAACAAGGTTGTTGGCAGTTTTCAGAGGGATTTTGTTTATACAACATCTTGTGATTTTTGTTCGTGGAATTCCAAGAAAAAAGCTAACAATGTTTATTTTTTTCTGAAGAGACCGTAAACATATTTGGCCAGTGTGAAAATAAAGTTTTCAAAAAGGTACAGCTTAGTCGCTAGGAGGTGGGCTCGAGGGCATGGTGTTTCAGTCCTTAGGCATATAGGCAAATAAATGTCACGATACTATAGAGTAGGTTTCTAACTATATATTAGAACTTATACTTCGTAAAAGATAGCTTGATCTCTGTGACGTATGTCAAACTGACGTATACGTTATTGTTGTCGCAGAGATCAAGCTATCTTTTATGAGGTATAATAAGCCTAGACCCTAACTAAAGTCTCAGCCAGATAACAAAATAAAATAAAAGTCATTGAATCGACTATTGTGCCAAAAAGTATAATTACGTAACTTGAACACATTTTTTTATTTTTTATTGAGATATTTCGATAATTTTGGTTTCATATGAAAGGTATAGGTATAAAACCATTTTATCCATTTAAATCATGTAAATCGGTCAACGCGTTTATGAGATATTAACTCATTACTGAATACCAAGTGAAAGGCTCAAGTACGCCCCTTACCTCGATACGTTTGTTTTGATCGTGTTAGCGACAGTGCCTTCACATTTTTCGTATGGTTTTGCAATATTGGAATGTATTGGTATAGATAGGTGTTAACGACATTTTTTTTTTGTTAACTGACGGTTACTTTAGTCCTATTAGTATTTGTTTACTAGTAATCTGGAATTGAGGCTATTTTTGTCTGGATAGACTGAGGGCGGAAAAGTACTATGTCAAAAAATACATGTCATTCATCATCTCATGTATCCGACGATCATGCCTCATGGCCTCCATTTAAATTGCCATCAAGTGAAATAGTGGTAGTCAAACGCCAGTTTGGTGGACTCTGAGACAAAATAACCTTGATCAATGACAGCAATATATCAACAAATAACTGACAGATTACATTAAAAGTACCGTAAACACCACTAACAGTTACAACACCAACACCCAAAACTCAAAACAATACTGCCAACCTAATAATATCTAAAGAATTCGTTCAAACACACACTTCTCACCACTTTTTGTGGTGGTGACTATTTTCTTTCGGCCGTACCAACTTAATGACACTATCTTAATTCAATTGTGGATATCTTGGAGGTAATAACTCTGTTGCGGTGGCCGATGCATGGACGGAGTAAGTCCGACGCTGTTTTTGTTGTGTGAGAAAATACTTGGAACTCGTGGGTACTTGGTACAAAGATTTTTTTAGTAAAGGTCAGGGTTTGAAGAAATTGTTTGAGAGCTTTTGGGGTGAGAATTACGTTGATAGCCATTCTGGTGTAGACTGTAGAATTATCCTATGGAAAATAATGTGTTTTAGATGACTAAATTATGCCAAATTATTTGCTCAAATTAACAAAACAGTGTAATGGCTGAGGTTTTAGCACATTAGTGGCTTAGGGACCGGTTTCTGAATTGAGTTTTTATAATATCCACTATTGTAGATATTTTTGGACTTTGTTTTGTATTGCGGATATATCAAATCTTATCTAGATATTGAAAAAAAATTGTCAGTACTAAAGATTGCTATATCTTAAAATTATACAACACAAACATCTCTTGTAACTTTCTTACAGCCATGCACTAAACTAAAAAAAACCTAACCGCGACCGCATCAAATACGTAATGACGTAACGTAATTACGATCGGTAGCGGTACGTACCGCATACACGCTTTTTATCTACAAATACATATTAGTAGGTACTACCATAGATCAGGAGAGTGTAGAAAGGAAAGTACAAGCGCAAACACTCTACTCTCCCTGCGCCTATGTTGAGGACTAGCGATAAACATTCTGTGAAAGACATTGCAGGGCCTTAAGAGAATTCAGCAGATAGCTGGGGTCAGGCAGAGCATGCAAACATTTTTACACAAACCTACACATTAATAATATAGGGGAAAGATTTGATTGTTTGTAATGGATGAACTCAAAATCTACTTAACCAATTTAAAAAGAGTCAGAGGGTTTTAACATTTTGAGCGCCAAGCGGTACCGAACGCGTTGTGTCCCCCAGCGCCAACACTGCAATAGAGCAGTCCAAATATACAACACAAACCGTCCGCCGCTCAGAAACGGAGAAAACGACGTTGGCAATAAAAGCTGCCTGGCTCAAATGGGATTCAACGGATTACATCAACTGCATGCCAAATGACCACTGGGCAAGATACTCTATGCGTGAACATAGATGGCACTGCTAAATAAGAAATCAAAATAAATTAAGATGACCCTGGCTGGCCTGATTACTTTTTTTAAGAGTAAATTTTAGCATAAATCGTAATTGAAAAATTTTGGATGGTGGTAAAAATCAGTTTGTATAAATACTGAGAACCAAAGTTGTCGACTAATCTAACAGAATAAACAAGCTGAAGTGGCAAAAGGCCGACCACATATTAGCCGTAGAATCGATGGCCGTTGGGGTAGACATGTTCTAGAGTGAAGACTCAGGCTAGGTTGGTTTGCAGATCTGATCCCGCTCGAAAATGAAAGGCGTCGGGGAGGCAACAACCTCGATGCCTAAAATGCCGAAACCCCGCCTGCTTATGACTATGGGGTTGCGGGTGGTCAGATTGGTGACTCTGTCCGCCCGCCAAGTGACTTCAGGAAAGACGGCAAAACAGTGACCACGTGCTGCCGTGCATAGCGAGGCTCAGGGGAGGCGCTTCTTTCAGCCTCCCTGGGATGTGCCCTAACAGGCGTTGCACAGAGGGGGTTCCGGGGTGGTATTTTAAGAGGTGACGAGGCGTCTTCCAGGTGCTGATAGTGATCACCGGGGTGGTTTTAGTTAGGTAAAAATCCCACACTTCTTGATCTTTTCCCTAAAAGTCCAAGCAGCTTTTGCTGGGTGGCTGGTAACAGTTAGGTGAGAGTTGAAGGGAACCGAGATAAATAGATTGCGGTTGGAGAGACCTATATCCAGTACTGGACTACTGTAGTCTAATAATGAGGTGAGGTATAATCATACAAATCGAAACTAAATGCTTACCTAATCAATACATGTGAAGTGTAGTTAGGGCAGACAGGGGAACAGAGGCTAATCTGACCATTGGCTCATGCACATAGAAAATATTTAAGGTCTATATACATATGTTAACATACTCATAAAAGTATCGCTTCTACAGAGTTTTCTTGGTCTATAACCCCACACTTCCGCGGTAGACCTTTATTCTTGACGATAATATTGATGATTGTACAATAGATTCGTATCTTTCGTGTACAATATGGTACAGGAAACAGAGTTCAATGCTATGAGTTATAGTTAAACCATAGTTAAGCTGGATATGACGATGCCCCTTGTAAAATACTCGTCCGAGTAAATAAGAACCATATATTTTTAATACCGCCAAGCAGTATTGCTGTGTTCCGGTATGTAGCAGGTGTGGGAGCTGGTGAAATTATAGCCATATGAGTAATTTCTGCTTTGTCGGTAAGAGCGCAGGTTTATTTTAATTTTAACCGAATAAAAAAAAAGGAGGTAATCAATTCGACTCGTATGTATGTAATATTGCTGAAATTGCACAATACAATCACATATGCTACTCTATGTGGCCTTCTAAGTACGTGTGCCAAACATTAATGTATATTTGTATGTACCTATGTATGTTTGTCCACGCATATCTCAGAGAACTACTTATTGAATCGTGATTGTTCTTTATTAGAGAGACAAACAGCACGAATGTGTAAATTAAGTTATTATGGGTATTTTGGAAATCCTTTAGGTGCCTTATTAACTGACTTTGCTGACTTTTGAGTGATAGAGCACAAAATTATGGAATATTAATCTCTTAATACACATTTCAAAGATTATTTGAACGGATCATATAAAACTGATTTCAATAGATGGCGTGGTTTTAAATTTCTGAAGCATGCCACTCTATTTTTGAAATTTGTATTGTAACACATTTTGGTACAATGAAACTGTAAAAACTTGCAAAAGATTACTATAAAACAAATCTTCACTGTATTTAAAGACAAAAATAGTCGCGAACTGAGATTATTTTTTTACTAGCAAGTCGCTGCTACCATCTACAGCCGTGGAACGGTACCGAAAGCGATCGAAATACTTATAAAAATATTCATCTTAATCAGACGAAAAACGGTAGTTACGTCAGCACGGTTTCTTTATATGGCATCAACCGGACACAAGTCTAGTCTTCAGATAGGAACTCCAAAAACACTTTTATAAGTGACCAGGGCATCGATTCAACCAGATACAGCAAAATATGAATCTAGTCGGTCAACACAAACTGAAATATCACACATAAACAGAAAAAAACTTTTTGCAAAAAAATACTACCGACTTCCAAATACTAAACTACAAAGTGAAAAATAACTTAATTTTTTGAAGTCGGTGTCTTTCGCAGGTACCATTTTTTTGCGTTATGGACACCGACTTCAAAAAATTAAGTTATTTTTCACTTTGTAGTTTAGTATTTGGAAGTCGGTAGTATTTTTTTGCAAAAAGTTTTTTTATTTTTCACTTTTTAGTTGTACGTACCTAATAGGCAAGTTAGTAAGGTAACTTTAACGCCAAAATAGATATCATTAAACTTGAACATATCCGGTGAAATGAGAGATCTGCGTACCTCTTAAGAGCGTACTGACGTGATGTTATGTTATGAAATGGTATAAACAATAAACAGAAATGCGATTGCAGCAATCCCGAGAGATTTGCCGTTATTTATTGAAGAGTTCTGTTGTATATCTCCGAAGTTCTTCATCAGATCTTCACCAAATTAAAATGGGACCAATTTCGGAACATACTTTTTCAAACAAAAAAAGAATTTTCAAAATCGGTCCACAATTGACGGAGTAATCGGTGAACATACACAAAAAAAAAAAAAAAAAAAAAAAAAAAAAAAAAACAAACTTGAAGTCGAACATAGAACCTCCTCCTTTTTGGGAAGTCGGTTAAAAACTAGCAGACGATGGCACTACACAATCTATATTTTATGTTCTGCAAATGGCGGAGTAAGATCGTGAGGCAACCAGCGGGTAAATAATTAATTCTTACCTGTATGTATCTTGAGAACTGCGGTACTTACAACAGCTGTGACGTTCTGGATAACAAGTTATCTATAGCATGTTCTATGGCTTTTCTGATCCTTTGATGCATTTAATTGGACGTCTTTTTCAAGATATTACCACTCATAGACATAACAAATTCCAAGGTATAAGTTTTAAACTTATTTGCAAAATGAATATTTAAGAAAACATTTAAAGAAAGAAAAAAAATGATTTGTGCCTCGCGGAGATAGTATAGATAAAAAAAAAACAAATATTAATAAAAAAAAACCCCGTGCGATTAACTGCTGTATTTACCAATATGACTGAAGAAATACTGTGTCTTCAAAATGAACCAGAGCAATTCCGCTGCCCCATATTAAAACAAGTATTAAATGGCAGTGGACAGGGAACATTGCTCGCAGAACGCATGGTCGATGGGGCCGAAAAATACTGGAGTGGCGACCGCGGACCGGAAGACGATGCGTTGGAAAGTCTCCCACTAGGTGGACCGATGACCTGGTTAAGGTTGCGGGAAACCACTGGATGGGAGATGCACGGGGTCGGTCAAAGTGGCGACGCCTGGGGTAGGCCTATATTCAGCAGTGGCTGTCTTTCAGTTGAAATAATATTAAAACCCAGTAACTAACGACATTTAAAAAGTCATTCGTAATACCTAAGTTTCATCAAATTGTAAAGATATACGGTAAAGCTAGTAGGTTTGCGCCAACTCTCTCAAACCCTAGCAACAAGTAAAATTCATTTAAGGCACTTAATGGGTTTTGGTATTTTATTTATTTTATTTAAGCCTCTTTAATTCCTTAGTAATTAATAATACAGAGTTTATTTTTTTATTTTACATAATTTAACTAAGGACCTCTCGACGAGTATAGGCCTCCTCCATCTCACTCCACTTTTTCCTATCTTGAGCTGTTCTCATCCAGTCGTTGTTTGCGAATTTTATAAGTTCGTCTTCCCATCTTTCCAGGGGGCGACCCCTTTTCCTTTTTCCGGAGGGGCCAGCTCATGGGTTTTGGTATGGTAAGTAAGTAAGTAAGTCTTTATTTGCCTTAAACATGGTATAAAAGGTGTTACAGTTTGGTAATATAATATAGTCCACATGTTTAGCTATACAAAATCGTGTATCAATTGCATGCAAAATACTTAGAATTAATTAGTCGAAAATGTCAAAGCTATAAAACATTCTCCACAATATAATCATCATAACATAATATTATTTAATATCAGAAATTAATCTCCACGAACAAAATCAGTGACAATAAAAGAAAACATTATAAAAGTAAACATTATTCGCAACAGATCCATAACATTACATAACATAACTTAAAGTAAAAAAAGGAAATCAATAAAATCAATAATTATAAAATTAAAAATGTCAATATTATAAACATTATCGACGATCCAGTATGTCATTATTTGTGAATTATAATTTAATGTCAAAAAAATCCTTAATGTCATAAAAATTATGTTCATTCAGCCATTTAAAGAGTCTGTTTTTAAAAGAATTAATATTAAATAACATTTTAATTTCTTTTGGAATTTTATTATAAATGCGTACACACATCACCAGAAAACTTTTAGAGTACTTGGCTGATTTAGGACTATCCTGCAATACAAGTCTACATGGATCCCTATTACGAGAGTATATTTGATCGACTTTCTTGAATAATTCCTTATTATTATATACAAAATTACATATCTCGTAGATGTACAGTGAAGGAAGTGGTAATAAACCAAGCCTTTTAAAATGCGGTTTACAGGACTCGTCAGTACGGATCCCACAAATGGCTCTGATGCATTTCTTTTGCGCGATAAACACTCTGTTTTTATCTGTACTGTTACCCCAAAAAATAAGTCCATATCGCAAAATCGATTCTATATAAGCATGGTAGGTTATAATGGCGGTTTTTTTATTCGTCACATTCTTGACTTGCCTGAGAGCATAAACGAACTTATTAGACTTGTTGCACAAATTATCTACATGTATTTTCCAATTTAAATCTTGGTCTATGAGTATACCCAGAAATTTTGTATGTGAAACTTCTTTTAATCGATCAATATTAAGTTTGAAATTGTATTTGGCATGTTTAGATTTATTAAATTGTACGTACATAGATTTATCTAGATTGATTTTTAATTTATTTACCTGTAGCCATTCTAAAATGTTGTCAATAGTATTATTTATGTCAATTTCGTGATCAAATTTTGATTTATACTTTTTATCAGATGTCACTATGATTGAAATGTCATCAGCAAATAATAAACATTTATGATTGACCTGCTGTGGTAAATCATTTACGTATAATAGAAATAATAAAGGGCCTAATACACTCCCTTGTGGTACACCGCAATTTTTTACTTTGAGCTCAGAGGAGTATGAGGTTAGTAAATCTTCATTTACTTTACTAATAGCAACGTATTGATTGCGGTTACTTAAATAAGATGCAATCCACTGCAGTGCTACACCTCTTATTCCATATCTTTCTAATTTTCCCAATAATATATTATGTGCCACAAAGTCAAATGCTTGAGATAGGTCAAAAAAAAGTCCTGTCGTGAAGTGATTGTTATTTAAAGACTTCAGGGTACGGCTCAAAAGATTATATATGGCTAATGTTGTTGACTTGTGCCTTTGAAATCCAAACTGTTCCTTTGCTATAATATTGTATTTGCTACAAAAGTCGATAAGCCTTTTGTGCATACATTTCTCAAACAGTTTGGACAAGATAGGTATAAGGGTAATTGGACGATAATTTTTAACGTCTTTTTTGTCGCTTTTCTTGTACAAGGGTTTTACAACTGATAACTTTAAAGCATCAGGAAAAGTTCCAGTCGAAAATGAAAGATTAATTAGATATGTCAATATAGGAGTTAATTCTTCTCTGCACGCTTTAATTATTCTTGTACTAAGTCCATCATAACCTTCCGAGTTGGTATTATTTAAAGCCATTATCTCTTTTTTTATTTCATCTTCAGTCATAGCACTAAGAAGCATAGAATTAGGAACTAAAGCGTTATTAAACTTATTATAAACTTGTAAGTTTTTAAATGTCACAATGTTAGTCGAGTCGATAAAATAATCATTAAACGTATTCGCTATGTCAGTGGGATCAGTCAGTATTTTCTTATCTACTTCTATTTCTGAAATATTAGTGTCGCATTTTATGTTCCCAATTTCATGGTTAATGACAGACCACGTTGCTCTGCATTTGTTTTGACTATTTTTTATATAATTAATGTTTGAATTCACTTTTGATTTCATAATGCATTTTTTGAGAATCGATGAATATTTTTTATATCTTATTAAGTACGATCGACTTTTATTTTTGTAATAGAGATACCGTAACGATCGTTTAGTTTTGCAACTATTTCTAAGACCCTTACTGATCCATTTTTGTTTATTTGCAATAGAGTTATTAATTTTAATTTTAATTATAGGGAAGCATAAATTATATAATAGGCATAAAAACTCGTGAAATTTATTGAATGCCTTGTTTAAGTCCGTTTCGAGGTGCGTTTCTGACCACGATATGCTTGCAAGGCAGTTTTCGTTGCAGTAATCCTTTTTATAAATAAAATATGATATGGTTCTTGGACTTTGTTCTTTTATTGGAAACTCTAAGAACTGTGCTGTGTCGTGGTCTGATAAGTACAAAGGTAGAACATCAGCAGATGCAGTTGACGGAACATTAATATGCATCTTTAAGTTATAGTTACTACATAAATCTTTTAAATAGTTAGTGACCTTACTTGGTTTCAAGGTATTTATGTTAAAATCCCCAGTAACCGCTATTTTTGTACGTGACCCATATCTTTTAGAGGTTTCGCACATTAATTGGTCGAACTTTTCTAAAAATATATTGGGGTCAGACTTTGGCGTTCTATATAGACACACTATCAGCAATTTGTACATAGGGACTTCAATACCACATGCTTCGAATGAATTTTGTGTTGAATATTTTTTTATATAAGGAGGCTCATTATATATTATACCCTGTTTGGCGAGAATACAAGTTCCCCCTCTTTGTTTGTCTCTACTAAATGCTGCTGCTAAGGCGTAATTATTAAGTTTTAAATATTTCTCATTCCCCGCACGCATAAAGGTTTCAGACAAACATAATATGTCTGGTTCTTTATTCTCGTCTCGTAATTCTAGCAAAGTTAGTTCCAGTATTTCCTTTTTTGATTGAATACTAGCGATATTTTGATGCATTATTTTGAAAGTTTTTTGTTTGCCTGTAGCACCGTTGTTATTCACGAAAAAGCTGTTTCTTGTTTAAAACTTTAAAATAATGTGGAATAGTACCTTTTTTTGCTTTAGTAGAAACAATATCAGGACCATTTGCAGCATCGCATTCTGCCTGGCGTCGTGCAAAGTAATAAGGGATTGTACCCCTTAGAGTACTTTTTCCCTTGACGTCAGATTTCTTACAATTTAATTGATTCCGCAATATTAATTTCTTTAGTTCCTTAACATTCAAATACTTCTTTTCGTAGTCATAACAGTCAGCTCAATTGCTAAATTAGTTAAGAGACATTGTTCTCATAGCCGGGAAACTAGGATAGGACTAGCACAGGAGCACGCGGATCAGCACAAGCATAGCAAAGTCTATGCACAGCTGTGAGCGAATTGTGTCTCAAAAAGACCCAACAATTTCAAAGTATCAAAAAAAAAGAGAAAACGGTTGAATTAAAATTGTAATTTAGTCAACTTATTATAATAGTGTCATCTTGTCACGTGAAACTGGATGACTCTCCCCAACACCTCAGAGTCTGGCCTCTCAGAAAACATCCTTAGGATTCCGTTGTCGCCCCACCGAATCCAACGCATCAGAGAAGCTGTTTTCTTGCGCATAATGGTATAAAAGTCATAGACTCTTGCATCAGCAAACATGTAGGACAAAATTCAGTGGGCCAAACGAAGAATAAATCATTAATTCGGAAAGAAATAAATTTGGATGTTTTATAAAGAACGTCTTTGAGGTGACGTCCGTTGCGCTAACAACTATCCTCGAATCTCAGATGTAGGTTCCCCAAAACTTTTTGAAGCAGAGGCCTGGAAATGGACGTGTGAATGGATGTATCAGTGTCGATGATTATGAATGATAAGTGGTGATAGAACGTTTTTTAGCCGAAAGACATCCACTACTTAACATAGGCGTCCGCAAGGCAACTTTCATCCAGCGGACTCCTGCGGCGTTCACAAGGGCATTGGTCAACCGAGCTAATCCCCAATTACACAAAACGATTCAACATGCAATACGATTTTTTTAATGAAAACACTTTTCATCTACAGATTATTAACAGATTTCTCATCCACACACAATAACACAACGATAAAAATATTGCTTCATATTACTTTTACTTTTATATTCCCTATCTTTAGAAATAAGCATAGCAAAGAGCACCAACACAATAGATTCAAGAGTTTGCTTCAACTCATGTCAAGATAAACATATCTTGCTTATTTTGTATTTCTGTTTTCATTTGTAAACTAGATTTTGTGATGTTTGTTTTGTGTTATCCATGTTTGTGTATGCCTTTTTCTTGTGTGTGGAAGAAAATGTGATATGCATGAGTTATTTTGTAAAAAGTTCTGTGTACCCTGTGTTTTAGTTGTTCGCTTGCCAAAATATCTGTTTTATGATAGATATAATTAATCTTTCCCTAGCTGCTGACTAAGATCAATGTTAATTTCTAGAAATTCAATATCATTCAAAAATCGTGAAGAAATATCGATCATCAATATCATTATCAATACATCATCATCATCAGCCTTTTAATGTTCCCACTGCTAGGACACAGGCCTCCTTTCTGTGAGAGAGGGAATGGGCCTTAATCCACCACGCGGGCCCAGTGCGGGCTGGTGAATGTCACATTATTTAGATTTTTTGTTTCTAGGACATGCCAGTTTCCTCACGATGTTTTCTTTCACTGTTTTTAGAGCAGTGGTGATCAACACATATTATAATAAATCTGTAGAAAAGCCGGTCTTGGACATCGAAATTTTTCCCAAAAAAAATAGCCAGGGTGTTGAAAGATAACCAACAGAAAATAAATTACCCTAGAGGATTTTTTTTAGGTATTGTAGGTAGATAGGGTAGGTAGTAAGGTAAGTTGGGTATTAACCCTATTACCTACCCTGAGGTAGGAACGAAAGTAGAGTAGGTAAGAAGGCCTAGGTAAGTAGGGTAGGGTAGGCAGTTGCCGGAAGGGAAGCCGCGGGCACAGCTAGTAGTTAATATACGTGTAAAAATGCCGGCTGGTCTAGAGCAAAGGTGGTGAATGTATGAGAAGAGGCCTTTGCGCTGCAGTGGGACAGTTTCAGCTGATAGGTCACATCCTGATTTTTATGATAGCATCAAAATACTTGCACTATTTTATATTCATTTCCGACAAATAGACAAAAGAGAGTTTCAAATGACAGAGCAGTAATTTTAATCTAACCTTCTTAGGAAATAAAATTGCTGAGCGCAATGTTATCTATATTTGTATCCTCATTTAAAAACAGTAAACTTGTCTGTCGCTTTTAGACACTGCATAAATTCCGGTACAAAATAGAACCCGTTAATATTCATCCAGAGACCCATTTAATGTTCATTTATAGAGAGGTATGAATAGTCATAGAGTTCGTCTGGGGAAGCACCGTAGTCATTTCGCCAACTATCATTTTTGTGTTCCGCCTTCCGGTCTAAAGGGGAAGGATATCGATGAATTAAGGTGGTCATTGGTGACGGATATATTGCAATGCTACCTAGAAAATCTTTAGATATCAATGTGTCCATAAAGCTAAGCTCAGAGGTACTTTTAAAAGATTGGTCGCCTCTGAAGAATGGAGCAAAAAATCTGTTCGTCATCCCACTTTTTCCGCCTCGAATTTTAGGACGCCTGTTCAATGCCTATACGTCAAAAACTCAACGAATAAAAAAGGCACTTTTCCAGAGAAACCAATCGTGGTAAAAGCAAACTCAAAATACATTTCCTTTAAGAACTTTCAGGCTCCCTTCAGCATCACTACTTTTATAAACAACATCGCTTCGACATCTATATAAATCAGTCAAGCTAAACAATTGGCATACGGCCAGGGGTTGCAAACTTTTAACATCAGTTAATCTAACGCTGGAGAATGTTGGCGGGAATTCAAGATACGTTTTTTTTCAAAATTTGGCACAAGCACGAAATAAAACCAAATACGTTAATTGCTGTGACCTGAATTGGGGCCTCTTTGTATTGTAGCGCTAATTAAAAAAGTAAAAGGAATGAAGGATTAGTCGAGGTGCGATTTTAAATTGCACTGTCATTACAGTTAATTGGAAAACCTGATTTTAGTGCAAGGATTTCATGAAAGATTTAAATGGGTTTTTCAATGTTCCACGTTTGATGTTCAAGTTACTTAATTGTAACGAGTGTGACTGTAACTGGTGTTTCTTTTCTACCATTAAACGAGTGTTTTCTAGTAGAAGAAAGGAAACTAATAACAATTGATTACGATAATGATCACTAAGGTCCAATAGGAATGTTTGGTAGAGGGCTTTCAATTTGCAGACGGTCACATGATCAACAGTGAATGGATAAAAAACTAAATATGAATTTCGCCACCATTTTCAGGTTCACAAATTCTGGCAACAACCCAAAGAAAACTTAAAGATAAACAAGTGACAAATACAAGTCCATCGCCCTCAACAATTTCAGCGTTATTCCTTACTCTAGCAAATTAATTATGCAAACCCGAGCGTCTTTTTACACCCGGTAACAACAGCAGTAAAAAAAGATACAACTTAATTATTGAATAAATCAAATAATTTACCCCCGAGGCAAGAAAAGCTAGTTAAAAATAGACAAGAAAAAGGCAAAGGCAAGTTTTTTTTTACAGTTTATTAAGAATTTAAAACAAATCGCGGTCAAATGGCTACGTCTTGGGTCCCTCGAGAAATCATTGGACACCGCAGTTGGATAAAAGATGTAGAGATTGTGAATCTTTTTCACCTAGTTATTCGTGTGTTTTTTAATATTTGATGTGTTGGCGACAGCTTGGATGGAGTTAAGAATTTAAGCCTTATTGCTTGTGTTTCGGGTGTAGTATCTGATATGATGTTAGGAGTTTTTTTTAAGGTTTGCCTGGTTTTTGGAATATTTCATGTTGGAGTTTTGGACTTGATTATGTGTAATATGCATATTGAATATGGGGTTTACCCTTTTTATCCCCTCATGTACGCGAGTCTGTTCGTCCTGGGTACGGTTGGATATACCAGGCTGGCAGTTAGAAGAGATGTTACGCTGGTCAAGTATGTGGCTAGCGTACTGTTAGGTTTGTTGCACCACCCAGAGGTGCTGAAGGCGCTGCTGCTGTGCGCGCCGGATAGTCCCACCTATGCACCGCGGCACCACTCTGTTAGACGTACCGTTGGCTAGGACTAACTATGACACAAGTCATACGGTGAAAATAGAGAAAACGACGTTTTCTAAAAATTTTACCGAGCTAAATTGATTTATCATCCCCGAAACCCCTACATATTTTTTTTTTAAGAAAATCGTTGGAGCCTTTTCCGATATTCAGATTATATAGGTATATATCTACATATATACAATAATTGCTGTATGTCTTGTTACGATTGCTGTATTGTATTGTAATGCTGTATATGTAAGTTATAACATCGCCTTGGAAGTTTCTGTAAAGGTGTTATAATAATTAATGAGTAAATAAATAAATAAAATTAATATTTATTGAAATTTAAGTACCGTTTAAGCTCTTTTTTTAATATTCACTTTGACTCGTTATGGAAGACAGAATCATTATAATCGTCATTCACTGACCCTTACCCAAATTCATTTGCAATCTTCGTCTTCCTTAATGCTCTATTATTCATCAGCTCAGTAGCCAAATCTATTTTAGCCATATCATGTTTCGCCTAGTCCATTCATCGTATTATATATGCAGCTAAAAACACTACGACAAGAACCCTTATTACCTTACCACACATTTCATTTGATCCCTCATCAACAAATAGCTTATTCAAAAAGTGTATTCTAGAATAAAAAACTAAGCTAGGATCAAGAGTGTCTGTGACACTTTGCATTACATTTTCTTTTAATTCAAAAATTGTAAGACGTAGACTGTGGCAAGTCTCCGGAGACGTTGATGCAAATACGGTTTGGTACACAGAGGATGAAGTAAATGGAGTGTTTATGTGGAATGAGATAGTGCATTCGTTTGAATTATGCATTAGTTAAGTTGTTTTGGTACTTCATAGGTATATTGTATTATTTTATGTGACTGCATCGTTGAACTAGGGTATATTAGTGATATTAGTGACTAGCTGTCCCCCGCGGCTTCGCTCCCGTCAACTGCCTTAAGGTAGGTACCTACCTACATGCCCTACCCTACCTAACCACCTACCTAATACTCTCACTGTGAGAGAGTAGCTCAGGGAACTCAAATAATATGAAAAAAATACTTTGCCTGCCCCAAGGCGGCTTTTACAGAAGTGACAAGCAAAGCTAAACAAAAAAATCTTCAAATATTTTCCTAACTTTCTGATTTCAATCACTTTCCGTAACTAAATAGTTATCTGTTGCCAGTCTTATAATAGGCAAGGACTCTAAATAGGTGAGGAGCCCTCATACTACCTTCCTACCCACATACTCTACGTACCTATCCGCCTAACCTACCTACCAACCTAGGTTAGGTTAGCTTACCTTGCTACCTACCAATTTGTTTTTTTTTTGTCTAATACCTTTTACTGCTACAAAAATAAATACTCTTGATGATGAAACTATTTATTTGGCGAAGAATTAATAACACTATACGAATGTAACAATCTTTTGCTTCTACCGCCGATCTAAATAAATTTTAGAACACAAAAGCTGCTATTGTGACTTAACTATGATAGTTAGATATATTCCCTCACGGACTTTTTTGTAGGAAATAATAAGCAATTTTATCACGTAGTACATACTTTTTATGTATCATCAATAGTTTTCTCAGCACTCGCCAAATAATAAATTTTATAGGCAGAATATTGCTACTTTGGATTACATTATTGCAATTTTCTTTAAGTTTTTTTTTTTTTTTTAAATAAATTATAACCTCTGTTACTGCCTGATAATTTAGCTTTCTATTGGTGACAAGATGGATAAAATTGGTACAGTAGTTTTTGAGTTTATTTGTTACAAAAATACAAATCTTTCCTGCTCTTTATAATATTAGTGTAGATGTATGTGATCAGATTAAATTTCTACATGCAATTGGGCAATAACCATTTTATTAGCCAATCCGCAGAAGATCAGATTTTTAACATTATACATGCATCTACAATGTATTGTGTCATATTGTGTACTCCATTTTCTAGTCACTCCGTGCCTTACACATCATCATCATCATTTCAGCCGAAAGACGTCCACTGCTGGACATAGGCCTCCCCCAGGCGTCGCCACATTGACCGATCCCGTGCGTCTCGCATCCAGCGCCTTCCCGCAACCTTAACCAGGTCATTAGTCCACCTAGTGGGAGGCCTTCCAGCGTATCGTCTTCCGGTTCGCGGTCGCCATTCCAGAACTTTTCGGACCCATCGGCCATCCGTTCTGCGAGCAATGTGCCCTGTCCACTGCCACTTAAGTTTGGCAATTCTTCGGGCTATGTCGGTAACTTTGGTTCTCCTGCGGATATCATCATTTCTGACGTGATCACGCAAGGAAATTCCGAGCATAGCCCTCTCCATTTTTCTTCTCCATTTTCTAGTCACTCCGGGCCTTACACAGACGATAGAAATTCTGTATTACCATGTAAATCTCGTGTCATAATATTTTAGTAGTAGTTAAAAATGAATACGTAGTTTTCAAGTCTAAAGGTAAAAGAAAAGGCAGTTAACTCGAGTTTTCTTGTGAAGTTTTAATTCATTTGTAAGCTTTTGTAGTCTCCGCTATAAAAGACTAACCGGATTCCCGTGTGGATAAAATGCTTAATTTAAAGGATTATATCAGAGGCTTGATCTCTGAAGCCGTTTAAGGGTGTAATTGAAGATCTGTGGTGATTGTGGTTCGAAGATAGGTGAGTTTATTAAGAGGGATATCTCATCATGGTTATAATGCATAAGATTATGTCATTATACTAATGTACTAGCGGACACTTCGCGGTTTCATACGCGTAGTTCCCATTCCCGTGGGAATACAGGGATAAAAAGTAGTCTATGTCCCATGGGGATAGTGTAGCTTCCTAACGGTGAAATAACTTTTGAAATCGGTTTAGTAGTTTTTAAGTTAATTCGTTACATACAAAAATACAAATCTTTCCTCTTTATAATATTAAGTATAAGTATATAGATAACATTATATTAAGACATGTCTGTGCTTTTTGAAGGGGTCGTCAGGACGGTATTGCACATTTGTAAACACATTTAGCTAATACGCTAGTACCTATGATTTTTTTAATTGAATTAGGTGAGGTTTCTTCGAGTTTGGGTACATGGTTGCTGTACATGGTTTTCAAAGGATTTTCTCTCTGTAAAACTGTAGCAAATAAAACCAAGATTGTATTCTTCATGCATTAAGTGAGTTTTATTCCCATTAAACTGCGCATTACAAAACAAACACATTCGAGAACAGAATAAACAGAAACAACTCGAAAATAATAAGCTCAAAGGCGAAATACAACCGTCTGTCTGGTACACTTTGCACATGGCTGTAGCATAAAATTCAAATTCCTGACGCTGAGAAACCCATGTGGGCAGTTAACGGCTTGACTTGCAATAGTTCTGTTACTACGGCTGTGGTGGTACAAGTTAGGTGAGGAAGCGATTGATGAAACGTGTTTAAACCAGTCAGAAATGGTTGACATTAAAACTGTTTGTATATTAATTTTGACAGACTTGTTATAGTTACATTGAAAGTTCAAGCAAAAATTGATGCGGCTGGTATAGATACTAAATCGCTAAAGCTAAGACTGCAGCAGTTAGTCCAAAGATGGAGGACCATCCGTTTTCATACCGAGTACCGTATCTGGGAAAGCATGCTAAACATTCAACCGTTGGTTCCAGTTGTCATTAGTGTGTGAATATTTGGCAGCGGTTTCAAATCGTCAGGACCTAAAGTCTGACAATTAGGCTGGCTAAGGGATGTTCTGTTATTCAGTACTATGTTTTAAAGGTCAGAGAGGCCGTTGCCTTATGTACAAAAAATAATCTTCAAATTCGGTTCACCTAGTAAAAAGTTCTGATGTAACACGCATAAAAAAATATAATACAGTCGAATTGATAACCTCCTCCTTTTTGGGAAGTCGGTTAATAATACTACTATTCAGCTGCATTCAGTTAGACTGAAAGGCAACCCCAACATAATAGGTAAAAGGCTAGGCAGATTTAATCATAATTATCATCTTCCTGCCCTTGTCCCATATTACTTGGGGTCGGCGCAACGTTTTCTTCTTCCATACCGTCCTGTCCCCCGTCAAGCTATCACTGACTCCCTTTTCTTTCATATCATTCCTCACACAGTCCATCCATCTTTTCTTTGGCCGTCCCTCCCTCTCCATCCATCTACATTTATATTCATAACGCCACGTTCAAACTTCCTCTTATATACTAATTTCGCACTTTATCCATTCTCTTCGGATTGACGAGAATGGATAAAGTGCGAAATTCAACACATCCATCTCAACATTCTCATCTCCGCTACATGCAATCTCTTTTCATCCATCTTTCATCTTCACAGCCCAACATTCAGATCCATACAGTTCGACACCATTTCATCCATCCCGAGTTGATCCGGTGCGTTACGTCTCGGTCTACCTCGCCATCCCCTTGGACAAGCGACCCTAGGTACCGGAAGTCGGAGCACATCGGTATGGGTTTTCCAGCGAGATCTTTATGCACGGAACTGGAGAGACCGCCAAAATCGTAGAACAAGTATTCGGTTTTAGTTTTGCTCAATTTCAAGCCAACAATCTCCAGTCTGTGCCACCACACTTCCAATCTGCTGTGGACCTCTGGCTAGGCAGATTTAATCGACATAAAAAAAAAAAAAATAAGACAGAATCGCTTTCTCCTATAAACTTGAACCGCGTATCCACCGAAGACCTTGCTGTAACTACATGCATGGAGAATTGTTAACATATATTATATAGGCTACGAGTTAATAACGGAGCTGGAGATTATCTTGTTTCATATTACACCTCAGGTTAAGCAGAGGTGTTTCATATAATCATATTTTATACTTTTACTACGGTATGTATTTCAGTATTCTGAAGTCTGCATTACAGCGTGAGGAGGAATGTTTAATAAGCTAAGCATGTTTTGAATCAAGTAGTTTACTATACATAAAGTAAAGAAATAAATCTTTTCCGATAGAGAACCGTATAGTTCTCTCCTACTGGTGCAGTGTGACAGGGTCCACAATATTCTAAATTTGTAACCTACCATCTAAGTTCGTATGTGGAAGCAATGAATATATTGAGTTCTCACCAAACTTCTTGGCCGCCCTGAAGTTGGCTACAATGGCTGCACAGTATCAACTCTCATACAAAAACATCACCGATCCGTGCCTTGCGCTTCGGAAAACCAACTTCAGGGCGGCCCAGAAGTTTGGCGAGACCCATACCTAATTTTAAAATTCTTCGCATGTTTTCTAATTGGTTACCTAGTAGTTTTAACTTGGATTATGACGACAACGGCTGTCATAAAGTCGAAATATATTGGTTATACATACGCTACCGTAATGGTCAATCCAAAAGATTTTATCATTTTGACAATCGCTGTCTATTCAGCGATAGTAATAGAGTAGTTTACTGATTTTTTTTTTGTTTTTTAATAATCTACCAGAAGGTAGATTATTAAAAAATATAGGCCACGTATTTTTTATTTTGACACGTAGTCATAAAATAACGACGATATAATGAGTTGATATATTGTGAAACGCCACGCCGCTAGTACAGTTATACCGCCTTAGTGACGTCACAAGCCCCCACTCCTGAACTTTGATGCACTTTAACTTTGTAAATTTTTACTGACTAGTGTTAAGCAAAAAATACGTATCTAATATTATCTGATAATCTCTCTGACGGACTAAATAGAATTATCATTTTTCTACCCAGCAAACATCCTTATTATCGAAACAAAATGTAAGGTATTGGCACAGATAATATAATGACATGTATAGGTCACGTGTCGTTTTTAACCATAATTATCGCCACGTCATCGCCAATACATTATCTAGAGCTTCTGGGTTCTCTTGTGGTCACGATGGTGCACGCTGCACTGATCTAGATGTATTCTCACATGATATCTCTCTACAAATCTTCGTTGACTGGTTAAATACCATAAACATTCTCTATGTTTCTTTGTTTATGTGTTCTGTATTTTTTACGTTTTGAGATACATGAGGTTTAAACAGATAAATAAGATGAGTTTCAAGTTGGTGCAAATGGCCAAATCCGAAACTATGAGGAATAGCAAAAAACACTCAAAGGTGTCACCTGGTAAATTTTAATGGAAACTGCATAGGATGAGGATCGAGGATCGTAGCAGGTGGCGTTCTGTAGTTTCTGCCTGACCCCATGGGAAAAAGGCGTGAGTTTATATATGTATGTATAACCGCATCATCGGATTTTTGAAAAATCGGTCCTTGGTATCCTTATTTGCCGTATGACATAATTCCTCAAAATTGGATATATCGGATATGGTGAAATTAATAATACAGCGTTTCCTTTTTTTTTTCCAAAATCACTTTTTCACAATCACTTTTTCACAATTACATTATCGAAATGCCCAACCATTACGTAGCAATATTCATAATTACCAGAAAATATGATAAATATGGAAGTTTAAATCAGTATTCATTTATTTTTTTACTTTTGATCGGCTCGCGTTTGACCACCATCTCACCTGATGGTAAGATGGTGGTGATTACATTGCTGACTTGACTTAACTTGACTAGATTCATAATGCCCGGCCATTATACATAGTTCACTGGTTAATCACTTGGTACAGACATATACACTACCAAACTTGGAGCTCGGACTCGTGGTTAAATAATAACAACTGAACGGGTCGATCTTCGAGGTTAAACAACGCTTGCCGCGGACCGACGGTCCGGGGATGGGTGACCATTCTTGAAATACCGAAACTCCTCCGTGCCTTGAAAAGCATATTAAAGGTCTATCCACACATATCAGGGCCGTGCCCGGGACGTGACCAGGGCCGGGCCCAATCATTGAAGCTTCGTCACTGGCCCGTGCACGGACGTGTGTGAACGAGTTCATATAAAATGTACACAACGATATTTTTTTTGAGCCCCTGACGGGGCACGGTCCATCCACGTCCCGGGCACGGCCCTGATATGTGTGGATAGAACTTAAGCCGTTGCTTGGTGCCGGCTGTCAGGAAAATTGACAAACATACAGTCTTATCAAGGAGTATACGTGATAACCAGTTAATGGGTTGTGGAGGTTAGATAGGAAGTCGCTCCATGTAAAAAACTGCTATCCAGCTGAATTCGGTTAGACAGGAAGCCATCCCCGTATATATAGTTGGGAAAAGTCTAGGTTGATACGCTACCAACTGTGCAAACAGTTTCTAACACGGTATGAACTACTCTTTCAAAGTCAAAGTCAAATATATTTATTTCAACTAAGCCATTAAGTGGCACTTTGAACGTCAACAATTAAAATTTAAAAGTAACAAAAATTTAATTTAGCGTGCATTTGGAAAAGAAGCTTGTTATGGAAAAGGAACAAGGAACTATATACAATTTTTTTTTTTAAATTGCTTTACAACATTTACATACTTACATAAATTCATATAAGTGAGGACGATGCAGACATCACTACTATACTACGTCTATGTATAAAGTATTACAAGCACTAACAGGTAAATTCCTTCACTCGATAAATAGGAACATGGTTCTCACATACTTACAAATATTGCAAACATAGGTAAATTACCTAATTCAACACCAACGGAACAGTGTGCGAGTCTATTTCTTAAACAAAAGAGAAGAAAAAATAAAGCATTACTATAATTATGAATATAATACAAATTAACCAGTTTGTTTTTTTTTCCGATGTATCGGAGTGTGAAGTGAAAATAAATGATAAGATTGTGGAGCAAGTGAACGAGTTTGTATATCTGGGAAGTACGTCCACAAGGGATGAAAAGATTGAAGAGGATGTGGAAAGTAGAGTGAATGCAGGGAATAAAGTGAATGGCGCTATACATGCGGTTGTGACCAGCAAATCGATGTCTCCAGAAGCTCGACTTGCCGTTCACAACAGCGTGCTGGTGCCTACACTTATGTATGGAAGTGAAGGGTGGGTATGGCAAAAAAGACATGAAAGTAGGATTAATGCAGTAGAAATGCGCTCCTTGCGAAGTATGTGTGGGGTAACTTTAAATGATAGGTTGAGGAATGAGGTAATAAGACAACGTTGTGGTCTAAAAAAAGATGTAGTGACTAAAATTGAAAAGAGTACGTTAAGATGGTTTGGCCATGTTGAGAGGATGAATGAAAGGCGACTAACGAAATGTATTTACAAGGCAGACGTGAATGGAAACGCCGGGAGGAGACGCCCTAGACCTTAAAGTTGATGTTCTTCAAAAAGGCCAGGCGCGCAGTACTCATAACCGGCGTGTGTGTATGACTAGATGTATGAATATGAGTGAAGCAAAAGAAGTATGTTAGGATCGTAGCAGGTGGCGTTCTGTAGTTTCTGCCTACCCCCATGGGAAAAAGGCGAGAGTTTATGTATGTATGTATGTAACCAGTTTGATTTTGTCTACACTAAAGATTGGCCTATGGAGCAGGACCAGCCTGTTTCCAAGCATTCTTATCTTGAATATAATCATCTAATTTGTAATATGCTTGTTTATAACAAAAAATCAAACCAACTTCAAAAACTACAAAGCAAAAAATAAATTTCTTTTCCGAAGTCGGTGTCTTTTGTACCTACCCATTGTTTCCCGTTTTTCGACACCGACTTCGGAAAATAAATTTATTTTTTGCTTTGTAGTTTTTGAAGTCGGTTTGATTTTTTGTTAAAAAGTTTTTATTTTTCTCTTTTTAGTTTGGGTAGGTACCTGCAATTAACATGATTATTATTTATAGCCAAAGTACATCTCATGGCGATTCCAATAAGCCCAAACACGACTAGGATACATTGTTTTATATTAGAGTTCCAGTGCCTACCTTCCGGCTTCATCATCCGATCAGTTCGATGGTGCCATTTTCATCAGTACCATTTATTTATATGTATTTGCTTCATTATAGTCGGTTAACTATTTGAGATATGTTATGCCCGTGACATATTTAGCATTTAAGAGTTCCAGTGGCCATCTGTGGTCTTCTTCATCAGTTCCACTTCACCAAATGATATTTTCTGAGTGCAAATGATTGCATTGTTGATGAAAATACCAAAATCGCTATATGTTTGCCTATAATATTTGAGGAGTTCCCTCAATTTCTCTAGGATTCCATCCTCAGATCCTGACCTGATGATTATGGGACCAACTAGGAAGTATACCCTTTCAAACAAAATAAGAATTTTTAAAATCGGTCTAGGCGTCTTTGAGTAATCGGGGAACATACATAAAAAAAAATAAAAAAAAGATTCCGATGAATTGAGAACCTCCTCCTTTTTTTAAAGTCGGTTAAAAAGCACACTTTAAATAATAGAATTTTTTTGAAAAGTTTTAACAATAGTTTTAAATTTTCTTTCATTTAGTTTCAATATCTCACAAGATATTTTGTTAGAGAATTTAACACAGTACCCCATGAAAGATGTGTGTACTTGAGCTAATCTATAAGATCGTTGATCAAACTTATCTTTATTTCTAGTATTTCAATTGTGTCTATCACTAACTTTACTAAAGAGATTTATATTTTTCCTTACATACATAATATTTTCATAAATGAATTGGCAAGAAACTGTCATAACTGTCTATTTACAGCTCATACCTTCATAAGAAAAAAAAAAAAAACGACAAGACCATGTATTTTCTAGCGACCAACAATAAAGTACGGATAAAAACAATTTCCTTATTCAAATGAAAATCTATTTTTCCATTACAAGTAAAGTTCTTTTGTGAAACTTACGGTTTGCCCAGTTCGTACTAGAATAAAATATGAGGAGACGATCTCGTTCTTTTAGCTAAAGAAGCATTTGTGTTTAGTAGTAAGTTCTCAAAGAAATATGATATTCGCTCAACTGGCATTCTGTCGCGAATCGGAGATAGTACTTATGAAGAGATTTTCCCGTTTTCTGAGAAACGGAAAGAAATAAAATCCTTGTTGATCTTTGGGATAGTCTTTAGAAAAATAAGCTATCTTTTTGGTTTGTTGAGATTTCTAGTCGAGATTATTATTATTTGCTGTAATGTCTTCCACTGATGCCTTGAGTCAAAGATCCATTTTTTTATTCAAATTGTTGTTTCTTTTTCCTACAGGAAGTTTTTGTATTCATAAACATCTAAAAGGTCAAACACGTTTCAATCCTGAATAACAAAAGGTCAAATCGGAATCTTAAAATAATTGGATTTAATTTTCTTTGACATTTTATTCTTTTTTCTGAGAAGTCTATCCTTCAGACTCAAGATAAAGTAACATTTTATCAGCAACAATGATTTTTAAAAAGTCTAAAAAGGGTTGCTGGGTTTACTAGGTGAAATTTCAATAGCGCATGTCAATTCCATACATTTTTTAATCGGCGATAAGCTGAAAGATTGATTCGCTCATTAGGCTGCTACCTAATTAGTGCGTTTCGTTGCGTTATACATGTATTTTTAGTGACATACCACATTATACGTTGCAACGGATCGACCGACGAGATACGAAGCAGGTAAGGTTGATGCGCTGCGCTGTCGGAGCTCCGGTGCGACGACACCACGACGGCCAGTTGCGACGTCGTGCGTCGTCGCAATGCAGGTGTGGCTTACAATACGGGCGCACGGTTGGCGCAGTGGTTGAGCGATTGACTGCTGCGCTGAGTGTCGCGTGTCGATTCCCGCACGGAACAAATATTTGTATGACCTACAGTTAGTTGTTCCGGCTCTGGGTGTTAGCATATGTGAGTTTATATGTTTGTAAACGCACCCACGATACAGGAAGAAATTTTTAGTGTGGGGAAACATTTAAAAAAAAAAAAAAAAATATGCGTTGATCCGTAGCGACGATGCAACGCGACGCACTAATGAGGCCTCAGCTAACACACTGCTTGCTCAACGGATAGTCAATGGGAACGAAAATATGTTCTGGAGTGGCGATCATGTACTGAAAGACTCAGCATTGGAAGACCGCCCACAAAGTGGGCCGATGACCTGGTGAAGGCCAAGGAAGTCTGTTGGATTTAAAAACACTAGATCGTTCGATAAGCTGGCAATACTTCTACTTCGTGTCGGTGATTCCATGTTCAATGCTTAATTTATATGTTGTGCTTCGAACAAAACATAGTCACGACGACAGTCCTAGTGCAGCACCTGTAGCCAAGTTGTCAATCTACAATCGATAACGCTAGTAGCAACTAATCAATGTATGGGAATGATTCATCTGAACGTTAAGTCACGTGGTCAGACCATACAAATAGAAGGCGTTAACGATTGTAGAAAGAGATTCGATACAAAACATTTGTAACTTGGCTAGGGTCGGCAGTTTGGCGAGAACCATACCTAATTTTAAAATTCTTTGCATGTTTTCTTATTGGTTACATAGTAGTTTTAACTTGGATTACGACGACAACGACTGTCAAAAATTCTAAATGTATTGTATATACATACGCAAGTATTTGTGGTGTCCGTGGACGACTTTAGACTGAAATGATCATGATGTTCAAATATAGAATTTCACTTTGTTTAAGCTCTCAGAACAAAGCTAACAATGGTTGGAGAACAGTTTTCTAGTATTCATGTTCTAAGTTATACCCCAGTCCGTTTCACACAGGATGTCTAAGGTGATCCCGGCTCAAAGGACTCGTTCTCTTTACAGGGACTGGCGCGTTTTGCAAATGTCTGTGACATTCTGGGAGTAAGGAGTGAGAATGGATGTGCTATCGCAAGTCGTAACGTGGTAGTATAGGTAAAAATATACTGATGTCCAAGTTAATGATGAGCCTGAGCCATTGTGTATTCTTTTTCTTTCTTTTTTTAAAACGTTGTCCCACACTAGGATTTTTCTTTTCTTCCTGTATTGTGGGTGCGTTTACAAACATATAAACTCACATACACAACACCCAGTTTTATTTGCTAACTTACCCTTTATAATAATAATCAATACACCACTTTCCTTTAGATATTGTCAAGCATAAAATGTCGAATTTTAGCTTCGCCCTTTGCACTCAGGGATCACTTGTCATGGAAATAAATCGCTTGTTAATCACTGCCTGAAAGATTGATAACTAAGAAATTACATGAAATTCCATATATATGTCGGAGACAATTCTTCGTATATCAATTGACTTCGTATGACAATTCTTCGTATCTTTCTTATACGACATTACAGGGGCGATAACCTTGGAAGGCTTTTCACAAGGTGGACCTCATGAAAACCGTAGAAATGTTATGTACTGGTTGTAAGAAACACAGGACCAGATGACGACTTGGGTAAGGTCTGTCCAGCAATGGATATCTTTCGACGGATTTGATAATGGTAATAGCATAAAATAAACCCACCTAAGTCATCCATGTAACGTACGAACAGGCAAAATCACTTTAAAATAAAAATAATGCCACATCCAAATACCCACCTCTACCCAACATCATTCGTACACTTCCTTCAGCTTTCTGCATTATTGTTTCAGAGGAAAATCTACCGTTTTCTTTGTACAGCGCCTTATTTAACCATGCCTCGCCGTCGCTTTTATTTTCAAATGAATTTCTGATGAGTTTGAGTATGTAAGATGTTTTAAAGTTAATGCTTTGTTATCCGATTATTGCTGTATGTCTTAACTGCTTTTGTGAGAGCCAAAACGCTTTTTAAACATTTAGATTCTATGATCGATTTAATGTTTGTTTACAGTATTATTTCATATTAAATCAGGTAGTACATCAGACCCTAAAAATTATAGACCTATTTCAGTCATCATCATCAAATATTTGAGAAATTAATTTTAGAGCAATTGCAAAGAATTTTAATAAAAATAAATTATTACATAGCAAACAGTTCGGTTTTACAAGGGGTCGTTCAACTACTGATGTTGAGCTTTTAGGCTATATTTATAATGCATGGGAAGATAAGTGCGATGCCTTGGGATTCTTTTATGATTTGTCCAAAGCATTTGATTGTGTTTTTCATGAAACGCTAATCAGGAAATTCCGCCACTACGGGATCCGGAACAGCGCTCTGAATCTTCTTACTTCATATTTGAGTAATAGGATTCAGATCATTGACGTTAATGGGAAAAGATCTCCTGGATCTATGGTAACAATGGGAGTCCCGCAGGGCTCGATTCTTGGTCCTTTCTTGTTTCTTATTTATATTAATGACTTGCCTTACCTCATAAAGGATAACCATGATATAGTGTTGTTTGCGGATGATACTTCACTTTTGTTTAAACTTAAACGTCAGCAGCTGGTTACTGACGATGTAAATAGCGCGATCTCAAAAGTAGTTTACTGGTTTAATATTAATAATTTACTTCTTAATGAAAAATAAACCAAAAGCATTAAGTTTACCCTATCTCACGTTAGGCAGTTTAAAACCGATGTGTTGATAAAGGGCGAAGAATTGAATCCTGACAATAGCACAGTATTCTTAGGCTTAACTTTGGATGCTAAGCTTCAGTGGGGCCCACATACAGTTAAATTGTCAAAGAAGCTAAGCTCCGCAGCATATGCTGTTAGAAAAAATCGTAATTTAACTGACATAGAGACAGCCCGTTTAGTATACTTTAGCTATTTTCATAGTGTAATGTCGTACGGTATTCTGTTGTGGGGAAATGCCGCCGACATCCACACTATCTTTGTTTTGCAGAAAAGAGCTGTTCCATGAATTTATAAATTAAGTCCGAGACACTCTCTCAGAGAGAAATTTAAGGAGATTAATGTAATGACTGTGCCTTCTCAGTATATTTCTGAAAATCTTTTATATGCCCATAAAAATATAAAATTGTTTAAAAAATACAGTGATATCTATAACATAAATACTAGGAACAAACACAAATTTGTAGTACCTACAACAAGGCTCAAGAAAATAGGTGGCTCGTTTAGATGTCAATGTGTGCGCTTTTATAATAATCTTCCAAGCCACGTACAAGATCTAAGTCTTAATAAATTCAAATCTTTCATTAAACGTAAGTTGTGCTAGAAAACGTTTTATACAATTAAAGATTACCTTGAGGACAAAAAGGCTTGGGATTGAGCTGCTCCAATCAATTTTGTTTTTTTATTATATTTTGCTCTGTGAATTTTGTAATTTTGTTTTTCTTGCAATGACAAGAATATTTACTTTTTAAAGTATTATATTATTTTATTTTAATTATTGTGAATGTGAAGACTATGTGGACCATTCTTTTTTTGTTTTAATTTTAATGTATCTTAGTTCTTAATCATGGTCTGGCAGTTTGAGTAGTTTATGCGGCCTACCCGAATGCCCTTTCTTTGGTATTATTCGTCAAATCCGCTCCTTAAATTCTGAGTTGAGCTGCTCGGTTATTGACAAATGCGTGCAGGTCCACTCAATCTGGCTGGTTCTTTCCTCAAAAGACCATTTCAGACATCAGTCTACATGGTCTTCACATGATCTAACCAAGATTTTGTCTGAACTTTAAAAGAGACTGTGACCTCTGAGTTTGTTTCGGCCTTTCTTCTCAGACTAGTAAATAATAATAAATAAATAGTCAGATAGGGAAAACCGACCTCATCTAGTTTTAAAAAATATGTTCGAAATGTAAAAGTGTTTGTACAAACCAACTTACAGAAATAAAATCATTTATCATTTATTTAAATGGTTACTAGGGGTACGGTTAATAGGTTGTGTGATGTTTTCTCCGTTAGTTACATCCTGACTGATTTTCGGCCATGGCAGTTTCCCTCAGCAGAGACTAACCATCAAGACAGATTATAGAGCAGAAACATTTATGCAAACAGGTGCATTCGCTCATCCCTAGTCTTCCCTTACTCTCATATTCCGATGCAGACTAGAGGTAGGCAAGTTGCGGAAATAACATTTATTTTATGGGGGACAGGGAGGGAGGCCTTCCAACGCAACGTCTTCCGTTTCGCGGTCGCCATTCCAGTACTTTTTTGCCCCATCAGCCATCCGTTCTGTGAGCCATGTGCCCTGCCCCTTGCCACTGAAGTAGGCTAGATAGGTATATGTCATTACAAAAGAATACCATTAAAACAAAGTCATTATACAGTTAATTTTATTTTTTTATTATTATTGACAGGCTCGCGCTTGACCTCTATCTCACCTCATGGTAAGCGATGATGTGGTCAATGATGTAGCACGCTTACCTAAAGAAACCTTTTCACTCTTGACTTAAAGACCCCCAGGTTGTAGCTATCAGGAAATACAGACTCCAGCAGGGAATTCCACTCCTACCTTGTGTTGAGTTACAACTCCTATTAGTTAAATCATTTAAATTGGACAAACAATTTTAATTACGTACCTAAACGTTACATTACTTGACAAACAAAAATACCATCATTAATATAACAAGCTAACAATCAATTTAAACACAGCAGAACGGGATACCGATTTTTTATAAAAACCGGTTTATCGAAAATAATTTGACAAAGTCCCTGCCAGCGTCATAGGATGTATCAGATAAGCTTTGGTCCAATATTTATGTGGTGTCTATGGGGTCCCATTGGTTGGGGGCGACAGGTGTGTCCGGACACTTAATGAATCTGTTTCGGTGCAATACAGGCTGTATTGTTTTTGGGTTGTACTTTTTGTTGAATGTTGTTATAAAAATTAAATATATATTTTTAAGATGAATTGCAATTGGTCAGGTAGACAGATAAATAGACTATAATTTAATTTTTACTTATTAATTTAATTGAATCTAAATTGTAATACAACTCTTCGTCAAATACATAGTATGTTTAAGTGAAACATAAAACAATTCACAACATTGAAAAATAAGTAAAATTAGTTGTAGCATTAGCAAAATAATAAAAGTAAAATTTTGAAGATGCCACCATAAACACTATTAGAATGTTTTAAACTTATTGAAAAAAATCTGCAAATATAATATTTGATAATAACCTTTTTTGTAAGGATTTTCCGACCATGATTTTATTGTTATAATATTGACATTTCTATAATCTCGTTAAACCTACCAATAGTGAGGGCTTTTTTATTATATAAAAGCTTGCGCTTGATCACAATCATAGGATACACACTATAACTAAAAATTCGAAGACATGTGATATCCACCAACCAGAGAGGACGCCTGTTTCCCAGCAGTAGGAACAATAAAAGGCTGATGATGTTGAATCTTCGGAAGTACTGATTCGATTCTTTCGCTAGTAGAAAACTAATGATGCTAATTCCGACATAGCCCGAAGAGTTGCCGAACTTAAGTGGCAGTGGGCAGGGCACATTCGTAGAACGGATTGTCGTTGAGGCTGAAAAGTTCTGGAGTGATGACCGCGTTCCGGTAGACACAACGTTGGAAGGCTTCCCTCTGGGTGAATCGACGACCTAGTCAAGGCTGCGGGTGTCCGGCAAGGATGCGGATGCAAGACGCACAGGTTCGATCAGTGTGGCGACGCTTGTGGGAGGCCTATGTCCAGCAATGAACGTGTTTTGGCTGAAACGATGATGTTGTATGATGACAGAAAGCTACACAATCGCCTTGTACGAGTATCTTATCGTAAGTATGGAGTTTCTTGTGCGTTCTTCTCCATAACAAGCTACTTTCCGAATGCACGGTAGAATAAATTTTTATTCCTTGTAAATTTTAATGTATCTAACTTTCAAAAGTGCCGCTTTGTGGCCTAGTTGAAATAAAATATCTTTGTCTTTGTCTTGAAAAATGACACGTTTTGTGTAAAATAGGACTCCAAACAATACCAAACCCGCTTAATGTTATTATGGCAGTAATACTTACATTTTTTTTAACTAGCATTTGACAGTGTATTCAGCTACATGAAAGTTAGAAATCATCCCAAGTGAACGTACTTGCGGTATAAAAAAATACCTATCATATGCATATTTTTTAAAGTCCAATCAAAATTTCTATATTAAAATTCATCAGAATTAGTTCAGCGGTTTAGGCGTGAAAACGTAAGAAACAGAAGGACACTTGAAGTATTCAGAAGTTTTTTTTGCTTTATATTAGAAACATCATGTATAAGAAGATAGTCACAGTAGGTACACAAAATAGAAAGTATACAGAAAGGCCACTCCCGCCGTTTCGAAAATTGACAGCTAATTTTGACAGACTCATTAAGGTTGCTACTATATTGATACTGAATTTAAAAAAAGATTAGGTTGTATAAGTTACAAACATAAATACATCGATTCGTCTAAACATACATCATATCATGTTTACATGACTTAGAGGGTAGACAGAGCATCAAATATCAATTAAAGATCACGACTCCACATATGACAAAGATTGGTGTAATAACGATCCCACCAAAAAAAATGTGAAAAAGAAGTTAATAAAATAAAATAAAAACTGACTGCTTAAGAAGCGAACTAAAAAGATGTAGGTAAGAAGAAAATTAGGCTTTGCAATCGGAGGAAACATATTTTTGAGCTGGATGACTTAAACCATATAAATATGACAAGTTGCATAGCCTTTCCAAATTCGTCTGTGGACTTAAAATAATTTATTTTTTCCCAGATATTGAATTTCTAACTAATCATCTTGAAAAATGTAATGACCTTTATAACTTAAAATGAATAAAAGAACGAATTTAAATTATTTAGAATTAATTAAAAATATATTCGGTCTGTATCAATTAATATGGGTAACCCAGCCAATGCACCCTCTTTACAGTACCTACTTTTTGTATGAATGACGTGACAAACCCGCACAAAGCATTCGTGACAGCCGCGACTGTTCTCGGTCCAATATTGCCCATTATTGCCTGTAAAATCCTAATGTCAATGTGGGCGTTCAAAATGGCGCTTTGTTCGTAGTGGACTCTCTGTCTGCGGCGCGCAGCCGCTTATGTACTTTGTGGTAGGTACCTAATCAAGTTTTATTATATTACTGGAATACGGGTTGCCATGGGAACCGGCAATATTGATTGGTTTCTATCTAATGTTGTCCATGCTTGAGATAATGCGTATTTATGTCCAGAAAGAATTAAATCCAAGTTATTAGAAAAATATATGCAATTAATATTGTTTAAATCGAAAAATTATTGTTAATTGCTTTTATGATAATAAGACTTCCATATAAAAAACACTACAAAGAGAAAATGACTTATTTTTCGGCAGTCGGGGTTCCTGTTTTCGTTTCTTCGTTTTTTGACACCGACTTCCGTAATTGAAGTTATTTTTCGCTTTGTAGTGTTTTGTATTTGGAAGTCTGTTGTATTTTCTTCTAAAAAAGGCCCTATCTATAGGCTCTAGCCTATAGAACTGGTCCATAGCTATAATGCCCAAAGTCTTGCCAAAATAGATTAACCCAATAACATGAAACTTAAACAACTTAACATAACATCACACTGGTACGCTCTAAAGGGGGACGCAGGTGAACAGTTCATCTTGGTATACTCTCATTCCACCGGTTTTGTTTAAGTTTCATGTTATTGGGTTAATCTATTTTGGCAAGACTTTGAACATTATAGCTATGGACCAGTTCTATAGGCTAGGGCCTAATTCTAGGTCAACCGGAAGTACCCTAGGTTTTCAGTCGAACACCATGAGCCTAATTTGATCAGGCGCGGACGCCGAAATGGCCGAAATGTCCGAGCAACGACATACCGTGTATCCTAAATTGCGCTTTATTTCCATGCATTTTGTATGAAATTTGAATGGAATAGGAAGCCGCCCGTGTCAAGTCCGCGCCCGACGCTATTTCTATGTGGCCTGCGCCTTATATTATTACTTTTTCTCTTAGAGAAATCTCTATAACAGGTGTACAAAAAATCAATAAATTCAATTTTTTATAGTTCATTTCCGACCAGTAATATTTCATTAGAGGCATAAAAGCCGGATTATAACCGTGCTAACAATGGAGTTATCATAAAAATATTATAGTAATAAATTGGTAACGGCATAATAAAAACATTTTCACTCGTAAACTTTGGTTCCGTATGTGACTTAAACTCTTTATGAGGTATTAGGTTCTTTAGATTTAATATCTAAATTCAGGATGGTAGTTTGAAGATTCTGGTCTAACCTATGTAGGTTTTGTCAAGTTATTGCAAAGGCTAAACATTTATTTTAATACTAGAGGACGCCTCGCGGTTTCACCCGCGTAGTTCCCGTTCCCGTGGGAATACAGGGATAAAAAATAGTCTATGTCACCCGGGGATAGAGTAGCTTTCTAACGGTGAAATAATTTTTGAAATCGGTCCAGTAGTTTTGGAGCCTATTCGGTACAAACAAACAAACAAACAAAAAAATCTTTCCTCTTTATAATATTGGTATAGATATCGAGTGGTTTTTAGACAGTCTAGAATCTGTATGAGATCTCTAAGCTATCTGAAATACACACATCAGTTAACTAGCTCTGGTGTGTCTTACCAATAATAATTTTGATCTTCATCATCATGCAGGAGTTCACTGTTGCACAAAGGCCTCTGCAGTTACACGTCATTCCCCTGGAATGTCTGGAAGGCGGGCGTCCTACCTTATGTTATATATTGCCGCTCTTCGCTTAAGAACACGTCTACCACATCGGTCATCGTTCCAGTCTTACGCATATTATAAATGTGATAGTTTTGATGGATGTGTGTTTGTTACTGAATCAACCCAGAACGGCTGAATGGATCTGGATGAAATTTAGCTCAGAGATAGATTATAGTCTGGAATAGCACATAGGCTTTCATCTCGGTATAATGTTCCCCTGGGTTAAAAATAAAAACTTTTACGCGGGCGAAGCCACTGGCAGTAGCTGATAACTAATATAAATTTGCCCATTGCCACTTCAGATTGCTTGTTCTATAAGCTGTAAAACATCAGCCTTTTTAATGTTCTCATTGCTGGGACCTAGGCCTCCGCTTTTTGAGAGAGGGAATGGGTCTTGATCCACCACGTGGGCCCAGTGCGTATTGGTTGATGTCACATCGTGTCTTCGAATTTTTGGTTGTAGGGCATACCAATTTCCTGACGATGTTTTCCTTCACCGTTTTTAGAGCTGTGGTGATGAAATAATAAAAAAAAACAGTAAAAACTTAAGTAAAATTAATCAAAATTATATTACCTGAACTTTATGCTCTGTATTTATTAGATACTATTTTAAATTGCTGTGCACGACGTATTGACATATTGTATTGTGTTTTATTTTATTTTGTTGACATTTCCATTTTTATCTTAGTTTTTTATTGAAATACCATTTTTTTTTGTTGTTTTATTTCACTTTTATCTAAACTTTAATTGAAATTAATCTTTTTATAATTGTCATTCTGTGGTATCATTTAATTACATTGAAAGCTTCCATTGTAATTTTTCAGTTACATTAATTAATTTATAATAAGCTAGGTATTAATTCCTCTAATATATTGCTCTGCCCGACAGGGTCCATGTGAACTATACTACTGTTATAAGATCTTTGTTATACACATGTGATATGCAATAAAGAATTGAATTGAATAATTTACACAAAATAAAGCGCCTGCCAGGGTTTCAACCCACGACCTACTAAACGTAAGTCGGGGCCGTTACTGGGCCACCACTGCTCTTATCTGAGAACCTCGTACCAGATTATATCCCTTACAGAGAGTCCAAGCATAAACCTTTCAAAATTCAACAAAACAGTAATAAACAATTACAACCGTAAATAATTATTTTACCCAATGATTTCCAAGTACCAATTTATTTCAATTCCAACCAAGAGACCGAATTATTCCAATTATTCCACCACTCGTATAAACATGCGAATAATCGTTTTACAATCGATAAGTACGTTCCTAATTGAAATACGGGCACTTCAAAAGATTAATTTAATTAAACATAATCAAATGCACTTTACTACACTGCATTAAGAAGTGGGCATAATTATGGAAACAAACCATTGGTTTTTTGGTTACGCTATTGTTAAGAAGCGTTTACACTAGTGAAGTGGTGGCCCTGTGGTAACAATTGCGATTAATAAGTTGTAAGTCGTAGTCGAAACCATTACCTACAACTAGTACTTGTTCCCAGACAGGTGATTTACTTTGTGTAAACTATTCCAGCACCACTACTCTCAAACCGGTGAAGGAAACCGGCATGTCCTAAAACCAAAGATTCGAAGACATGTGACAGCCGCCAACCCGCAATGGTCACTTCCTCTCACATTTTAGTTTTTGTTTTTGACCAGCAATAAAAGCTGGTGTTATAGCGGTTTGAGAAACCTCTTCATCCTTGTGTCTATTATGAAAAGTGGACTGTATTTGAAGGGTTCTGGCAATAGTGCGTTGAAAATAAGCGGGCAATATTCACGGATCAATTCGGGCGATCTAGTATGGAAATGAGGGAAGTAGTACGCCTTACCTTGTGATGGTCGATGCTAGCCCACGTGTGGCAGCAAGCTGGTGTTCTTCAACTCCAAAATGGCGACGACAACTTTCTGATCATTCAGGATCCACACACTTCACACAAGTGTTTTATATCCGCGAGGCGGGTTAATAGACACGGTTCACAAGGTTCTCAGCAATCGAACTAATTAGATGCATCAGTCTCCAGCCATGTGGCTTGGAAAGCTGGCGGGTGAGACACGAGGCCCGTTCACGTTGAAGTTTCGGTTCGTTCTGGCGACCTGTCATCAAGGCGTAGATAAAGGGAAAAGGAATGAGGAAGAAACGAGATAATTAGGATAACGGTCGCCCGCGAAATCTCAAATGCGTTTGTCTATGTATTTCGGTCATTGATTTATGACATTTACAAGAGATGGCGCTACCAGCTGGGTAATTGCATAACGCAAAATTGACCCAATCGATGGCAATGGATTTATAAAGTTAACAGGATTCAACGTCATTCATTCAATTACGTCGTCATCGAGTATATATTTTTTTTAAACTTATGAAGCAATGAATCAGGAATTTTCTTCAACTATGAAAGAAAGTGTAATTATTTTCTACATTTTTGTGCTAGTTTTTATTTTATTAAAAGTTTTGATACGACCTCTAAACCTTTATAACTTTGAAAAGTTAAAAATATAATTCAAAATTATTTAGATAACTTGTCAAGCGTCTTCCAACAGACTAAATAGCAAAAGAAAAATTGGGTAAAAATCGTCTTAAAATTTGAATCACAAAGTGACTAAACTTTTTTCTAAAGTCTACATTATCTGTGACAATACAGTTGAATAAGCGAACGTAATCTGATTTAAGAAGTCATAAAACTTTCAACTATCTCTAAAGGAGAGATAAGACAACTTTTGGACACTTTATTTCTTTTTAAAACAGGCTTAAAATGTTGGTGACTATCTTAATTTTATTATAAGTGAATGTATTGTTCTTGTGAAGTAAAACGATTTAGAACAACCGATATATTTAACGTGATAATTAATTAGTAGTTTTTTTTATTCATTTTTTTTTTTAATTCTTTTAACAGGATTTTTTATATTGTTTCATAAGAACATACGATAAAACAGTATTTGTTTTTAATGAAAAGCACGAAATGACACAGTACTAACTATATTTTAAAATAAATTGAAAAAAAACTTCAGTCTTCAATTTCTGTGTTTTTTTTTAAAGATCTTTTGTAAATGTTAGTGTGCCCACTCCCTAACACAATCACCACACTAATGCTTTAAATCAACGCATTTAAACCCGATAATAAAACCGGGTCGATGGTGATGAATTAACATTCAATACACGTCGTAAACATCGCGCGGTGATACAGAGACATTACGGTGATATCGCGGTGATAAAGTTGTGATAATATGGTGATTAACGGAGTCACCGTACGACTTATTTACAAGCTTTTATTTAACTTGCAATATATGTAGGTATACAAGTGTGTTCGGGTCAAATCTTGCAACTGAATTTTAAAGCAGTTATCCTCAAGCGATTAATATGAAATTTTGCGTTCACGTTTACTTTGGATAACAATGCGTGGTTAGTTTAGTGACGTCATTCTAAATCCAATATGGCGGACAGCCCAAGATGGCGGACTAGTTATTTTTTGTGCATTGCCATGATATGGGTATCAAATGAAAGGGTTTGCTGAGTAGAATATGAAAAAAACTCGTTTTAATGAATAATTTGATTGTGCCTATTTTTGTTTATTTTTATCTTGCTTTGTGGCGACTTTGAAACGTAAGTGAGTGCTTGACTTTGATTGAGATTAGTGTGTTAGGTTTAGGTTTTGTTGCGAAAGAAAGAAAACGTTTTAACAAAAAAATACCACCGACTTTCAAATAAAAACACTACAACTTCAATTTTGGAAGTCGTTGTTCCTTTCTTCGTTTATTGACACCGACTTTCAAAATTGAAGTTATTTTTTAAGTTTGTGGTGTTTTTATTTGGAAGTCGGTTGTATTTTTTTGTAAAAAGTTTTTTTATTTTTCACTTTTAGTTGTGTTACTTACATAATGGACAAGTTTTGTAGGCTATATATATATATGTATGTATAATGCTCAAACTGATACCAGAATAGACTAACCCAATAACATGAAACTTAAACAAAACCGGTGGAATGAGAGTATACCAGGGTGAACTGTTCACACCCGCGTACCTCTTTAGAGCGTACCAGTGTGATGCTATGTTATGAAATGGTGTAAACAATAAACAGACATGCGATTGCAGCTATACCGAGTGATTTGCCGTCATTTATTGAAGAGTGTGTTGAAGAGTTCTGATGTATATCTCCAAAATTCAAAACCACATGGGACCACATGACAAGCTTACCAATAAAAAAATCAGCTAAATACTCAATGAACATAGTAAAAAGTTCTGAGGTTATTCACATAAAAAAAATACAGTCGAATTGATAACCTCCTCTTTTTTGGCAGTCGGTTAAAATGCATCAGCAGTGAACTATTAGGTACTTCTTATTCTTCTTTCAAGTCGATGTAGTATGAGTTATCATAACAATAGTTTCAACCATTCAGATATTGTCTGAACATGAGTATGTAGCTACTCGGATAGCTGTGTCATTCGCCATGTTCAAACTATTAGGTAGGATGTCGGGTGTCAATGCTCAAACTGCGTGTTTTGCGGTAGAAATTAAAGATCTGAAATCAGTCTGTGTCCTCTTGTTAGAATGTTTAAAATGATGTTTTGTAATCTATTATTTTGTAAATCCTGCACATAATTATTTTTTGAGAGCAGTGGTGGCGAAGTGGTATTAGCCGCGACTTACAAGTTGTAGGTCATGGGTTCGAGCCCAGGCAGACAGTTTACTTTGTGTAAATTAATTCATCACCACTGCTCTCAAAAACGGTGAAGGAAAACATAGTGAGGAAATCGGCATGTCCTACAACCAAAAATTCGAAGACATGTGACATCTACCAACCCGCACTGGGCCCGCGTGGTGGATTTAAGGTGCTCCTAGTCAACGGCACGAACTATTTTGTGCGCGGGGTTAAAATGCATGCTGTCTCATGCGACAACACGTGCGAAAGAGATTGATGCTGTGATGAGCAGTAAGAAGCTAGTTCTCGTACGAATTAGCACTTTTGCATATTTGTAGCGAAATGGATGATGATTTAGGACGAAAAAGAGCGCGCGAAATTTTATGAACAGACCTTTGGGAGTCTAGATATCATGAAAAAACTACTAAATGTATATTTTCAAAATATAATTATTTGCATTGTTGAATTACTAATCTATCCCTGTATGGAGGCCGTTTTGCAATTTTCCTTCTTCCTATGGTATTTAATTCCGCCCAAACATGCGTTATAATTTGTGTTGAAATATGGAACTTTCGACGCTCATAACTTTCAAATATTGTATTTTTTTACTTTTCTGTTTCCATACAGGGCTGAGACAAATTTATATTTTTTTTTATTTCGAACGTACATCGTCAAACAGTGGAGTAATCTCTAGACTACGTTTGTATTAAATAATTTTTGACTAGTGCAACCTTAAGGCCCATCCCCTCTCACAGAGAGGAGGGCTGTGTCTCAGCAGTGGGAACATTAATAGGATGTGATGTGAATTAATATTTACGTTTTCACCCTTGTTTAATTCGGCAATTTTTCATAATTAGGTGCTTTTTGTATTTTCTAAGGAAAATATACAAGAGTTATTTTTTTATATATATTTATCAAATCATGACACCAAACTCATAAAGAACTGACAGTGCATCTTACCAAATATAATAAATCTTTTGACAATAAACTAAACAATTTACCATATAAATAATAATGATTATAATATACCGGCCAAGTGCTAGTCGGACTCGCGCACGAAGAATTCCGTACCATTATCGCAAAAACAGCAAAAACATCACGCTTGTTGTATCACTTAAATATTTATTTTATTCTGTTTTTAGTATTTGTTGTTATAGCGGCAACAGAAATATACCATCTGTGAAAATTTCAACTGCCTATATCACGGTTCATGAGACGGTTTGTGCACGATCCGGTTTCTAAAGGTGCGGCCTTTTATTATTATTATATATATATATTATTTTATTCTGTTTTTAGTATTAGTTGTTATAGCGGCAACTGCCTAGCTATCACGGTTCATGAGATACAGCCTGGTGACTGACGGACCGCGGCATCTTAGTAATAGGGTCCCGTTTTTACCCTTTGGGTATGGAACCCTAAAAAAGAAAGAAAATATATTTATTAACACCAAGAAACCCGCCGGGTATAACCCTTTTAGTTTCACTCGAATTAGTATTCCATTTCCAACAAAAACTTAACTTGCTTGTGTCACAACACTCAAAACAAAAATCTAACGAAAGAATAAAGAGCCGATATAGAAGAAAAGTCTTTAATATTATTTACCGACGTACTTTTGTGCCAAAACTTTGCACTCACCCCGATTTTGGGTCACTTGTGCCTTGTACACACTACGGTGTTCTGGTTTTAGGCTATTGTTCCACTGAAGGTCTCAATTATTTTAGTCATGGATAATTGGGAATTTAAGTAAAGTAGCGAGACTGAGTTACTGATTTGAGACTACTTTAGAGTGCGTCAGGATTTTACAGATAAATGTCCTGTCAATATCTATAACATAATTTATGATCATAAATGAGGAAGTTTTGACTGCTTAACTGCTTAATTGAACGAAATATTTTATTATTTATTTTATTTATAATCTATACTTCTATACTAATATTTTAAAGAGGCAAGATTTGTATAAGAATAAGAATAGAATAAGAACAATTTATTGTTTAAAAATTACATACAAATGCGTTGCTTCCTGGAACTCACACTAGGATTCCCTGTGTCGTGAGATCCAGGCTCCTTCGTTCCGTTTACATTTATTGCAGTTCATGTTATATATAAAACGTTACAATAAATTTCCTAATTAAATCTAATCTAATTATAATTTGCAAGAAAAGGAATGTAAAATAAAAAAGCTAATACTAAAAGATAGCAGTATACTATAACCCTTTATGCATGTACCTATGTTGTATGTGATTGTGATGGTGTGTATGTATGTGTGATGGTGTGTGTGTATATGTGATAGTGCGTGTTTGTGCGGGTATTTGCAGTGTCGAGTATGAATTAAGATAGTGTGTCTGATTGTTATACCTGAGAATGTATATGATTATGTGGAAGTTTTTGATGTAGAATAATAAATATATAAATAGAGATATGTATTTAGTACCTATCATACTTTTTTTTTTTTTTTTTGTTTATTATTATTATATTTAGTGTATGATTGTATGTAACTTATAAACTAAAAACTACTGGACTTCACCGTTGGGAAGCTACACTATCCCCGGGTGACATAGGCTACTTTTTATCCCTGTATTCCTACGGGAACGGGAACTACGTGGGTGCAACCGCGAGGCGTCCGCTATTATAATGTAAGTAGTAATAAGTACACCACAAAAAACATACACGACAAACGTTCACAAACACAAGTGTACAATTGGCGGTCTTATCGCACTAGGCAATCTCTTACAGACAGCCTTTGAGATGGACTGAATGATAGGAGAAGAATTTAGGGCTGTCGGTGTATAAATTATCATAATACGCCTTAGAGATAACAACATAAAATAAAAACATACAATATACTGATATATATGAAATATATAACAGAGAAAGGAGAAGAATAAAAATTATAGTGGAAGATAATGCTCCGTTACCATTTTTTAAACGATGGCAGTGTTTGAGTACGTCTTATTTCAACAGGTAATGCATTCCACAACTGAGCTGCTTGAATCGTGAAGGATATGAAATAGGACTTTGTATTTAATGTTATTTTTATATAGAACTTTGTTTGTTCGCTGCACATGCAGAGATGGGGGCCTTTTTGGTCTCGCACGAGGTTTCCTTTTTGTTTTGTTTTTGTTGTTTTATATTTTGTCACGGCGCAGTTCACAAATAAAAAAATCATTCTTTCTTTCGTATATCAGTAGCATGATCCCGTGGAATATTATTTTTGACTTTCTCGCGATCAAAGTAGCCAGCAACAATTAGTAGAAAATATACCTCTTCTTGAATGTTTTGTTGTTCTTTTGGTGGCAGAAATCACTTTCGAAGGGTTAAATCCCCAATAATAATATAGAAAAAATATTTATTGAGGTTTTCTGTTATCCCCAAATTAGTAGAAAATATACCTCTTCTTGAATGTTTTGTTGTTCTTTTCGTGACAGAAATCACTTTCGAAGGGTTAAATCCCCAATAATAATATAGAAAAAATATTTATTGAGGTTTTCTGTTATCCCCAAATTAGTAGAAAATATACCTCTTCTTGAATGTTTTGTTGTTCTTTTGGTGGCAGAAATCACTTTCGAAGGGTTAAATCCCCAATAATAATATAGAAAAAATATTTATTGAGGTTTTCTGTTATCCCCAAATTAGTAGAAAATATACCTCTTCTTGAATGTTTTGTTGTTCTTTTCGTGACAGAAATCACTTTCGAAGGGTTAAATCCCCAATAATAATATAGAAAAAAATATGTATTGAGGTTTTCCGTTATCCCCAAATTAATAGAAAATAATTATACCTCTTCTTGAATGTTTTGTTGTTCTATTGGTGGCAGAAATCACTTTTGAAGGGTTAAATCTCCAATAATAATATAGAAAAATATATGTATTGGGGTTTTCCGTTAGGAATTTCTTAGTAAAAGCGAGTCTGGATTGCTGCCCAGATTGATGGCAATGTGTTAATACAATTATCACAAATTAGATAGTTTAGTACAATACAGTAAACCACCATGTATTACGAAATTAACTCTTATTGCGTATAAAAACAATACCTGTGTCTTATTGTTACTAAGTTTTGCTGTTTCGTTTACAAATTCTTATGTCACGGTCAACTTTAAATTAAATGGAGCAATGGAGAACGCTATGCTTAGAGTATCCTTTCGTCACCAAATCAGAAATGAGGATATCGGCAGAGAATCAGGGTTACCTACAAAGCCCGAAGAATTGCCAAATTCAAGTGGTAGTGAGCAGGACAAATTGTTCGTCGAACCGATGGTCAATGGAGTTGAAAGTTCTGGAGTATCGACCGCGAACTGGTAGATGCAGCGTTGGAAGGCCTTGCTGTAGAACCTGGGTAGACCTATGACGTGGTTAAGGCTGCGAGAATCCCCTTGATGCGAGACCCACAAAACCGATCGATGTGGTGACACTTATGGGAGGCCTATGTCCAGCAGTCCAGCATGATGATGGTCTACCTTACAGCTTGTAGCTTTACCAAAGGAATATTGCCAAGATTATCACAAATATAAAAACCGTATCTATTGTATGAACCACCCTTTACGGTAAGTGTTTTCCTAAAGTTTTGTGTTAGTTGACAATTTGTTATGGGTTATAGTGCTTTCAATAGAGGCAGCGTTTCGTTGGAAGCATTATGTTTTTGTTAAGAAGTCCTTCGGAACTTCTGAATAGTTGAGGAGTTGTTATGTAAGGAGGTGCTTTATTTATTTGTTGAAGGCTACCTTATTATTTCACACCTTTTCATACCCATTTATTCCATTTTTTCAAGGTTCCGTACCGGCAGGGCGAAAACCAGAACCCTACATGTTCATGGTTCTGGTCTAGTTCTGGTAGTTGGTGAGTCTTTACCGCTCGTGAATCAAGTCAAATTGCTTCATCTTGATTCAAGTTTCTGCCGTCATCTGTCTGTCAAAGGACTGTAGGTATATTTGCAATTTTAATAGATATGCATTTGAAATTATCATGAAATATAAGATATTGATGAGGCACATGTCAAGTCAAAGCTCCAGAGCCTTGAACACCGTCGCTGAGTTGCCAGCTTGTCGCTTTTTACCCGACTGCCGAAGGAGGGTAATGTGTTTATCAGTCTATGTATGTATGTTTGTTCCTATGTGGCGTTCTAGAGACCAAACGCGTTGGCCGATTTTGATGATTCTTACGTCAATCGATTCGCCTTAACCCTGCGAGTGTCACCGGCTACATAAAAATTGGAAAAGAAAAAAATGGCGGATTTTGGGCGCCGTTTTGTGGTGGTTTTTTTTTTGTCTTCCTAACCCTTCGTGTGGGGTATCAAAAGAATAATAAAGTAATTGAAGGTTTTTAACAGGTGATTTCAAAAATATATAACACTTATATGTTTAAATGTAAACTAATAAAAAAAAAATAACTAAAAAGTTGTAAATAAAAAAAGTTAATAAAAAAAATCAAAAAACCCGACTGCTTAAAAAGTAAACTAAAAAGAAGTAAACAAGAAGAAAATCATGCTGTGTTGTGTTGTTTACTTCTTTTTAGTTTACTTTTTAAGCAGTCGGGTTTTTTGATATTTTTATTAACTTTTTTTTATCGGTTAAATTTGGGGGAGTTTGCGATGGAATTGCACGATCTAATTCCACCTAGCCCGTTTCAACATCGGAATACCAGACGCACGGCGAATACGTCGACGCCATCGGTACATGGTGGACATCCCACCCATACGCACAAAACGTTTTGGAAACACTTTTGTTATGTGTAAAGCTATGAAGTGGCATTCCCTGTCGACGTCTGTGTTTCCCGACAACTACAATATAGGAATATTTAAGTGAAAGAGTCAATAGGTTATTTCTAGGCAAGCGTGTTTCGCTGTCGACCACACCATCGCTTACCAACAAGTAAGATAGTGGTCAAAAGCAAAAATAAAAAATCCATTTGCCACTGTAACATTCAAAACGAAAAGAATCAAAATGAGTTACCAAAATGTCACGTAGTCAATCCTAAATCTTTTTTTAAAACGTTATCACTCATAGAATTTCAGTTCGTGTAAGTATCCATGCAAATATCAAACATATTTTTAAAATAACGCTATGTATCTTTTATTTGGTTCTATATTTGTTCGGTCTAAATCCACCTTAAGACAATACCACTAACAAAGGTTCAAGCCACAGGCGTTCAGGGTGCTATAGAGTGGAACTGCCTAACAATAGGCCTATACACATTGACGGCTTTCTGAATCAAGCCTTTGACCTAACTGAATAATGTAACAAGAGCCTCTTTGACCGATAGTGTTGTTCTCTAAACATTATTTCGTAATTCGAATCGTGTTGACATGTGACGAATATTTCAAAATAAATAAGTTCGCTTTTCGAATTGTGTGCGTTTAATGAGGGCTATCCAGTGAACGGGAATCGCGTTTGAATTTGCCGCTAGGGGCGCTTGTGTAGAACGATGTCTTCAAAATGTCAAATTTCATAGTCTTTTGGCTTTTAGCACGAGTTTATTTACTACTTTTTCATTGTTGTGAATATTTACCAAAATATGGCAGATTCAAATGGGTACGGGTTTTACCAGCCACTGCTTTAAAGAGTTTTATATTTCGTAAAATTGTTTCCTCCTTTTTTTCATAAAAAGAAACAGCTCGAAATTGCAGCATACTCGACAGTATATTTAAACGCACTTCTACGGCATTAGAAATGATTTTAATTAAACACTATGCTTCCATGTGCGTAATATCAACGTTTGACACCTTACTCGCTAATGGCGCCAGCTGGTGAGCACAAAAATGTAAGCCCTCATAGACTGAGATTTGTTGTTAACTTTACTGAATAGGACTGACCAATAATTCTCAACTATTTTGGGGACTTCTAGTTTATGCTACATCTGGTAGCTGAATACCAGTATTTTATATAGAGTGACCTATCCGACCCTACAACCCAGTAGCTGGGTAACACGATAACCTTTGACACGACTAGTGTAAGATTTGCTTTTTACTACTCTAAGGACTGTCAAAGATCTATAAATGACAGCCAACGACTTAACTTGTTTTTGTTTGCCGAAGAAAAGAGTAAAACTCTTTATATCCCGATGGGTGCCCGCATTGTCGATGCGGGGGGTCTCATTAGCCGTGGCTTGGTCACCCATGGTGAAGCGAAGAGGAACCCGAGGAGGGGCCGCTCGTCAGGGCTTTTGCCGATTATGGAAGACGTAGCGGCCAACTAGTAGGTTGCGGTGCCGCTTGGTAACAGGCGATATCGCAACCGAGGCGGGCCACGATGTCGTATGGAGCGTCCCAGGTCCCATACGATATCGCGGCGGGAGAGTAGTGCTGGTATTGCGGTGCCCCGCTCTCCCTACCTTCTGCGGCCTGGATGCGTTCGCCACCCTCTGATGGCGGACGCGGTGGGGCCGCAGAGAAGGTCCCTATTTCCTGCGGCCGAAAAGTGGTAGGTGGTATGGCCGCTGACCTGACTTGTCACTTGGGTATCAATGGTACCACACACGGGGTCGTCTGGCGCCCATGTGCTGGTTTGGTTACGGCGCGCAATGTGTGCTGGTGCGCCGGTGATGGGGGTACACCCTAGATGAGGGTCCGGTGACGGAGAGACGCGGCGCGTTTGCGGTGAGTGCTAATTACTGGTAGCGCAGTATGAATTTTAGCAAGCCAAAAAAAAGACCTTTTTATGTAATGCATGGTCACCCATCCATGGACCGTCCTTGGCAAGCACTGCTTAACCTTGCCGTTATTATTCGTCCTTATCCAAGAATTCCTAAATAGCAATGTCAGGTTAATGACCTAAAATCCATACGCTTACGCCATCGTATTTTTTTTTGGCTGTATGAGTAACTTACAAAAGAATGTGCCCCATCTTAAAACTTGACATTACTTTAAATATAACTTTATGTCACCTTGTTTAGAACTATTCGTAAAATGTTTCAACTTACAATACGGTTTTAAAAATGAATATTTAACATACTTTTAGATGACTAATTGTTGAAGGAATGCAGTATGCTCTTAAGGTGACACTACACTAAAAGCAGTAAAGCGATGGATTGAAATCTGAATGGCATGTTTGACAACTCAAGCTCGGTTTTATTCAGTTTCGGAAAATTTCGTAGACTAAACTGACATTTGGGGGGTTGTCACTTCATCCTAAGTGATCGAAAGTTGATCGAAAATCGAAGTAGATTGAAAATGGAAATATTTCACGGCAAAAAAATACAATTGTTAAGAAACTAGCAGCCCTTATTTAGTTTCTACTCATTTATGTCAGACTTCATTTTATCGACCGCATTTATTTTATTGTTGATTTCATATTTAACAGAACAAAAGTTTATGTACTATGTGTGTGAATACTGTAATATTTAAATATATTACGTTTATATTCATAAAACATTTATTTACACCAATTAGTAATATTAAATTTAAAAGTCATGTCACATCGATTCGATGAATCACCTAAGATTGAGCCTTTCCTACAACACTATGCTCCGCGCTTGAAACATTAAAAAAATAAGGGCATCGGCAGCTGTCAGTATAGTCTACGAAATTAAAAATCACAGTATAGAACATCTATGTTACAATTTTTATTCCTGGAAAATCTGTTTCTAATTCACATCCTGCCAGTATGTAAGTGGACAAAATGATCACTTATTTATAAGTACCTAAATAAAAATATAGGTTCGTACAAGAATGTACATTTATTGTTGTTGTTTTAAAAAACAAATTTTACTATTAGTTTAGCTTAGCAATCATTTTCTGTTCATAAATTAAAGTTCTTAAACTCGCATTTTTATTGGAATACCATTATAAGTTATCTTAAAACCAGAACAAAGAGTTCAAGCTCATATCTAGCAGATTAAACAGTAATTAATTGAGTGCTAGACATAGCGGCTGAGGCTTGGCACCGGTGGCGCTTGTTGGCACACCTACCGCGAAGACAGGATAACGTTACTTTTAATTAACTTTAACGGATTTTTATTGCCTGGTTTGTGGAAGGAATGACTTAACTTCTAGAAACACTGAAGGAATATTTTAAAAGTAGATTTTATTTTAACTTGGTACGTTTGGTTTGCAAAACATAAAAGTTATGAGAGAAGCTGAACAAGATTTATACATTGAAGCTTATTTCAGAATAGCTTCTGCCAGCGGCTTCGCCCGCGTGAATGTCGAAAATTATCCCAAGGGTACATAGTCCCAGGATAGAAAGTATTATATGTGCTATTCCAGACTATTATCTAACTCTGTGCCAAATATCATCCAGATCCGTTCAGTAGTTTTTGCGTGAAGAGTAACAAACAGACTCACAAACTTTAGACGTTATAATATTAGTGTGATGTATACAATATTAGTGTGATGTATATTATATTAGTGTGTTGTTCTCATTCAAAATAGAAGACCTTAAACTCGTGTTCTAAATTCTTCTTATAATTTGATTTTAGTTTTCTTTCTTCTGTGCTTCTCCGAACAACTAAAATCATTACGATCATTCTGTAGCCAGACTTTTACCACTGCTGAGAAACAGATCTCTTTTCTTTTGCCTATCATTTGAGTGGCATCTGCCCTTCTCGCCACCGGACGACTACTTCACACTTTTTTTCTCAACCCTTGTACGCTACTCGGTTATTCCAAAAATATTTTATAGAATCAAAAATGTTATATGTTTATCATAGCATCGCTCTGCCACTGGACAGTTTCTTTACAAAATGATTCGTATAAAAGCTTCTACATTTTTCTAAAGTTACAGATAAGCGTTAATGTAACCAAACGTACCATTCAACCATGTTTTAAAATTATAAATCACAATTTTAAATTGCTTTTGACAAAAACTATTGTCTGTCAGCCTCAAAATGTTGTAATACCAAGTGGAGGCACTTTACGTTAAAATTGAAAAGTGGTAATTTTTCATTCGTTCGTTACTACACACTACATTTTGAGTCATAAATTAATGAATCGGTGAATGCGACCGAATTCCAAATGAATGAGTTTTTAAAGATACTTTTGTGTTTAATGTTGTGATAATGATTTTGTATTTATTGGCATATTATTGTGACGTCAGCCAATAAATTTTCGAAACTGAAATATCATTATGAACCATATCATACTATAGATCAGTACCCACACTATATTTTCTTATCTTGTGGAAGGCCGAGAAATAACTCGGACACTTCGACCCATTGGGATATATTGTGGTCCTCTAGATAACCTACTCCTTCCCAAACTAGTTAAAAACTCTCTTCATGAGTTTTACAACGAGACTCATCATTATGAACCATATCATACAGTACCCACACTAAAATATAAATTTACTTTAGTCGTAATTTACGTAAATTGTCCCACTTCGAGCAAAGACCTCTTCTCTGAAAGCATACATAATCAGCCAATAATGTTCTTACTACTGGGACATAGACTTTCTCTCTGTGAGAGGGAGTGAGGCTGAATCCACCACGCGGGACCAATACAAATTGGCAGATGTTGATGTCTTTGAATTTTGGGTTATAGGACATGCCCGGTTTCCTCACGATGATTTATTAGTTTGACGTGTGTACCTGTGAGTTTGTGTATCTGTCTATGGCATCATAGTTCCTAAACGGATGAAAATATTTTAATGAAGTTTTTTTGTTTGAAAGGTGACATAATCGGGAGTGTTCTTAGCTATGATGAAAATCGGTTCAGCCGTTTAAAGGTTATGAATGAGCGTTTTACTGTTTGAATCGGGGTATTTTCGCAAGATATCGTGTCATAATTAGTGTACGATAGATTGTTGATCGAAGCGTGTCTGCTACTACTAGACAAATTATGTATTTTAAACATTTTGAAATAAAAGAAAATGTAGAGGTTTTGGAGTTTTTAATTTTTACGTGTTATCAAACTCTTCTTCAAATGAATTATGTAAATACAATGGTGATTAATACTAAAGAGGTACAGTCGATCAAGCTATATAGTATGAAGGCAAGAATATACACCTTCCACTACACTGTCAACCTTTTTCCAAACTTCTTGTTAGCGTTCCATACCCAAAGGGTAAAAACAGCACCCTATTACTAAGACTCCGCGGTCCGTCTGTCCGTCTGTCTGTCTGTGTTGTATCTCATAAACCGTGATAGCTAGACAGTTGAAATTTTAACAGATTATATATTTCTTTTGCCGCTATAACAACAAATACTAAAAATATAATAAAATAAATATTTAAGTCCCATACAACAAACGTGATTTTTTTGCCGTTTTTTGCGATAATGGTACGGAACCCTTCGTGCGCGAGTCCGACTCGCACTTGGCCGGTATTTTTTTTGACAACCTATATCAAACTATTGATTGCTCAATGAGTAAACTTACAATAAAACTTGTTTAAAAGTAACAGTTGCAAATTAGCTCTGACTCTACACCGAAATGGCTTATTCGACTGTACCTACTAATTTGCTTTTGCTCTAAAATGATTAATGAATGTAATTAATGTGTAGTTGCATTACCAACAGCTATAATGTCACAAATAAACTAACAAAAGCTAGTTTTTTTTTTAGAAATAAAGGTCAATGCACACTTAATCGCCATCAAAAATAAATAAACGCGAATTAGTTACACTTTACGCTTATGCGCTGTGATCGTGAGCTTCCAATATAGAGTTGCTATCTCTTTCTTGCGCAGGAAGTTGCACAACGTTGTCTCTTTTTCTCGGCACGCTTAGTCATGTAGTATACGATACAGGTTCAGATCAAAAATATGTATTCATATTTGCTTTGATTTTTTAACATTTTGTTTGATAGCATAACCATAAACTGGTGAGACTGATTGCAGATTGGAATTAATACGTTTGAAAGGTTAGTCGTACATTTAAAAAAGCTAAAGAAAACTTCGAACTTTTCAGCTACTTTTAGTAAGTATTTGGTCTTAATTAAAAAACACTTATGAACAGGATCATATTTAGTAGTTAGTTAGTATATATAAAAAATGCATCGTCTTTATATGCTGAATAAAGTTGTGCTCGTATTAGTAAAACTGACTTCCAAAACAAAACACTATAAAGCGAAAAAATACTTTCTTTTTTGCATCGGTGTCTTTTGTATCCATTGTTTTCCGTAATTTGACACCGACCTCTGAAAAGAAAGTTATTTTTCGCTTTGTAGTGTTTTGTTTTGGAAGTCGTTTTGATTTTCTGTTAAAAAGTTTTTTTATTTTACATTTTTTATTTTTGGTAGGTACCTCCAATTAACATGAAAATCATTTATAGCCAAAGTAATTCTCATGACAATTCCAATAAGCTCAAACACGACTAGGATACATTATTTAATTTCGGAGTTTCAGTGGGCATTGTGGTCTTGTCCACAAACACTAGGGCGAAAAACAAGTGATATGCAGAACATTATTGTTTTGAAGTATTGTTGGACCTGCTGAAGAATGTATGAATATATTTGTATTATATAGACTCAATTTATTTTAGTATTGTATAACTACGCAGCACGTGTGTGAGTAATATGTACCCAACTGTAGATCTACCATTTGCTGTACCTTTGTGTCGTTCTTTGACTTATGTGTGCCCTGGCAGTTGAGTGTGTCATGCTCTCTCAAATGTCTCTCTGATGGTGGCGCGTGTGTTGGATCATTCGGTTCCCTTCATGATGGTTGAGCTGGGTGGTGCCGATTCATGCGTCATGTTCGTGAACGGGCGCCGTCAGTTGGGATTGGTCTTAACTTAACTGCTTCGGATGCTAATGTTTTTCTAGTACCTATTATGTAACTGTACGGTACATGTGTCAGTACTTTTAATACTTTGTACCTGTACATAGTATAGTATGTAGTGATTCTGGGTGTACTGTCCTCACACATATGAATTTATTAATGTATGTACTTATGTACATAAATATTGTAAAAAAACTTTTTTTTTTTAATAGCGTAACTATGGAGTTTCTTGTGCGTTCTTCTCCATAACAAGCTACTTTCCGAATGCACGGTAGAATAATTTTTTATTCCTTTTACATTTTAATGTATTAACGTTCAAAAGTGCCGCTTGGTGGCCTAGGTGAAATAAAATAACTTTGTCTTTGTCTTCTTCATCAGTTCCACTTCACCAAATGATACTTTCTGAGTGCAAATGATTGCATTATTGATGAAAATACCAAAATCGCTATATGTAGCCCATATAAATATTTGAGGAGTTCCCTTGATTTCTCTAGGATCCCATCAACAAATTCTATAACCTTGGGATATCACCTTTAAAAAAAAACGGGTCATCAAAAACGGTTCATAAACGACGAAGCCACACACAAAAAAATATATATACGGTCGAATTGAGAAACCTCCTCCTTTTTGGAAAATCGGTTAAAACCTGATGAAAAGAGTGTAAACTTCTTGCATATACTGACTTTAATTACTAACGTGCGAACTAAGAAAGCTAAACTATAACTGGAAATTATCGCTGCGTCTATCAAACTTCACCTTTATTTTTTGTCTACATTTTTGTATAGGTACTGCACGCTTCGCTTGGCACGCAGTTGACAATTGACTATTGTAAGTTTTGATGGATCTAAGGATGGCACTTAGAAGTTTACTGTTGGGTTCTGTACATATTTTTAATAATTTTGCCTTAAGAATTGTAAATCTCACGTCCTACCTTAATTTTGGAAGAGGTTATCACCATATTAGTAATGATAGGACAAAACAATTTGCTTGATATAAAATCTAAGCATTTACTTTATGTAGTCACTGCAAGACTATTTGTTGTTTTTATTCGTTTGTCAAGCAATTAGTACTACTACAATAGTAGTTACTCCCTTTTCCGCACGTAGACTCCCATTTGATCCGTTGTGCATGGGGGCACTGGCTAACATAGTCAGCCTAGCTCCGTCCAAAAGCACAGAAGCTTCGTGGGCGCTTCATAGGCTTCACGGAGCGACCTCACTGTTCCGAGGATTTTTTCGCATTGAGATGCCAAGGCCTCGCATTCCAGGATTACGTCCGCAGCTGATTCTTCGGCGTTAAAACAGCCCCTGCATAGTGGGCTGTCCGTGGCGCCTATGTTGCAAAGATGTTTGTTAAATTTGTGGCCCGTTATTGTCCCTATAATTATTTTCAGGTTATTTGTACTGAGGAGTTTTTTAGTAAGACGCGGGTCTAGTAATTATTAATATAATTAAGTTAAAACTAAATAACAATCTATTAAAATAAAAGCCGATTTTAAAAGATGGGGAGAAACGAAAATTAAATAGGTAGATTTTTTTCGGTTAGCTAGTCAGTAGGTTTTTAGTTTTTTTTTATACATTATACGTTACACAAGTTATGTTTCTCGTAACCATTTTGTTTCCAACTTTTTATAATTTGAAGTCCAAAAAATATAGTTCCTTCGCCAATCTAAACAATAACGAAACGGAACCCTATTTTTTACTTGAAATAAAACAAAACACAGTGACCGGATGCAACGGTTCTTGGACATGAACCGAACTTAATCAGAAATGCCAATGTTAAGACACCACTGACACCTTGGGTACCTTATTTGAGAAGACAAGCCATTCAAGACATAATTTACTATATAGTGTGGTCCCTGATAAGCTACACAAGGTGGACTGAGGACTCGGCTAAGGCTGTGAAAACCCGCTGGATGCGAGATGCATAAAATCAGTCGAAGGCTAAGGGTAGGTCCTATGTCCAACCACAGTGGACATCTGTCGGCTGAAATGATGATTATGTGGTCTGTGTGTCAGGATGAACTGGGTGTAAAGTCCCACAATCCTACATAGAAAAGAGAGGATCCACCAACCAGATAGGTGTTGTGTCTGGCCCGGACAACTGCCAAACGGTTATTGTCGGACTGATGTATGTGTTCAAATTTGCTTGCGAAGTGCAGGATTAGTGTGACGTCATCTCATTAGTTTGTAAGTGGCGGCGTTGGTGCCGCTACAAGTTTGACGTGTGTACCTGTGTGATTGTGTATCTATCTGTGGCATCATAGGAACCGATTTTATTTTTATTTTCTGATAGATAGGTGATAAACTCGTGATGGATGAAATGGTGACAGGCCACTGGAACAATTTGGGTCTCAAGTTAATGGGGAGAATTTACAAGTCCGTGATTAGACCTGTCGTACCGTATGGATCAGAATGTTGGACTATGAAAAAGATGGTTGGAAAGAGATTGCATGTAGCAGAGATGAGAATTTTGAGTTAGATGGAGTGACGAGATTGGATAAAGTGAGAAATGAGTATATTAGAGGCAGTTTGGGTGACAGAAAAGATGAAGGGAAACCGTTTATTCTGGTATGGTCAGGTGATGAGGAGGGATAAAACTCATGTTTCTAATAGAGTTATGAATATAAATGTGGATGGATGGAGAAAGAGGGAATGGCCAAAGAAAATATGGATGGACATACCCCTATTAGTCTACTGAGATTTTCTATAGTGGCCACCTTCACCAACATTATGTTATATAAGGCGGCACACTATACCAGGCAACCCCTTACGAGGTGTCTGGGACCATCTTCGGTAGGTCACGCCTCCGAGAGCACTCGCCCCTGGTACTCAAGAGAAAATGTGAGTCGCATCGTGATTACTCACTACCATTTGTCCAGAATGGTACCAGAGCAATAAAGCCGCTCACCACACGCACCCCAGCACGCCAGCACTAGTGCAAGCGCCGGCACCAGCGCAGTTGGTGCTAGCGGATTCAATCCCCGTTAAGGACGCCAGAGAAGCTGGCTCCCATTTCTCCAGAATGGTCCCGGAGCTGTAAGCACGCTCACCTCTCGAATACAAATCATCGCATCTACCCAATGCCTACAGCTGGGTTACCGGAAAACTAATCCAACGGGTAGTCCTCTTCTTTCTATCCAGAAAAGTGTGGACAGTGTGAGGAGTGATATGAAAGAAAAGGGATTCAGTGATGGCGTGACGGACGACACGATGTTATGGAAGAAGAAAACGTGTTGCGACGACTCTAAGTAAAAATGGGACAAGGGAGGAAGATGATCATGGTTAAGGATAAGGTGACTTTATCGAAAGTGTTCTTATCTATGTTTGTTCAAAAGTTATGGGCGTTTAACTGTTTGAATCGGGGTATTTTCGCAAGATATCGTGTCATAATTACGTGTTCAATAGATTGTCGATCGAAGCGTGATTACTACTAGATAAAATATGTAGTTTAAAAAGAATGAAAAAAGAAATTGTTAATTTTTACTTGTATGCTATCTACTGAGATTTTTCTCTTTGATCGAAACTTGATAGAAATCAGTATTCTTAGATTATTTATTTAGACTTATGCACAAAAGCTACAAAAGCGAATTGACATTGATTGAAAGCACGATATTTGTTTTTTCTATTTATTATTATTTATGACCACACGGTTGGCGTAATGGTGGAGCGATCGGCTACTGTGCTACGTGTCGCGGGTTCGATTTCCGCACGGAACAAATATTTGTATGGCCTACAGATAGTTGTCCCGGATCTGTATGTCTTGAGCTTAAATGTTTGTAAACGCACCTACGATACAGGACGAAATTCGAAGTGTGGGGCAAAGAATAAAAATAAAATTACAAAAGTTGGCAAGTAGTGCTTCTGACGATAAAGAAACTCCAAAGTGCTAGAATAATTTAGAAGATGACTCAACAAGTTCCAAATTATCTTCCAGCGTCACACGCAGTTTCTTCAAAAACAAGTGCGAACAAAAAACTGTCACTCCACTTTTAACTAAGTTGGTCCCATTTCATAATCCTGCCTGCATCAGCTAAAATCCGGCTCCCTCAATTATTTTTTGTCTCTGTGTCTTATCAGAGGAATAATTGTCTCTTTGTTTAAGTCATTTCACGAGGAAGGGTTGTGCTGAAATAAACAGATTTAGCGTAGGATTTTGGGGAAGGATTGTCTTGTGAGATTTTTAATGCTTCTTAATCTTTTGGAGGGTTTACCAAGTACCAACATACACTCTTATTACAAAAAGCGGTTTAACTAAAAACCCAGGTTTAAATCTCTATAAACCGTGGTTTACACAAAAATGATATTACAAATAATGGTTTAGCGATAAACCATAGTCCAAATCATGGTCTAACGTTAAACATCGGCGGCCCCTAGTTTAACGATGGTCTAAGTCGTATCTGTCAAAGTTTCTCTTTTAGGTAATAGCATCTTTTTTATTGTGTTGTGTTGTTTTTACCCGAAAATGGATATTAACATGGTTGATTTAATTAATTATTGAGGATATTACAAAAAAAAACGATCTGGGTATTGGAGTACCGTGGAGGTACTCCAATTCTCAGATCGTTTTTTTTTTTGTTGGTCCATCACAATATAATATTATATATATTATTAACAAAGAGGCAATTATTCTATTAGAGACTTCGATAACTTAAAAATGCCAAAGCTTAACGAACTTTGTTCAGCTTGCGATGGTTTTGTTTAATTTTATGGTTTCATATAACGCGCGAGAATGTTACGATTCGTTACACGTACGTAGATGTATTATTAGTAATTAATACGAATTTAAGTAATTTGCTTAAATGTAAACAAAACTTTTATCGATAAATAACAAATGTTTATATCCATGCAAAATAACAAAGTCTCAATATTTTAACACTCCTAAACTTCATTTAATCCTTATCATATTATCAAAACGTTTTCTTTTCTGGGCATACGGAACGTTGCAATAGAATGATATTATGGTGAACGAATGATATTTGTATTAATCTGTGGCTGATGGATAGACAATGGTTCAAATGACGGTACAAAGAAGACCACGGTTTTTTTGAGTTTTGTAATACGAACAAATTTAGACCATAGTTTTGCAGATAAGCCTGGACTTGATAGTACAGGTTTAAACCATGGTTTATTTAGTTTTTTGTAATAAGACTGATAATGTTTAACTAATATGAAAACGTGAATTACTAATATCCTACTACTATCATAAACGTGAAATTTTATGAGGATGGAAGGATAGATGTTTGTTACTCATTCAAGCAAAAAGCAAAGCACTGGACGAATGTGATAATGAAATTTTACAGATATATACAGCTTAAATTTTATAAAGAGATTGAACGTCCATCATGAACGATCCTTGTACTCCTGATTATTTAAAACAATATTTTAAAGTGTTGGGCAGTTCTCACGATCTTAACCTTCGAGCTTCCAAAAACTTACTTCTCCAAATTCCTTCTCACCGCACTGGGTTTATATCTAATTCTTACGCTGTCTCTACTATAAAACTCTGGAACGTCCTTCCCCTTGACATAAAAAAAGCTGAGAGTAAATTTTCATTTAAGCGTAGAATCCGGAACTATTACTTGTCCTCTTATATATAGCTCGGTCTTCGTCTTAGTTATTATGTTTAAATTTCTGTTTCATTTAGAATATGATATTTATTATAATATTTACTAGTCTATTGTTTTATAAATTGTTTATGTATTTTATTAGTTAGATAGTTTCTTAATAATAATAATAATAATAATCTGTGGCTCGACTTGACAGACAGTTGCCAAAAATTTTCTCTTATAAATTTCTTCCATAATAAATATTTTTAACTATCTAAATTATACAAAACAATATGAAATCAAAGAAAAAAAAAACATACTACAGTAAAATCACTAAAAGTATGGCCGAAATACAAATTCAAGAATAAGAAATGTGAAAAATGAAGTGGCGACGTCATGTTAACGAGAGCTGCCGCCGCAAGAAATGCACGCCCACCACCTCCGGCCTCGTCGCCCAGCTCCGCCTCGCCGCCGCCGGAAACCAGCCCCACCGTGAGTGCTGTGACACCGACCGTGGCAGCTGCGTCGAGCTCGAGCGACGAGTACTTCTCTCCGCCGACGACACCACCACCTGCGCGTCGACGGGGAGGACGCCGGCCGCCGGACCGCTTAGGACCTCGAGGCTTACCGGTCTCTGATAGGGTCCCAGCACCCGGCGGAAGTGTGCAGCGCATGAGATGGACACAATCCATAAACGAAAATGTCATGCGCGCATACTTTGGGGCTACAGAGGGAGGAAACAACCTGACCGCGTACCGTGTCCGGATGCTCTCTTTGTTTCAGGTGCTTGAGCCAGCCGTCAACGTTTCGGCCCAACGACTTTCGGATCAGGTGCGGGTCATCCAGCGTAATCGTATGTTGGATGATACTGTACTTGATCGCCTCCGAACGGAAATGGGTAACCGTGTCACTGCCCCATCGTCGCAGGCTGTGGTGCTACCACAGTCCAACCACGTTGACGAGGAGAGTAGTGACAGGGTTACAAACGTAAGTACCCAGTGCAATGAGGAATTGAGGAGTGCTTTGGAGTGTGCTATTCGGGAGTATCGCAACATGCCACCCGAACTTAGGCCACGATTACCTCGTTTGCCCATGCATAACAAGAATAGGGCGCTGGTGGCTGTTCTGGATTCGCAGTTGTCAAACTATTTTGATGACTGCGAAGACCTCACTGATACACATTCGATCATGTACTGCGCGGCTGTAGCGGCATGTCGTGTAGCTCATGTCAAATTTGCAGATGACAGAGCTACACGACCGAAACCAGCCGTACCGGCTTGGCAGTGCAGGATCGAACGTCGTATTGGTGGGGCCAGAGCACTCATCGGCAAACTAATTTGTTTCAGGGAGGGCAATAGCCGCCCAAGAGTGATGCGCTTTGTGAGACGGGCATTTTCGGGGACTGATGTCAGCCCCCGAAACTATATATCCCATGTCACAGAGCGCATCGACTTCCTGAAGCAAAAAGTGTATGCATGGGCAAACCGTATTCGTAGGTACAGGCGGAGAATGGAGCGATACACCCAGAATCGCATATTCCAAAGTAATGAAAGGTGGGTTTATCGGGCTTGGGAGCGACCCAACCAAGGTGTGACTGATACGCACCTGCCGGATGATGACGCTATGTGTTCATTCTGGCGCAGCATCTGGTCGGTGCCTGTCAGTCACACCGAAGGTGAATGGACTCGGGATGTCGAACGAGCGTGTGATCCAATACAAGAAATGGGGGCTATCACGATCAGCCCCCAAGATGTAGCCCGTGCAGTCCGTCCGTTGCCGAACTGGAAATCTCCAGGACCGGACGGACTGCACAACTTTTGGATCAAGTGGCTACAAAGTTCGCACGCTCGTTTGGCATCTCAGTACCAGGCAGCCTTAGAGTCTGGTTCGCTACCCAAGTTCCTTACAACAGGAATAACCCACCTGCTCCACAAGTCTGGTAGCACCGCGGAACCCAAAAATTATAGACCAATTACATGTTTACCAACGGTCTATAAGGTTCTTACATCCATTTTGAGAGTAAAAATTAATAAACACGTCGACGATAACTGCATCATGTCGGTCTCTCAGAATGGATGTAGGAACGGGTCCCGCGGTACTAAGGAGCTACTCCTTATTGATATGGCCATTAGCCAACAGGTTCGGCGTTCCCGAAAGGATCTGTCGACATGTTGGATAGATTATAAGAAGGCCTATGACTCGGTGCCTCATACATGGCTCATGAGGGTGCTAGAATTGTATAAAATAGATACAACTCTACGCACCTTCCTGATGTCGTGTATGAGGCAATGGAGCACAGTCCTTCGCTATCCAGGATGTCGAAATATCCAGAGGAATAGCGAACCTGTAAGGATCGAGCGAGGTATATTCCAGGGCGATAGTTTGAGTCCACTTTGGTTTTGTCTTGCCCTGAATCCTCTAAGCATGCTGCTGGAGAATTCAGGGCTAGGCTATCGGTTGAAGAGAGGTGGTCTGGTTATATCTCACCTCCTTTACATGGATGATCTGAAGCTCTTTGCCCCCAGCAATCTTCAGCTGATGGAGCTACTGAAGGTAACTGAAACTTTTAGTAGCGCCATCAGGATGGAGTTTGGTGTGGACAAATGTGCGGTCATGCATGTAAAGCGAGGGGAGATTGTGGAATCCGTAGGTATTCAACTAGCGGATTCCATAAACCTGAGATCCCTCTCTCCAAACGAAACCTATAAGTATTTGGGTATGTCGGAAGCGTTAGGTATCAGCACTACTGACATGAAGCAATCGTTGAGGGAACGCTTCTTTGGCCGTCTGAAGAAGGTACTCAATAGCCTTCTTTCAGGCGGAAACAAGGTGCGCGCCTTCAACGGTTGGGTCATGCCGGTATTGATGTACTCTTTCGGCATACTCAAATGGACTCAAACGGAACTCGACGCCCTGGATAGGCGAGTCCGTACACTGCTGACTGCATATCGAATGCATCATCCACGATCGTCGGTCATGAGATTGTATATCCCGCGGAATTGTGGTGGCCGAGGCTTTTTAAATGCCAAAAACCTCCACAACCGCGAGATATGCAATCTCAGGGAATATTTTCTACACACCGTCGTGGGTATGCATCGAGATGTAGTAGCAGTGGACAAGGGACTCACCCCGCTCTCCTTGGCGAATGAGAACTGGCGCAAGCCTGTAGTGCTTGATACTAACGACCGCAGGGAAGTATGGCAGAGTAAGGAGCTTCACGGACGCTTTTTTCGGGCCCTACATGGGTCCGATGTAGACCAAGCAGCGTCCGTAGCCTGGCTGCGTTTCGGTGACCTCTTTGGGGAAACCGAAGGTTTTGTCTGTGCAATTATGGACGAAGTTATCATGACGAATAACTACCGGAGATTTATTGTGAAGGATGGCACGGTTGACATCTGTCGGGCATGTCACCGCCCGGGTGAATCGATCCGACACATTATCTCTGGTTGTTCTCGTCTAGCTAACGAGGAGTACTTGCATAGGCACAACCTTGTAGCCAGGATCATCCACCAGCAACTTGCTCTGAAATACACTCTTGTGGCATCGGAGGTACCGTACTACAGGTATGTGCCCGACCCAGTTCTCGAAAATGGCAATATCACATTGTACTGGGATCGGTCCATCATCACTGACAGGACTATTGTAGCCAATAAGCCTGATATAGTGGTGGTGGACCGAATAGAGAGGCGTGCAATGATTGTTGACATTACCGTCCCGCATGACGGGAACCTCGTGAAAGCCGAGAAAGATAAGCAAATCAAGTATCTTGACTTGGCTCGCGAGGTTGTCGACATGTGGGATGTAGACACAGCGATCATTGTACCGATAGTCGTGTCAGCCAATGGCTTAATAGCCACGAGCCTCGACCAACATCTTAAGAGGCTCTCGTTAGGCGGCTGGGTCAAGGGCCTGATCCAGAAAGCAGTACTGCTGGACACGGCTCGCATTGTTAGGAGGTTCCTCTCTTTGGAGCCCTGACCGCCGGTAGCTTGGACCCTGTTCCCGATACCGGTGGGCCTCTATTTTCTATATTTTTAAATGTTTTTTCAAATTTTGTGTTTTATAAAAATATTTAAAAATTTAGTTAATAAGAAAATAAATTAAATAAAGGAATAATAATAATAAAGCCATTTTATTCCAAATCTCACTTTCGATATATATTACAATGTTTGTTAGTAATTTGTTACTTAAAGAAAGGTTATTTATAATTAATGTTAGTATTAGTTATGAGGTTTGGACCCCTGTTTGGGTAAAGGCCTCCTCCATCCTTTTCCATAACTCCCTATCCTTGCCTGATTTTATCCAGTCGTTCCCTGCGACGTGTGTTATGTCATCAGCCCACCGTCTTAATTGTCGACCAACATTCCTTTTCCCCATTGGACCTTTCCAACGTGTAGCTTCAATGGTCCATCTTCTGTCTGGGTATCGTGAGATGTGTCCGGCCCATCTCCCCTTAAGAGAGAGTGCGTGCCTGAGAGCATCGGTGACTTTAGTTTTTTGACGAATGTTTTTGTTCTTAATTTTATGTATTCTTCTAATTTTCAACATGCTCCTTTCCATTGCTGTTTGACTGCATTTGATTTTTTGTTTTATTTTATTTGTAAATGTCCAAGTTTGGCAACCATACAACAAGCAGGGTAATAGGCATGTATCAAATATTGTCCTTTTCATGTGCAAGCTGTAGTTCCCTTTTAGGATTTCTCTTAATGCCCAGAATTTCTTCCAAGTTGCGTTGATTCTTCTTGTTACTTCTTCTTCGTTGCTTGACGTTTTGAATGAGATTTGCTTCCCCAAGAAGATGTATTCACTGACGTATTCCATATTGTTACCTTTTATCACTATCGGGTGTTCGCGATTGTTGGATAATATCTTAGTTTTATTTACATTCATTTCAAGGCCAATTTTGGAGCTTTCGCAGTCCAGTGATCTCATCATTTCCTCTAGTTCTTTGGGAGTTTCAGTAATTATAACAATATCATCAGCGAACCTCAGATGGTTTAAATAGTGTCCGTTTATGTACACTCCCCTGTTTTTCCAGTCTAGTTTCTGAAAAATATTTTCAAGTTTTGCTGTAAACAGCTTCGGGGAAAGGGGATCTCCCTGTCTAACTCCTCGTTCTATGTTTATTTCATCTCCTCTAGTTTCTAACTTAACTCTACTCGTACTTTTTGTGTAGATATATTTCAAGATATTGATGTATTTATAGTTAATATTTGATTGTTGTAGTGCGTTCCAGATTGAACAGTGGCTGATGCTGTCAAAAGCTTTGCTGTAGTCATTCATTGACTACAGCAAAGCTTTTTGAGCCACATACAGAGGTCTATTGTATTCTCTGTATTTTTCTATGACCTGTTCTAATGTCTGTATGTGGTCCATTGTGCTAAAGCTTGATCTGAAACCTGCTTGTTCCTTTGGTTGCTGCTTATCAATGTCGTCGGATATTCTCTTTAAAATTATGGATGAGAATATTTTGTATATACTTGCCAGCAGGCTTATGGGTCTATAATGCCCTATATCCAAGGAGCTTCCTTTCTTGAAGAGTAGAATTATGTCTGATGTACACCATTGTTTTGGTACTTTTTCTTCGTCTAGTATCATATTGAACAATTGCGTAAAATGGCGTGTTAGAATAGGTGCTCCTATTTTAAGGACCTCATTGCATAATCCATCTGGTCCGGGACTCTTCTCTGTCTTCAGCTTTTTAATATGTTCATAAACTTCGGAGTCTTCAATTTGGCTGAAACAGTCCGTCGTGTTCATGTGGGTTATTTGCGCTTTCATTTCAGTGTTATTTTGTTCCTGTATAAGTTTTTGTAGAAGTTTGTTGCATGGTTTATTACATCTTTTCTAGATTTTGTTTCTAATGAGTCATGCTCAAGTTTTTGAATCCATGACTTGTGTGTAGTTAGTTCTTTGTATGCTTTTTGACACTTCTGTAATTCTTGATGTTTCTTGAAATAATCTCGTATCTGTGGTTGTTGTAGTCCTTACGGATTGACCTATTAGTATCTTTGTATATTCTGCTTAGTTCTTCTTTCATATCTTTGGTTTTATTCTTTGTGTGTAGTAATTCCGTGCGCCTTTTTATAAGTTGGATTGTGTCTTTGGAGAAAATATTGTGTTGATGAGGATGTGCACTGTTTTGGTATTTTAAGCTATCTGTTATGCCCCTTTTCAGGATATTGTAGTATGTTTGGATATCAATGCAATCTGTTTCTATATTTTCTGTGTGTGTTCGTAGATTTACGATGTAGTTTTTAATTTCTGTTTCTGTATTGGGAATATTAGATGGTGTTGTGTAGGTTTTTCTGCTCTTTACTGGACGACTTAAAATCAATGTTGCTCTCACTAATCTGTGATCGGAAGAGAATATAAATTTGCTTAGTACCTCTATATTAGTAATTAGTTTATGGTGATTTATCATAATAAAATCAATTTCATTATTAGTTTTTTGGTCGGGTGATAACCATGTCCATCTGCGGCTCTTTTTCTTTTTGAAGAATGAGTTCATTATTGATAGTTTTACTTAAGATACGTTCGCCTCTTTCATTACACACTCCGTAACCATGTTTTCCCATTACTGGATAATAGTTCTTTTTTGGACAACCTACTTTTGCATTGAAATCTCCCATGACTATGACCTTTCCTTCCGTCTTGGTGTGAGCATATTCAATATCTTTGTAAAATTGTTCAATTTCTTCTTCTGTAGATCTCTCCGTCGGTGAATATGCTTGGATTACTGATAAGGAGAAGCATTCAAATTTTAATTGTAAAAGTGCTACTCTTTCAGAGATTCCTATATAGTTGGTGATGTTGTTTTTGTATTTTTTCTTGATTAGAAATCCCACTCCATGTAGTCCTTTCGTTTCGCCGATGTAGCAAAAGATAAGGTCGCTGTACTCTTCGATCTTACACCCCATTTTTCGTATTTCTGCGAGACCTATAATGTCCCAATTAATATTTTTTAGAGCATTAGTTAATTCAAGGAATCTTTCTGTTGATGCAAGTGTTCTTACATTATATGTGCAAATTTTGAGGGTTTGTTTTATATCTTTATCTATTTCTGTATTTGGTGGAGGGTTGCAGTCTAATTCCCCACGAGGACAAGTCGGGTTGGGGATTTTTTTGTTTCTGTTATCATTGAGTTCTTGTTTATTTAAATTTTTATTCCGGTGGCTGATGGCAGTATCCTATGCCTTCTGATCAGTTGGCAAGTTGGTAGAAGAAAGAGAGTTACTTCTATTCCTCATTACGTCGAAAGCATTTAGACGATATGCTTTTGCTGACAATTGTTGTTTGCGAGGGTGCTCTTTTACACTAGGCGAGGTTGATGGTTCTCTCTTTCGTTTCTCATTTCCTGGTTTCCCCTGTTTAATAATTAGCTTGTCATAGTTTATGTATGCATAATTGCCTTTCTTTCTTCATCCAGCTTCGACTGTAGTTTCTTTCTTGTGTCGAGGATTTCTTTCGGGTAGTCTTCAGACACATACATATTTTTCAATTTCTTTTTATTCGCCACTATCTCGTTTTTCCTCCAGAGGTTAACGAATGTCAGGAGGATTGGCCTTTCCTTTCCATTTTCTGTGTTGTTTTTGCCAATTCTATAAATCGTGTTTACATTCCTATCTTCAAAAGTAATATTTAAATCATCTTTGAATTTCTTTTGAATGATTTCGATGAGATTGACAGTCGATTTTTCGGTTTCTTTTACTCCATATAAAATTAGGTTGTTGATTCTTTTATGTTTTTCAAGATTGTATATCTTATCCTTTAATTTCTCATTTTCTGACCTTAATTCCTGCATTTCTAGTCTAAAAGGAACTATTTTTTCATCAATTCGTGTCATAATGTCATCGGTTTGTTTTGACATTTCTATTTTCATTTGGTCAAAAAGAGATTGAAGGTTATCCATTTTTGCTATTATCCCTTGCGTGGAGTGGAACGTAGTATTGTGAACGCAGCTTGATGTATCTGTTATGTTGGTAGCACTGAGCTGGCGTTGTCGAAGTGTGTGTCTATACTCAGTCTCAGTTGACAGATACGAGTAACCTCTAAGTTTCTTTGGTTTAATAGAGCAGTTATAATAATAGCACAGTTTTACACTTGTATTTTGTTTTTGCAATAGTTTCTTAATATCCGACTTTAATTATTGTTCATTTTTTATTTTTATTTTTTACTCCTACCCCCTGTTGTGTCCTTTTTAACCCAAAGGTTGACTGGTAGAGAATGCCTTGCTGCATTAATTCCGCCTATGTATCACCATTGTACATGAAGTTTAAATAAATAAATCAATATTGGGAGAAGTACTAATACCACGTGGGCGGCGCCGCGGGTGGCAGTTATTAGATTATCTATATCTATACTTCTATACTAATATTATAAAGAGGAAAGATTTGTATTTTTATATGTAACGAATAAACTTAATAACTAATGGACCGATTACAAAAATTTTTTTACCGTTGGGAAGCTACACAATCCCCGGGTGACATAGGCTACTTTTTATCCCCGTATTCCCACGGAAACAGGAACTACGCGGGTGAAACCACGAGGCGTCCGCTTACAGATTATAATTTATAAGTATATTGGACGAAATACTATTTCACCGCGGGTGAGGAGTGGGAGGCAGCTAGTGTTACATAACCTGGATTAACCTCCACGTTCTTTTGACTGTTTTTAGAAGGTCAAGGTCATGTGGATGGAAATCAAGATCCACCTTGTCACATGAAACATTTCAGGTAAGTGTCATGTAAACAAAATGACACCCAAGTCAGAAATTCCCCTAAACATCTGACAGCCAACGCTTCCACATCCACGTACATTTTCTAAAAACAAATGACAAACATTACTAAGCTAATCTCGGCTATTAGATTAAATATTCTATTCAATTTGTCCCAAAGTCCAGTTCAGACTAACAGCGTTTAGGGGATGGAAGAGCTTCAATGGAATTAAAAGTGAGTGCATGTGATTTGGCTGTGAGGACAATGGTTCTGTATGTTTTGGTTTGTCTGTCTGTCTGGTTATTATGCTGTGTCGTCTTATTCTATATTACATACTCAACTTGCTTTGTTAATATACTAGTAGGTAATAACAACACTAAATCCTTTTATTCCCATTTGTTGACGGTTAGGGACATTCGCCTGATGGCTTGACGAGAATCTACTAAGTGAAATTGCAAGTACGTTCACATGAACGCAATGAGATGCAATTCGACCAATTTGCACGTGCACGATACCGCATATCAACGCAATATAAATTGCGTTCCTTTAGCCCCAGTATCTGGAAATAAAATGTTCGATACCTGATAAATAGTTAAACGCGTTGCTGTGATTGGTTGAGTGTGTTTTCAACAGGAAATTTTTCTTCCTCGACCTCCTCTTTCTCCTTGTGTAATTGCAACTCAACATCGTTATCATCCACAGCCCGACTTTGCCCACAGCACAGCATAGGTTTCTTTCATTCTTTTGCCAGTCCACACTTTCCTGTTCCAGCCTCATTCAGGTTTCAGCCTCTAGCCTAGCCATCTGGGATGGCAACGTTGTCTTTTCATTCTTCTTTCAATCCTAGAAAAGGAATGTTTTAAATAACGTGGACCATTTATATTTGATTTCAAATCTAACAATAAGTTAGAGAATATTAATATCGGTTTTAATTAAAACAATTATTATCATAGAATAAATTTCTGTTCCGTTTCTGTTGACATTTCCTGGTCCTTTATTCGTAACAATAAGATAAAGTTGGTTAAATTTATCATAGTAAAGTATTAATAACAATAATAAGTGCAAAGTTTTCTATCATCACTTTATCATATATCATCATCATCATATCAGCCGAAAGACGTCCATTGCTGGACATAGGCCTCCCCTAGGCGTCGCCACGTTGACCGATCCCGTGCGTCTCGCATCCAGTGCCTTCCCGCAACCTGAACCAGGTCATCATAATCAAAATTAAAATCATTTTTTTTTATTTCACATTGGCCTACATGGGCACTTATAAAACGTCGACAAAAGGTGCACGGTTCGGGTTGGTGGTTTCCTATGGAGAAGAACCGGCAAAAGAAACACCATGGTTACTCTTTTAAAAATGGTTTGGTTTTACAATATTTCCTTGTTACAGCATTAGTACTTAGATATGGGGGGACAACGTAGGCCCGACTTATGACAATAAGTCGAAAGAAACTAAAAAAATAAAATAAAAAGATTATATATTACCTATATAAAAAAAGCTAACAAATGTTAACTAGCATCTAGAAGGCCTACAATGTTCACACATTCATAAAACAATCGGTAAAAGAATCTATACAAAGGTAAAAAAATAAAAAAGTATAACAAGACTAAATTTAAGATGTGGCACAAATGTTGTTATGTAACTATTCTTAGCAAAGGGCTATAAAGATGATAGAAAACCATAGTAAAAAGTCTAAATAAAAGGAAAGAAAAAATGAGATTGAGAATAGTTAGAGACATCCACATATTTGTGCCGTTTACAAGTTACCAGGGAAGCTGCATGCACAGAAGGAGCTAAGGCCAAATTTTTTATCTTCAACGTAGTCCTTGATTTTATAATATGCTTTTTTAATAAGGATACGTTTGATGTAGTTTTTGAACTTTCCATCGGTCAGTTTTATAACTGACTTTAGCAACTTGTTATAAGAGCGTATACTGTTTATAAGAAAAGACTTGCTAGTTTTCGTTAATCTGAATTTGGGTATTACTATTTCGTGCTTACTGCGTGTATTTAAATTATGGTAGTCGCTTCTAGTTTTGAAAAGCCCTCGATTTTTACGGACATACAAAATACATTCCAAAATATAAAGTGAAGGTAGAGTCAGTATATCGATCACTTTAAATTTTTCTCTGAGGGACTCGCGAGGACCCATTTTATAGATTGCGCGGATTGCCCTCTTTTGTAGGATGAAAATTAAGTCAACGTCTGCTGCTGATCCCCATAGCAGAATGCCATAAGACATAATACTGTGGAAATAAGCATAGTATACTAACCTAGCTGTAGCTACATCGGTTAGCTGCCTTATTTTCCTTACTGCATATGCAGCCGAACTTAACCTACCCGAAAGAGTTCTAATGTGCGCGCAATTTTGAATAGATAGTAATCCCTAAGAATACAGTTTCCGTTATAACTTCAAGATTTTTGCCGTCAAGATTTAAGTTTAGGTCATGTTGTGGTACATTTGGTAAAGAGAACTTTAGACATTTTGTTTTTTTTGCATTCAGTAAAAGATTGTTAGCTGCGAACCATTTTGAGAAAACAATTAGACTTTCGTTGACATTTAGGACATCCGTATCTTGCCTACTCAGATCAAATAAAAAGTCAAGATGGAACGTTGCAAACAACAAAGTGAAGCCGTTTCAAACTAAGCCTTGCCGTACAAATAGACAATTACACGCACTCATGGACAACGAAATTACGCCTAAGCTTGTCATTCGAGCTCATAGATCAAATAATAAAGCTCGACTGACAAGCTAAGGGGTAGTTTCGTTGTCCGCGAGTGCGTGTAATTGTGTATTTGTACGGCAAGGCTTAGTTTGAACCGGCTTCACTTTGTTGTTTGCAACGTTCCATCTTGACTTTTTATTTGATCTGAGCTTGCCTATCTATTTTAAAAATTAGCGAATTAGCGAATCAGCAAATAGAATTATATCCGATAATTTGGCCATCATAAAAGGGAGATCATTAATGTAAATAAGAAAAAGGAAAGGGCCGAGAATTGAACCTTGGGGCACGCCTATCTTGACTAGAGACCCGGAGGACGTCGCCCCATAAATCGTCGCCCCATTGGACCACCTAGTGGGAGACCTTCCAACGTATCGTCTTCCCGTTCGCATATACGTTACATTAAGACAAGGGCCCTATATCCTAACTATATCCCAACTGCCGAACTGGACTCTGGCAGTGTTTAGGGCAGATTGATGAAAATAATGAACCTATGTATGATATTATTATACCTATTATACCTACGCGGATAAAGCAAAGGGAGTTTGCAAGGAGGCCATACACGTCGTGTTCTGTTCTTTTGTTCAGCTATTTTTATAAACAGCGTTAGTAATTATTATCAAAAAAAGGTAATAAAAAAACCCGACTACTTAGTCGGGTTTTTTCTTCTTAAGTAAGAAGCATACTAAAAAGACGTGAACAAGAAGGAAACCATGTTGTGCAGTCGGAGGATACATATTCTCGAGCTGGCTGACCAAAACCAAATGTTCGAATTATATAGAGTCCAAAGTACGATGCAAAACGAACAAATGTGCCTGTAAGAAAAATAATGTTCTGTGTAATTCACGTTGCCACAAATCTGCTACGTGTTTTAATAAGTGAATATTACAAATAGGCATATCATACGTTACGTTTTTCTATTTTTTAATACATTTTTGTTTCTCTTTTTCAAATAATTATGTTCTAGTTGTGATTTTTGAGATCTATATTACATTTTGCGTGCGAAGCCGGGGTGGGTTACAAAATAAAGTACAAAATAAACCTTTAAATTACTACAGAAAAGTTATTTTTGTCATTTCACTGAACCAATTTTGAGATTTGTTCAAATCACTAGATTTCTTTATTGGGATTTGTCAAATCACCAGATTTGTTTAGGGAAATGATAAAAACGTGTTATTATTTTAACATCCTCCGTGATTTGATCAAATCGCTTAGAGATTTGATCAATTCCCTGTTTTCATCATATCCCTGCGACATATACATTTAAACGTATAAGTGTTATATATTTTTGAAATCACCTCTTATAACCATTTATTTAAATACCCCACACGATGGTATTAGAAAAAAAATTGCACCGCCACAATATGGCGCCCAAAAGCCGCCAATTTTATATTTTCCAATCGATTGACGTTAGAATCATCAAAATCAGAAACGGGCGGCGTTTGGTTTCCAGAACGCCACATAGGAAGAAACATACTTAGATACATACATAGACTGATAAATACATTACCTTCCTTCGGAAGTCGGGTAAAAGAAACTAAATACACGCCTACTAACAATTACATAACATAACATCTTCCTGAAAAGGTGTATAAATAAAAACGTGGGTGATGTAGCTGTATAAGTACCGTGTAGCACAGAAGCGAGACTAATTGCCTCTGAGGAACAAAAGAGAGCAAAAATCCAGGTAACGTACAAAAGGTGCTTGACAATATGATATTCTATCGATAAAAAGCGATAGACAAAAATTTTAAAAAATACGACTAGCTTCTGCCAGCGGCTTCACCCGCGTGAAAAGTGTATTCTTATCCCAATGGAACATTATACCGGGATGAAAACCATTTGCATTCCAGACTTTTGCACAGACATTCTATGTCTGTGCAAAATTTCATCCAAATCCGTTTAGCCGTTCTGGCGTGATTGAGTAACAAACATACATCCACACACGCATCCATCCAAAATTTCACATTTATATAGTAAGATAAGATAGTAAGAATTAAGATAAGATTATATGTAAGATTGTTTACGTGTGGCCAATCCCCAATTTTTTTAATTTTGACTTTCGGGACCACAAGAAACCACTGCAACTCCTGAAAGCCAGAATCAACAGTGGCGACCACCACAAAAGCTCCGAGACAATGAAGCTCAACGAAGTCCCGAAGAATGAATTTAACTGTCTTGGAATACCCCAATGAAATTATTCAGAAAAGATTTTTCTACTTTCCACCATATCAATCAGGAGGCAGAACAAACAAGGCCAATAGGCACAAAGGGTCGTTTACAGAATGTCACTTTATCTAGAGTCTAGCTCTCAGGCTGCTGTTGAAATATGTCTGGTATTAAAAACCCAAAAACTACATCCCCGATCAGGTATTCAAACCTAAGACCCCGTGCTCAGGGGTTATTTTAACACACACATAATTTTTCCTTTCACAAAAAGAACGTAAACATCACGTCCCACCAGCAGTTTCAAAAGAATCACGGAACCATTTCGAGCGACTGAAAGAACTCTAAAAAAGCCGGAAAAAGTTTCGTCTGTCCGGCCAAGCTAATTACATCCGTAGTGACACGACGACGGCTAAAACTCATTCCGAATAATTAATTTTAAGAGAGTTCATGTTTTTAGGGAACATTTTGCAGGATCTGGCTTTTGGTGGCGCAAATGTGAGTAGTTTTTACTGTGGAATTAGTATCGCTTACTCGCGGGGTAATTAGTACCTACTGTTTGATTTAAACGTTGTCCAGCTGTGTTGACCTAGTGTTAATGGCCTTGACTTACTGATCGTGGCTTTACAGATAAGATGTACCTAATGATAGAGTTTTGTGAACTAAACCTTTCGAAAAAAACGATTTCCTTTACTGTTTTTAATCGTGAAATCGTTTTACTGGTCAGGGGATGTACCTCGAAGGCCCCATTAATTGAAATTTGACGTTGTCTTTTACTTTGACCGTAATTAAATTATTCATCGTATTTTAACACGATTTTATTAGCTTGGTATGTACGAGTATGTATCAATGTAATGGAATCTTTGAACGTGATTTTCACCCCTTTCAAAACGTCGCTTAATTTGAAACTTTGCACGCTTATCAGGGACCGATGACATTGCAATTATTTATATAGTTTGTCCCATTATCCTTACCAGGATCTTCAGGATTAGAGATTGAACTAAAAAGTAAAATATAAATAAAAGTATTAAACACTAAAAAACACGCTTTAACAGAAAACCAAACTAAAACTACAAAATAATTTTCAATAAATTTAAATTAAGAACAGTGATATAAACAAAAATAAAAAAATATTTTAAATACTAAGCTAATAAAAGCGCTTAACACGCTTTAGCGCTATTAGCTTGGTATTGGCTTAAAGCGTGGGGCGCTTGCTGTCAATTGTTATAATATTTTATTTTGGTTGGTTATTGGCTGGTCACCTACAACTCAACCGCGGCAACGAAACCTGAACCTCTCTCGCTACTAAGGAACACTTATTAACTTTCATTCTAAGTCAAACATATTGAACGGTTCGAAATTTTTAAATTTCTAGCTATTGTTGATAACAACACCAAATTATTATACTTCTTGTTTAGTCTGTGACTATATTTTATCTGTGTAAAATACTGTCATCGCTCTCTTCTCTGTAACCTCTGGTCCATGTACGTTCCATGTGAGTTACAGTAACATATTGATAAAACAAGCGTCCATTTAAAGCTTTTTACGCTATCCTCAATAATATTGATGATGACTAAAAAGTATTTTAATTCCGTCGGTTAGATTTCCACAAAATATTGGACACGTATTTTTCTTTTCTCACGTTAACAAAAAGTTATGACACTACAGTGCATTAAAATATAGCATGACGTTCATGCCTTGGTACACTTTTTACATAGAAGTTACGTCACAAGCTCCCACTTCTGAACTTTGATGCGCTTTAACTTTGTCAATTTTTATTCATTTGCTAAAGCAAAAAATACGGGTCCAATATTATTTGATAATCTCACTGACGGACTAAATCGAATTATCATTTTCCTAACCAGGAAACCTGCCTATTGTCTTAGATGAGACTGCTCTCGGAAGTTACAAAGCTGTCTTAGAAAATATACGAAGAATGATTTACCGATTCACAGTTGAGCACGCTTAGTACAGTTTAACGTAGGATTAGGAACTGACTATTAGTACCTAATAGTACATTAGTCTATCGCTCTTAAAGACAGTCCATTGCCCAATTCGGAATAAGGACATAATGAAGAGAAGCCCGCATAATAACGGAACAGTCCAGTGTATTCGTAATACATGGTTCCAATTAGGGGAGTAACACAAACGATCGCCGTTTCGCAACAAAGGGAATTATTAAAGTTTGCCACGGAATTAGGTGATGCTGGAAGCGACGTTGTTAGTGCGGATGGTCACTATGTCCTTTGAACTCAGTCTTTTTCTTCGGAGTTATCAGAAGAAAATATTGTCAGATTTCATTTAAGTAACTTTTTAAAGTTTCAATCTATTTTCTATAAAGTTTTGTGTGTCTTTATATTTCACTAGCGGACGCCTCGTGGTTTCACCCGCTTATTGCCCGTTCCCGTGGGAATGCAGAGACAAAAAGTAGCTAATGCCACCCGGGGATAGTGTAGCTTCCCAACGGTGAAAGAATTTTTGATATCGATCCAGTAGTTTTTAAGTTTATTCGCTACATACAAGAATACAAATCTTTCCTCTTTATAATATTAGTATAGATTAAACACGTCATCACAGGCTTCATTTGTCAGGATTAATGGAAGAAGAAAACATGGGGCAAGAAGGGAAAAATGATGAAAACATAATTACAGTCATGTTCCGTCACTTAACTTCATAACCAGCCTTACAATCCTACTAGTGTTTTTTTTAAAAACTTATTAACAAAAGAATAGATTTCAAAAGCATGGTACCAAATGGACCACTTCGGTAACCATCGTCTTAGAAAGAAACCAAGCCACGGGATAAGTATATTAAAGCAGCCAGTACGAAGGAGAGGTCATTAGTTCGAAGTTCTAACTTCACTTTACTTTCTGGATATTTCTGTTCTGTGATTGAGCCACAAGCGTTGTAAAAAAATAAATACAGACCCCGGCTGAATGACATTTTTTTAGTTCTAATTGCTGCTACGTTTCGCATGCACGTTTTTTTTTTATTTGGTTCCGTTCAAATTATGCCGATTCTAGATTGTGATAGTTATTGGTTGTAAATGAAAGTTTCTATTCTCTGTACATTATATTTATTTAATCTGCATTTACAATGTGGGTAGATATGACTGTGGACTTATAAAGCACTTGAAAATAAACGAAATTAAAAGTATTGTTTTGTATTTTCATTATTTACAATGAGTTAGATCTCATAAATTCAGAAAAGGTTATTTAATTCTGTGTCATCATGAAATAAATACAAATTATGATTCCCCTAGTCAACGGCACGAACTATTTTCTGCGCGGGGTTAACATGCATGCTGTCTCATCCAACAACACGTGCGAAAGAGATTGATGCTGTGATGAGCAGTAAGAAGCTAGTTCTCGTACGAATTAGCACTTTTGCAAATTTGTAGCGAAATGGATGATGATTTAGGACGAAAACGAGCGCGCGAAATTTTATGAACAGACCTTTGGGAGTCTAGATATCATGAAAAAACTACTCAATGTATATTTTCAAAGTAAAATTATTTGCATTGTTGAATTACTAATCTATCCCTGTATGGTGGCCGTTTTGCAATTTTCCTTCTTCTTATGGTATTTAATTCCGCCCAAAGATGCGTTATAATTAGTGTTAAAATATGGAACTTTCGACGCTTATTACTTTTAAATATTGTATTCTTTTACTTTTCTGTTTCCATACAGACAAATTGACATCATTTTTTATTTTGAACACTACACTAGTCGAAAATTCTTCCATACAAACGTAGTCTGGCAATTACTCCACTGTATGATGATGTACGTTCAAAATAAAAAAATACTCCCAAAGGTCTGTTTATAAAATTTCGCCCGCTCGTTTACGTCCTAAATCATCATCCATTTCGATCCAAATTTGTTAAAGTGCTAATTCGTACGAGAACTAGCTTCTTACTGCTCATCACAGCATCAATCTCTTTGGCACGTGTTGTCGGAAGAGATAGCCCGCGCACAAAATAGTTCGTGCCGTTGACTAGGGTAACCTTAACAGTAAAGTATATTTTCTTCCAAAAAAAAATGTCCTTCGGGTATCCTTTCAACCCTACACCGCTGTCAAGGGGCGTTTCCCCAACCCTTTGTGTGCGGTATAACATTACCAATTTATTAATTGTCCGCTAATTGGATACCTACCAATTATAATAATTCTGAGTTAATCTGTTCGTGTTTATATTAATTATTATTGGGTTAATTTTAATTATGAATTGTTCTTAAATAAAGTAGTTAAAGATTATTTTTAATTAGTTTGTGTTTTAGTTATATTGTTTTTGCGAATTTACTTTTAAACTGGCTACTGTTATTGCTAATTACGCAAAATAAGCGTTTTATTTTTAAGTTTAGAACCAACTGTAGATCGGAAACGAGCGTCTTAAAAGCAGCTAGTCCAAAACCTGGACAAAGACTCATCTACATATTATTTATTTTATCTTAAAAAAAATGTGTTTTTGTATATATATAAAACGGCAGGACTTTCTCACATCGGCTTTGCTTCTTGAGACCCACAATAATCTTAAAAATATATTTATTTTCTTACAATTCGAAAAATCCAATCTACGTGAAAATTACTCTGCGCATGTGGTTTCCGCAAAATAATTTTCTTTTCATCTTATTTTATCAACCTAGGATCACCCCTTATTTAAGCAAACGCCCCTTCAATGCTAGGCAAATGTTATGTAGGGGACATTTCTTTGCATTCAAACTAGGCTTGTGATTTTTCTAATCTAAATCATGGGTGGGTCTAAAATAAGAGACACTTCCAAAAATAATAATAACTAAAATATAATAATATTGATTATTATTATTATATAATAATATTTATGCTACCACCAAAAAGTACCATATCAGTCTGAAAACTACCATAACCTCTGTAAAAAATATCATATATTACCTCTAGTCAATCGCCGCGAGATTTCTGATTGCGTTTGTCTGTTGAAAATCTTTAACAATAGTATAAACTGCTCCGATATTTTGTCCAAATTTAATTTTAATACCCCCTGGAAGTCAAAAAGGTTTAATCCACCTTTACAGGTGCCATTAGCCTTCACTAATTATAGACAGAACTCATCCATTGTGCGTGCAAGCAGGAGCTTTAATGAGTTGTGTAAGCAGCATAATATTGACCCATTCCTAACTAGTGTGCCATCAGCCAGGAAGTGCTTAAGCCGTAAATTTTTCACCTAGTTCATTGCAGTGAGTATATTGTTGTGCAATGCGGGCTGGGTGTCGATGTCATTGGTGCAGGCATTATTAAGTGATTTTTCACTTGGTGATCTGTTTTTTATCGATGTGTACTGAAATGTCCATAGAAATTAAGTATTATTCAATATCTATAAGTGAAGAATTGTTATTGGCTGGCTGTAAAATCTACTGTTTCTGGTCTGTTTGTTTTAGCTGTAAGTCTTCCATGTTAAATAAATAAATAAATAATCTAAATAAAGATCATTACTGCACTATCTATAATGGAACAAATTTATAGAGGGATGAAGATTCGTTCAGTGGCGTCTAGTTGGATTGGCCTTTAGAAGTAAGCAAACCGTAGACCGATTTCTTTGTAAGGGCTAGGGTAATCAATTGGACATGAGAAGCAAAGGAATGGTTGATGTGGCGACATATTTAACATTGGGCACCCATTTTTTACGGCACCTGAGGTTTTGGCACCTGAGGTATTCCACATTCGGCACCTATCAATATTTTTCGCAGGCGGCACCTGCTAAAAATTGGAATATTTTTTTATATAAAATTTTATTCCACATTTGGACTACTAGTACATACTAGTTTTGGGACGTATTTTTTTTTAGGACGTCAAACTCATAAACGCGATTAAAATCAGTAGAGAATTTAATAACATGATAAAATTATATCTTCCTCTTTTGCTTTTTTAGTTTCTGTTGAACATTATAGTCATTTATACCCAAAATACCAGAAGGCCAGAATCATGAAGAAGTATTTTGCGGCACTAGAATCATAAGCTGTAGAGACTAACAGCGTACCAATAGGTCCGAATCAAAAATCTCCCGGTACTCTTTTTACATCTTATGATTCCAGCCTCGGTAATACTTCCTCCCACGTCCAGCACTCAGTGAAGTCAATCAAATGAAATGATGATGTTGAAACTGGGGTTGATGGTGATAATAATATGACTACTGTAGCGTAACGTAAGCTCCGGAGAGCTAACGTTAACTACGTTAATAAAATAAAAGTAATAAAAAAAAAAAATTAAGGAAAAGGATATAAACTAAGGGACCGGCTTCAGACGTCGTTGGTTGCTTGCGATCGACAGCTAGGCAGGCAGCAGGACGGACGGGTACTCTTCTATGCTCGAGGTAGGCAGGTGGTGATCAGGTACCTCGACGGACAATCAGTCACACAGGTTGGTGTGCTTTAGTAGTCATACGGTAGGCAGGCAATAGTCTCGACGGACAAGCAGATACACAGGTTGGTATGCAGTAGTAGGCATACGGTAGGCAGGCAATCGTACAGATAGGCAGTAATACGGGTAGATACCCAGGCAGCAAGGACAGTGGTTGGTATGCAGTTACGTAGGCGTACGGTAGGCAGGCAATCGGGCAGGTAGGCTGTAATAGTACTTTTAAGAGAACAAATGCGATTTATTTATAGTTTATAGAGATTAATATCACTCTTTCACAAGCTGGATTTTACAGTTAAGAGTTTTCTTAATATAAAATACACTTGGTATTAAAAATTAATCGACTTTCGACGTTCAGTCCAGAATCAAAAACTAAAAAGCTGACGCCCATTTTTCATCGTTCTGTGTCATATCGTCTACATTTTAAATTCAAATTTCAATTAAGAAATAAAGACCAGAACGAATAAAAATGTTTCACAAAGGAGTCAGTCTACGCTGCCCTTACAATAATGTACAACTAGCTTAAGGCAAGGTCTATGTAGTCCATGATACCTAATGTATGTCTATGGCTTAAGAAAATAAAATAGACAGACAGATGTCATGTCAGATGAAAATGTCACAGTAGAAAAATATTGCAAGAATTACAAATTATCAATATAATTTAAGATTCAGATATTAAAACAATCAGAGAATACTAAAAGTATGCTTTTCAGATGATAACAATAGAAATAAAATATAAAAATGAATTACAAAAGCTGATACAATATCAAAAGATATTAAGGTATGGTTTGTATAGTGTTATGAATTGTAAATAGAGTTTAAAATGTGAATCTGTAAATGAGAACACCACACTACTAATACACAAAAGAAATTGGACAGTGATTACTTTTAGGGTAACGTACCCAAATGAATGGTCCAAATGGAGCCATATTGCTGCCACTCACCGCACCGTCGTCTGTCACACGGGTTTTACAGCCAATCGGTTGGAGCTACAAATTCTGTCTAAGTCTTAAAATGTTCATAGTATATATCTTGTTAACCCAAAGCCAAATAAATTGTCAAAAATATTTTAAATGTTTTGCTCCCATACAGCTAAAGTGAGGCTTGAATTTTTTTTGATCTACCCCATCGAGTGGGATATCGTGGTTTAGAACTCGATTTTGTTTAAAAAAATATTGGAAAACAAAGGTTTGAGAAGCCACCAAAGTCACCTTTTTTTACAAAATTATGTTTGGAAGATTTTTTTAACTTCTCATTGACCTATGAACTTGAAATTTGGTGATAATATTTACTATAATGTATATTTTACAAAAAAAATCGGAACTCCAAATGTGCGAAATCCGACACGCACTTGGCCGATTTTAATATTTATTTTAATCTTTACCCCAGAATTTTCAGTCAAATATTTCTTGTGACTTCCCAACGGTACCTAAAGGCTATATCCTAAATAACCGTCCCAAGTAAGTAACTTGTTACATAAGACATAACGTCGAAAACTTATGTCGCAAATTCGAACTGACATACGGCACGACCGAAGTCTACAACTAACATTATATCCGTGAGGACGTGATCGTAATTCGACCACCTTCTTGGGACAATTTCTTGTTTGTAATGTTTTTATCATAAACTAGCTTTGATCCGCGTCTTTGTTCCCGATGATGCTTTTTTTTTTGGATTATAAGTAGTCTATAACACGCAATGGAAGTGTAGTTTTCTTTCAGTAAAATCATTTTCGTGTTCCACTAATTGCTTCCAGAAGAGGTTACCTCCTACAAACATAAACCCCCTTATTAATAAACACGGAATAAAGTTAAACCAGGAATAACAAAGGAATAACCATACATTTTCATAGAATTAGACTTGGTATAATTTTATTATGTGTTTATTAATAAGGGGGAAAATGTTTTAGTAGATAGAAAATACTTATTTTTTTTACAGTCTTTCAAATAAAACACTGCAAAGTGAAAATAACTTAAATTACAGAAGTCGGTGTGCCAGTTTTCGTTTCTTCGTTTTTTGACACTGACTTCCGAAATTGAAGTTTGTAATAATTATGTATATATGTATGTAATATTCTTTATTACCTCATATCTCTCAAACCGCTAACGATGTCTATATAATTATGAAATCGCGTTAGGTACGTCTTGACCGCCCAAGAGTTCTTAGATAGGTGAAGTTAAAAAAAACAAACATGGCGGCTTTTGAGCGCCATATAGTGCGGGTCCCAATTTTTTTCTTCCACACCCATCTAATGGGGTATCGAAAAAAAGGCTTTAAAGAGGTGATTACAAAAATATATACCACTTATATATGACTAAAAGTAATTTGAAAAATAATGATAACTAAAAAGTTAAGTGAAGTAAACTAAATTAAAAATACTGCCTAAGAAGCGACCTAAAAAGCTGTAAATAAAAAAAAATATGCTGTGCAGTCGGAGGATCAGGGGGTCAGCCAGCTCGCGAAGGTGTATCCTCCGACTGCACACCATATGTTTTCTTGTTTACAGCTTTTTAGGTGAAAATACTAATATTGTACTGTATAATCATGATTTAAGCGTAAGATCTTGTTTTAAGGAATAAATAAAAGCTTTGTTTATTTTATTTAGGTATTACAGGACATAGGTCTCCCCATTCTATCCTTACATAATATACTTTTTTGTTAAAATATATAGAAACTAGTCTAACATACCGAACAATACCCAAAACTAAACAATATAAAAATAAGGACGTGTTCGTAATCCGGTCGCCATATTGTGACTATTTCTCCATAGAGCGTCGATCCTTAAATAATTGGCGTTCAGATAAAAACCTTCTTGACAGTATGTTCATAATAGCTTGGCGAAATATTCTGTTCGGTATTAGAAGGAAAATGGCTATTTCTCATAATAATATTCAATACTCGTTTGATACTATGGTTTCGCTTTCGTGGTCTAACCCACAGGAGCCGTACAGTTCTCTGGAATCAAATATATTCATTGTAACTTAAGTGACTCAACGATAGTGTTGCATTCTTTCGGTAAATGTTTTTTTGTCATCAAATTAATATTTTCGAAGATTTTCTCCTTCAACCTATAAAACAAAAACCATTTTACCAATACAAAAACTTTAAAAAAAAATCAAACTGACTTGCAAAACAAAACACTAAACAGCGAAAAATTACTTTATTTCCGAAGTCAGTGTCTTTTGTTCGCATTGTTTTCCGTTATTCGACACCTACTTGGGAAAATATAGTTTTTTATCGCTTCGTAGTGTTTTGTTTTGGAAGTCGGTTTGATTTTTTGTTAAAAAGTTTTTATTTTCCTCTTTTTAGTTTTGGTAGGTACCCCCAATTACCATAAAAATATTTATAGCCAAAGTACATCTCATGACAATTCCAATGAGCCCAAACACGACTAGGATACATTGTTTTATTTCGGAATGCCAGTGGCCATTGTAGTCTTCTTCATCAGTTCCACTTCACCAAATGATACTTTCTGAGTGCAAATGATTGCATTATTGATGAAAATACCAAAATCGCTATATGTGTGCCTATGATATTTAAGGCGTTCCCTTGATTTCTCAGATCCTGGTTTCCTTATCACCAGGATAAACGACGTAGTTATCCTTGAACATACATAAAAAATATATATAGACGGTAGAATTGAGAAACCTCCTCCTTTTTTGAAGTTGGTTAAAAATATTAGTTTTTATTCAGTGTCATAAAGTAATTACACAGGTCACAGTTACCATGATGGCAGAAGGCAAACACCATAGATGTACTGACCGACTAAAGTTAAGTACTCGTGAAGGCTTCTTTATTTCTTTGTAGTATTTTTACATAGTAAGCGTCCAAATATCCTTCATAATGCGCACAGCAAAACAGTGTGACTCACTGCCTGCGTGTTTCCGAACGCATTCAACCCGAAACTTTTCAAAGTTAGAGTGAGAGGCTCCGTCTGGGTAAGCACATCTAATGATTTTGTCTCTGTCACCTCTGGCCTAGACAGAGTCAATAAGAGCAAACCCAACTCAAATAAAAAGAAAAAAAAGGACATCAGTGTTTAAGTTTTTCTTTCCAAATTCGCAAGTATTGTAGAAGTCGTCAGGCAATTTCGATTTCACGAAAATACTAAAACAATAGTGCAAAAAACGCGGCGCAGTAACTAAAACTGTATGGAACAATATAGAATAGGTACAGTTAGGCTATATGTACTTGAAGTTTCTCCACTCTATTCATTGAATGTCGCCAGGCAATCAATTGCTCTAAAACCTTTGCGCACAATGTTGAAAGCGTAACAGAAGAGAATCGAAACTAAACAGAGGTGAACAGAGGAACTCGGTGGAGCATGTTTTTGGTCCGTTTCTGTTTCACATACTGTATCAGCTTAAAGGCTGCTACACACGACCAGCTATCACCATAGTTAGGCATTTAGTCGTTACAATCAACGCTCTTTTTCATACATCAGTATTATATTATGTTTTTAACCGACTTCAAAAAAAGGAGGAGGTTCTCAATTCGTCGAAATCTTTTTTTTTCTTTTTGTTTATTTTCCCCGATTACTCAAAGGCGGCTGGAACGATTTCAAAAAATCTGCTTTTGTTTTGAAGGGTATACTTCCTAGTTGGTCCCATAGTCATCAGATCAGGATCTGATGATGGGATCCTAGAGCAATCAAGGTACCTCCTCAAATATTATAGGCATACATATAGTGATTTTAGTATTTTAATCAACAATGCAATCATTTGCACTCAGAAAGTATAATTTGGTGAAGTGGAACTGATGAAGAAGACCACAAATGGCCACTGGAACTCCTAAATGCTAAGTATGTCACGTGTAAAATATTTTTGAATAGTTAACCGACTATGATGAAGCAAATACTTATAAATGAATGGTACTGATGAAAATGGTACCATTGAACAGTTCTGATGATGAAGCCGGAAGGAACTGGAACTCAGAAATAAAATAATGTATCCTAGTCGTGCTTGGGCTTATTGGAATCGTCTTGAGATGTACTTTGGCCATAAATGATTACCTATCATGTTAATTGGAGATACCTACCAAAACTAAAAAGAGAAAAATAAAAAACTTTTTAACAAAAATTCAAACCGACTTCCAGAACAAAAAACTACAAAGCAAAAAAATAACTTTCTTTTCCGAAGTCGGTGTCGAAGAACTGCAAAAATGGGTACAAAAGACACCGACCTCGGAAAAGAAAGTATTTTTATTTTTTATCTTCGTCATTTTTGCTGATATAAAATTCCATTGTGCACAGGGCTTGTATCTTTTAAACTTGTAGCACTCTTGGCCAACCAGAGCCTCGGTTCCGGACACTGTTTTACGTGAAGACAAATGCTTAAATAAAACACCTAACTATTATTTAATTTGTTACCGTGTTTGAGCAACTAGAGGAGATGACTGTGAACCCAAGTCCGAGTCAAGTTACGTTACCGTCTATAGTTTCTCGTCAATTGGATCAATGCAATGTAGTTGTGCTTTTCAAAACAAACAAATTGCTTGTAGGTATAACGACATCTTTACATAAGAGGCTTATGTAAAGATGTCGTATAAACAATATTGCACCATTCTGCGCACAAAGTAATTCCACTCATAATTTCCTCAATATTTTACGACAAACAAGGACCCCCACGTTCACTAATTGTAAGTATTACAGGCGATAGATCATAACCCAAGGTTTTATGAACGCATAAATGAATCAGGATCCGTTGTCATACAAAATGAATGGACGAACCATTCACTTAGAAATACTATTCAGAGCTGTAAGGGGAATGATATTGAAACGGTGCTTAAATTATTATTATTCTTGTGACCCTCTGTCAGTAAGCTTACAATTATTTTATATATAGGAAAAACCTGCCAAGTGAGTGTCGGGCCACGCGCGGTTGTAGGGTGCCGTAGTTGCATAATAATGCGGATTAAGAAGAGGGTTTTTTGTTGTTACTTGAACATTAAAACGATTTCAGCGGCTGACAACGTCTAAAAACGGGGGCATTGGTATTTTTTTTTACTTTTTATAAGTTGGTCGACTATTCATGAACATCAGCGCAGGCTTCGTGCAGAGCTACTTCATCGTGACGTCATCATCACTTCGTCAAAGCTTTCGAGCAGCGAGTCTCACAGCCAGCCAGTACCCACGGCATCTACGGGGGTATCCTGACCACCAGCATGCAGCGGATGCGCATTCCTTGTCATCACCCCCAGCTTCTTTCATCACCGCTCCGACCCACTGGAGCCAGCAGCTCTGTCCCGACTCACGGGGATATCCGACCGCATACAGTTCCGACTCACTGCGAACTCTGCGACTTCCAGTTCCGACTCACGGGAACCAACCTTCCACTGGCCAGGCACGCATCACAAGATGTACGGACGAATCAACCTGCTATCGATCTCCGGTCTCCGGAGGGGAGTGATGTAGCGGCACCAATGCCGCCACTTACGAACTAATGAGATGACGTCACACTAATCCTGCACCGCGCAAGCAAAGTTTTCGGCGCGATTAGAACACATACATCAGTCCGACAACTACCGTTGGGCAGTTGCCCGGACCAGACACAACAACCGTCTGGTCTGAGGATCCTCCCTTTTCTATGGAGGTTTGTGGGACTTTACACCCTATTTCGCATACCCCCAAAACACAACTTTATACTACAAAATTATGTCCTGTAAAGTGCTGCAATGCCTTGCAGTGCCGCAATATGAAATTAGCGATAAAAACTTGGAAAAAACATTGCATGTAAAATTACGAAAAAATCTATTTGAACAGCATAAAAAGTTTCGAGTGAAAACTTGACCTGAAACATTAATTGAAAAATTGAGGGTATGAAAATACAAACACTTGTATTTTAATAGAATTCCATGGGGATTGTAAGCTAACAAAAAAATATGTTACTTCACTAACTCAATCCCCTTTTCTTCTCCATCACGTATCTATAAATTATGCACCTATATGTAGGTATGTAATACAAGAAACATAAATACTACGAAACTGTGTGGATATCTATTCTAACATCGAGTAATGCAATATGTATAATATATATCGTTTTGCACTGGTGGGTTCACCCTCTGCTTTTATGTAGCGATAGAGTAAAAATTCTTTATTTTGTTGTTTCTTTTCTTGTCATGGTTTCAGTTAGAATCAGAACAAAAATTCCTAACTCACTAGATCTAAAATAAATTATTAATAAAAGAAAATAATTAAAAACAATTTTGTATTTAATAAAACATCATTGTATCATATCGTGCATTGTCATCCAAACTAAACGTGAATGCAAAATTTCTGCTCAAAACCGGTCGGGGAAAACTAATTTAAATTTTGACTCATACATAAATATATGTATGAGTCAAATCTTGAATTTTATTATTAAAAAGGCAAGAAAAATTAAAGCTAACTAAATTATAATATTGAAAAATACTTCGCGCACAAAAAACTAGCGGCATTGTATCTGAAGTCAATAAATCTTAAAAATATTTTTTCTTCGAATAGGTACTCCACCAAAACAGTTCTATTTTTGAAACAAGAATCGGGATTTCAGACGTTTTGTTTGCAAATTCGTCTTACCTTTTATGATTTTGACACAAAATACACACAGCCGAAGGTAACAAACAACGATAACGAATTTTGAAAGGTTTCGTATCGACAAAACAAAATAATGAGACCCAATTTTGTAACAAGATTCCAAGTATCATATTCAACTAAACGAAACTTACTTTGAAAATTTCTCAAATTGAGTTGTTGACATTTGTTAACTTTATGTCTTGTCGTACCGGAGTAAAAATTGGTTCCATTTATCTGGTGAGATAAAAGATGATTACCTTAATTACATTAGATGCTATTTTGAGAGCAGCGGTGGCCCAGTGGTATGGGCCGCGTAACTGCTCCACTGCTGGGCAAAGTCTTGCCCAAAATCCTTTCAAGTACGTCTAAATAATTGACTAACTCATCAGCTTTTCTTAAAATATGGCCCGCGGACCGCCGGGGATCCGCAGACTCACCAATCAACTATTTAACAACAATAAATAAATGCCACCAAAGTTTCGTAATCGCCACGGTTACTTAAAAGGGCGAACGTGCGCCCGCGGGCGGTGTCCGATATTTCTTCATCATCATGTCATCCGAAAGACGACCACTGCTGGACATAGGCCTCCCCCAAATGTTGCCACATTGATCGGTCCCGCGCATCTCGCAACCAGCGGATCCCCGCAACTTTCACCAGGTCATCGGTCCACCTGGTGGGAGGACTTCCAACGCAACGTCTTTCGGTTCGCGGTCGCTACTCCAGAACCTTTCTGCCACATCGGCCATCCGTTCTGCGAGAAATGTGCCCACGTCTCAGAGCCATATGTCATCAGTGGCAACACACACTGGTCATTGACTTTCGTCTTGAGACACTGTGTTTTTTTTATCCCAAGGAAACATTATACCGGGATGAACAGCATAAGTGCTAATCCAGACTATAATCTATGTCTGTGCAAAATTTCATCAGGATCCATTCAGCTGTTCTGGCGTAAATGAGTAACAAACATACATCCACACACGCCTCCATCCAAAATTTCACATTTCTATAGTTAGATAAGATAGTAAGAAGTAAGATAAGATTATAAGTAAGATTGTCATCACGTGGTCAATCCCAAACAAATTGGATTTTTGACGTTCGGGATCCCTTTTGGGACAATCCCACCGCACTATTTCCAGTGAATCTAGAATCAACAGTGCCGAACACCAGAAAAGCGCCGAGGCAATAAAGCTCGATGAAGTCCCGGAGAATGAATTTAACTGTATTTCCACTGCCCCGCATATCAAGCAGGAGACATAACAAACAAGGCCAATGAAGACACAATGGGTCGTTTACAGAATGTCATTTTATCTAAAGTGTACCTGGGCTCTCAGGCTGTTGTTGAAAAATGTAAAAAAAAACAAAAACTCCATTCCCGATTATGTAATCAAACCTTAGACTCCGTGTTCAGGAGTTATTTTAACACACACATAATTTTATCCTTTCACAAAAAGAACGTAAACATCACGTCCCACCAGTAGTTTCAAAAGAATCACGGAACCATTTCGAGCGACTGAAAGAACTCTAAAAAAGTTCCGTCTGTCCGGCCAAGCTAATTACATCCGTAGTGACACGACGACGGCTAAAACTCATTTCGAATAATTAATTTTAAGAGAGTTTATGTTTTTAGGGAACATTTTGCAGGATCAAGCTTTTGGTGGCGCAAATGTGAGTAATTTTACTGTGGAATTAGTAGCGGATACTCACGGAGTAATTAGTATTGATTAAAATGTTGGCTAGCTGTGTTGACCTAGTGTGAGTGGCCTTGACTTAGTAATCGTTACTTTACAGATAAGATGTACCTAATGATATAGTTTTGTGAACTACATCTCCCGCAAAAAAAACCATTTCCTGCTTTTAATCGTGGAATCATTTCGCTGGCCAGGGAACGTACCTTGAAGGCCCCATTAATTAAAATTTGACGTTGGCTTTTACTTTGATCGTAATTAAACTATTACCGTACTTTTTACCACATTAGTAGAGCCACAGACATAAATGTAACTAGATCACGCGATTGTATGTACTTCGCGTGCTAAAAAACGGAGTAAAGTTACGATCAATGATCGTAATCCGATTTTTCATTTAGCTTTGTCGGCACCGGAAATCCACTGAAATCTAGTTTTTTTTTTTTTTTGCCATATTGAGCTGTAAAGAATGTATAGAAAAAGTTGGCCGAGGCATTGGAAATGTTTTCTTTCATTGATAAGTAATTTGTTTTAAATTGTTTGTGAATAAAAAAACTTTTTGCAAAAAAATACTACCGACTTCCAAATACAAAACTACAAAATGAAAAATAACTTAATTTTTTGAAGTCGGTGTCTTTCGTAGGTACCATTTTTTTGCGTTATGGACACCGACTTCAAAAAATTAAGTTATTTTTCATTTTGTAGTTTTGTATTTGGAAGTCGGGAGTATTTTTTTGCAAAAAGTTTTTTTATTTTTCACTTTTTAGTTGTACGTACCTAATAGGCAAGTTAAGTAAGGGAACTATTTCGCCAGAATAGATTTCATGAAACTTGAACATAACCGGTGAAATGAGAGGTCTGCTTACCCCTTAAGAGCGAACTGGCGTGATGTTATGTTATGAAATGTTATAAACAATAAACAGACATGCGATTGCAGCAATCCCGAGAGATTTGCCGTTATTAATTGAAGAGTTCTGTTGTATATCTCCGAAGTTCTTCATCAGATCTTCACCAAATTAAAATGGGACCAATTTTGGAACATACATTTTCAAACAAAAAAAGGAATTTTCTAAATCGGTCCACAATTGACGGAGTAATCGGTGAAAACACAAAAAAAAAAAAAAAAAAAAAACAAACTTGAAGTCGAACATAGAACCTCCTCCTTTTTGGGAAGTCGGTTAAAAAGTAGGCCTCCCCCAAGGACTTGCGTTATCTAGTTAGAATTATGTCTGTGAGTAGAGTGGTCTAAAATCGAAAGGATCTACAACTCAGCCGTGGCAACGAAAGCTGAACCTATCTCGCTACTTAGGAACATTTATCAACTTTCATTCTTCGTCAAAAATATTAACCGGTTCCAAAATTTATATTTCTGGCTTTCCTCAATAATAGGGTAATTGACAAAAAAAAAACTATTAAGTCCGTCAGTTAGATAACCTTAAAAATATTAGACACGTATTTTTCTTTTGCCACGATACAGTACGTTGAAATATCGTGTGACGTCACAATGTGCTACACTTTATACTGACAAAGTGACGTCACAAGCCCCCACTCCTGAACTTTGAAGCGCTTTATCTTTGTCAATTTTAATTCACGGGTCCAATATTATTTGACAATATCACTGACGGACTAAATAGAATTATCATTTTCCTACCCAGGAAACCTCCCTATTGTCTTAGACGAGACTGCTCTCGGAATTTACAAAGCTGTCTTAGAAAATATAGAAGAATGATTTACCGATTCACAGTTGAGCACGCTTAGTACAATTTAACGTAGGGTTAGGAACTGACTATTAGTACCTAACAGTACATTAGTCTATAGCTCTTAAAGACAGTACATTGCCCAATTCGGAATAAGGACATAAGGAAGAGAAGCCCGCACAATAACGGAACAGTCCAGTGTATTCGTAATACATGGCTCCAATTAGGGGAGTAACACACAAACGATCGCCGTTTCGCAACAAAGGGAATTATTAAAGTTTGCCACGGAATTAGGTGATGCTGGAAGCGACGTGGTTAGTGTGGAAGGTCACTATGTCCTTTGAACTCAGTCTTTGTCTTAGAAGGAGTTATCAGAAAATAAATGCCTGTTTTCATCTTTTTAAAGTTTCAATATATTTTCTATAAAGTTTTGTGTGTCTTTATGTTACACTAGCGGACGCTTCGCGGTTTCGCCCGCATAGTTCCCGTTCCCGTGGGAATACAGAGAAAAAAAGTAGCCTATGCCACCCGGCGTGAAAGAATTTTTGAAATCGATCCAGTAATTTTCAAGTTTATTCGCTACATACAAAAATACAAATCTGTCCTCTTTATAATATTAGTATAGATTAAGCACGTCATCACAAGCTTCATTTGTCAGGTATAATGAAAGAAGAAAACATGGGGCAAGAAGAGAAAAATGATGAAAACATAATTACAATCTTGTTCCGTCACTTACCTTCTTAACCAGCCTTACAATCCTTTATGTGTTTTTTTTTTACTTATGAACAAAATAATAGATTTGAAGAAAGCAAATGGACCACTACGGTAACCATCGGTATTAGAAAGAAACCAAGCCACGGGATAAATATATTAAAGCAGCCAGTACGAAGGAGAGGTCATTAGTTCGAAGTTCAAACTTCACTTGACTTTCTGGATATTTCTGTTCTGTGATTGACACACAAGCGTTGTATAAAAATAAATACCGACTCCGGCTGAATGTCATTTTTTTAGTTCTAATTGCTGCTACGTTTCGCATGCACGTTTTTTTTTTATTTGGTACCGTTCAAATTATGCTATTCTAGATTGTGATAGTTATTGGTTATAAATGAAAGTTTCTATGTCTCTGTACATTTTATTTATTTAAACTTCATTTACAATGTGGGTAGATATGACTGTGTACTTATAAAGCACTTTAATAATAACGAAATTAAAAGTATCGTTTTGTATTTTCATTATTTTCAATGAGTTTGATCTCGTAAATTCAGAAAAGTTTAATCAATTATGTGTCATTATAAAATTAATACATATTACTTAGGTACTCACCGACATCAAAAACTTTAATTTCTTCCAAAAAAAAAGTCCCTCGGGTATCCTTTCAACCCTACACCGCTGTCAAGGAGCGTGTCCCCAACCCTTTGTGTGCGATATAACATTACCAATTTATTAATTGTCCGCTAATTGGATACCTACCAATTATAATAATTCTGAGTTAATCTGTTCGTGTTTATATTAATTATTATTGGTTTAATTTTAATTATTAATTGTTTTTGAATAAAGTAGTTAAAGATTATTTTTAATTAGTTTGTGTTTTTGTTATATTGTTTTTGCGAATTTGCTTTTAAACTGGCTACTGCTATAGCTAATAACTTAAAATATATTTTTCTTTTTAAGTTTAGAATAAACTGTAGATCGGCCAAAAGCGTCTCAAAAGCAGCTCGACCAAAAAGCACATTATTTTTTAGTATTTGGCGACAAACACTCATCTACAAATTTATTTTATCTTTTAAAATTTTGTTTTTGTATCTACCAAACGGCAGCACTTTCTCACATCGGCTTTGCTTCTTGAGACCCATAATAATCTTAATAAAATACATTTCTTTTTATACAATTCGAAAAATCCAATCGACGTGAAATTTACTCTGCGCATGTTGTTTCCGCAAAATTATTTTCTTTTCCTCTTATTTTACCAGCGTAGGATCGCCCCTTATTAAAGCAAACGCCCCTTCAATGCCAAGCAAATGTTATGTAGGGGACATTTCTTTGCATTCAAACTAGGCTTGTGATTTTTCTAATCTAAATCATGGGTGGGTCTAAAATAAGAGACACTTCCAAAAATAATCTGAATAAAGATCATTACTGCACTATCTATAATGGAACAAATATAATAGAGGGATAAAGATTCGTTCAGTGGCGTCCAGTTGGATTGGCCTTTAGAAGTAAGCAAACCGTAGACCGATTTCTTTGTGAGGGCTAGGGTAATCAATTGGACATGAGAAGCAAATGAATGGTTGATGTGGCGACATATTTAACATTGGGCACCCATTTTTTACGGCACCCGAGTTATTGGCACCTGAGGTATTCCTCATTCGGCACCTATCAATATTTTTCGCAGGTGCCGTAATTGGAATGATTTATTATTTATAATTTTATTTCATATTTGGACCCTACGGATCAGTACATACTAGTTTTTTTAAGGACGTCAAACTCATAAACGCGATTAATATCAGTAGAGAATTTAATAACATGATAAAATTATATCTTCCTCTTTTGCTTTATTAGTCATTTATACCCAAAATACCAGGAGGCCAGAATCATGAAGAAGTATTTGCGGGCCTAGAATCATAAGCTGTAGAGACTAACAGCGTACCAGTAGGTCCGAATCAAAAATCTCCCGGTACTCTTTTTACATCTTATGATTCCAGCCTCGGTAATACTTCCTCCCACGTCCAGCACTCAGTGAAGTCTATCAAATGAAATGATGTTGTTGAGACTGGGGTTGATGGTGATAATAATATGACTACTAATACACAAAATAAATTGGACAGTGATTACTTTTAGGGTTCCGTACCCAAATGAATGGTCCAAATGGAGCCATATTGCTGCCACTCACCGCACCGTCATCTGTCACACGGGTTTTAGAGCCAATCGGTTGGAGCTACAAATTCTGTCTAAGTCTTAAAATGTTCATAGTATATGTATCTTGTTAACCCAAAGCCAAACAAATTGTCAAAAATATTTTAAATGTTTTGCTCCCATACAGCTAAAGTGAGGCTTGTTTTTTTTTTTGATCTACCCCATTGAGTGGGATATCGTGGTTTAGAACTCGATTTTGTTTAAAAAAATATTGGAACAAACAGCTGTTTTTTTACAAAATTTTGTTCCGAAGAATTTTTTGAATTCCCATTGACCTATGAACTTGAAATTTGGTGATAATGTTAATTATCACGTATATTATACTAAATCAGATTTTTCAAGAAATTTCCGCTATTTTTCTATTAGAAATTTACAACCAACTTAACTCTGCGGTTTGTTACAGAACTCTAAATGTGCGAAGTCCGAAACGCACTTGGCGAGTATATATATATATTTATTACCTTAATATTTGCCCCAGAACTTTCAGTCAAATATTTCTTGTGACTTTACAACGGTACCTAAAGGCTATATCCTAAATAACCGTCCCAAGTAAGTAACCTGTTACATAAGACATAACGTCGAAAACTTATGTCGCAAATTCGAACTGACATAAGGTACGACCGAAGTCTACAACTAACATTATATCCGTGAGGACGTGATCGTAATTCGACCACCATCTTGGGACAATTTCTTGTTTGTAATGTGTTCATCAAAAACTAGCTTTTACTCGCGTCTTCGTTCCCGATGTACCGAGTTTTTTTGGATTATAAGTAGTCTATAACGCGCAGTAGTAGTGTAGTTTTCTTTCAGTAAAATCATTTTCTTTTCTTTTTATTTTTTCTTTCTTTCCTTTTCATTTTCAACTTTAATTTCAGAAGCGGTTTTCGTTTCTTCGTTTTTGACACCAACTTCCGAAATTGAAGTTATTTTCCACTTTGTGATGTTTTTATTTGGAAATCGGTTGTATCTTTTTGTAAATAAGTTTTTATTTTTTTAGTTGTAGTACCAAGTAAGCAAGTTTCTATAGTAATGTTTGTTACATAAAAAGTACATTAAATGAGAACATTATCAATGTAGTCGAAGTTAATTAAATACTCATTATCACTATCACTACATATTATAAAATAAAGTGAGGACTTTTACTGCGGGTCAGCCACCCCCTTGTTGGGTTCCCGCTTTGTCGAGGCGGGGGGGGGGGGGGGCTCAGTAGCGGTGGCTTGGCCATCAACAGGCCACGGTAAAACGAAGACTAACTCGAAGAGAGGCCGCACTTTAGGTTTTGCAGTTAAGCCGACGACGTAGCGGACAACAGGTAGGTGGGTAGGGTGAACTGAGGCGATAACGCGATGTCGTGTATCGCAGGCATCGCGGCTAAGAGTACGAGAAGATGGCCGCGGCGCTAAAGGATTGCCGGTATTACGGTTTGCCACTCTCCCTTTCCTCCACGCCCTGCACGGGGTCGCCACCGTCTGATGGCGGACGCGGTAATTCCGCAGGGGAGGAGGAGTGCCGGTATAGCGTTGGCCACCAGAACACACTGAACGCACTGCTGAGGGTAAGGAGGCCGCGGTGCTAAAGGATTGCCAGTATTACGGTGTGCCGCTCTCCCTATCCTCCACGGCCAGCACGGGGTCACCACCATGACGGGGTAGACCATGATGGCTGACGCGGTATTTCCGCAGGGGAGGAGGAGTGTCGGTATAGCGTTGGCCGCTATCCCTATCCCCTGCGACCGAAAAATGGTAGGTGGTGGGGCCACTGTCCTGACCCAGGGTCGTCTGGCACCCACGTGCTGGTTTGGTCTCTGGGGTGGTCACGGCGTGCAGTGTGTTCTGGTGCGCCGGAGATGGGGGTACTCCCCAGAGGAGGGTCCGGAGATGGACAGCCTAGGCGGATTCGTGGTGAGTTCTAACGCGTGCCCGTGTTCCCTCCATAAGTGACACAGGAGGACACCGTGTAGTTTTAGTGGGTTAGAGTCCCACATAACTGCGTTATCTCACCGTGGTAGCGCAGTATGCATGAGCATTTCTCCAAACTAAAAAACAAAGATTTTTGAAATTGTATTTTTTTTGTTTACTGTTTTTTAGGTAAAAATACTAACATTTTACTGTATAACCATGATTTAAGCGTGAGATTTTGTTTTAAGGAATAAATAAAAGCTTTGTTTATTTTTATTTAGGTTAGTATTACAGTTTATAGGCTTCCCCACTCTGTGCTTACATAAGATACTTTAATAGCTACATGTTGAAATATATAGAAACTAATCTACCATACCGAACAATACCCAAAACCAAGCAATATATAAAAATAAAGACGTGTTCGTAATCCGGTCGCCATATTGTGACTATTTCACCACGGAGCGTCGATTCCTAAATAATTGGCGTTCAGATAAAAAACCTTCTTGACAGTATGTTCATAATAGCTCGGGGAAATATTTTGTTCGGTATTAGAAGGAAAATGGGTATCTATACTAATATCATAAAGAGGAAAGATTTGTATTTTTGTATGTAACGAATAAACTTAAAACTACTGGACCGATTTAAAAAATTCTTTCACCGTTGGGAAGCTACATAAAATATTTAAATTGAATTTTTATTTGGATCATAATGGTATTTTAATTGTGTTTAATTGTATGCTAATTGGATTTTAATTGTATTAATAATTGTATGATTAATTTTATTTTAATCGATATTTTAACTGTAATATTTTATTGTATTTTTAATTGTATTTATTGTTATTTCTATAAGTCCTAATATATTTGTGGTAGTAACATCGCATTGGCAATATAGCTGTTAAGGTGTTACTTACATAATGTTGAATAAATAAATAATATTTGAGAAGTTCCCTCGATTTCTCTAGTATCCCATCATCAGATCCTGGTTTCCTTATCACGGTACCACCCTTGCGATATTTCCTTACCAACATAAAAATAGTCATCAAAATCGGTTCATAAAAGACGAAAATATCCGCGAACACACATAAAAAAATAATACAAATACTTACGGTCGAATTGAGAAACCTCCTCCTTTTGTAAGTCAGTTAAAAAAAATAGTTTTTATTCAGTGCTATAAAGTAGTTAAACAGGTCACAATCTCAAGGTTATCCCATGACGGCAGAAGACAAACACCATGATGTACTGACCGACTAAAGTTAAGTACTCGTGAATACTTCTTTATGTCTTTGTAGTATTTTTGCACAAAAATCTTTCAAACATCCTTCATAATGCGCACAGCGAAAGAGTGGAACTCACTACCTAATCTGTAATTCATTAAATTCAAAGAACTGTTCAAGAGTGCTGAAAAGATACTTTCTAGGTTGCAATGCGATCTAGAATATGTATTTTCAAATGACGACCTAATGTTCATTTAAAAGTATGTTGTGGCACCGAGTGGCCGCGTCTGACATACCGCTGTTAAACCCGCGATGGTTTGTGTTGGTTAGTTATTACATTCAACAAATATTTGTAAAAAAATGTTCTTAGTAAATAAAAGATAGAAAAAAAAACCTGCTTGTTTCCAAATGTATTAAATCCGAATCTCTTCAAAGTTAAGAGTGAACAGGCTCATCCTGGGTAAGCTCACTCCATCGTCGACTTTGACTCTGGCACCTCTGGCCTAGACTAGAGTCAAGAGCAAAACCATCTCAAATAAAAAGATAAAACTAATTATTATAAAAACAATAAACCCGACTGCTAAAAACTCTCTCTCTTTTCAGTTTGTAAGAAATACTGTGTAATTGTATGGAAAAGCCATTATGACAAACCAACTTCTTCGCTTGTATGTAGGGTCACAATGTAACTCACGTCACGATCACGTTTTGTATTGGCGAATAAGGTAGGTATACGACATTCCACTAGGCACGTAGTTTTATCTACACGAACAATCGGCCACTGTCACTGTATTTCTCCATAAGTTTCATCACAAATTAACCATTCAATCAAACCCGCCATATTCTTACTCCTTAACCTCTCTCCCTTCTTCGCGCCAAAAACTAGTGATTAGTGTTACGTCAAGTTGACATCTGTCAAAGTCGTTCCAAACCATAGCTATCGTCAGAACGAAATCGTTAGAAGTGCCTACAAGTTAATAACTTTTTAGCAGTCGAGTTTTTTGTTTTTATAATAATTTGTTTTATTGCAGATTTTTTTGTTTTAGTAATGAACGTGTTCTCCAAATAAGTTATGTGGTACAATATTATTTATTTTATCTTGAATGTGTGCTAAAATAGGAACATCAAAGTGTTACAATAGTATATTATTTGATATTCATATTGTAAGGAAAAACAAAAAAAAAATTGTATCACCCTCTTTTTTTTGAAAATTATATATCCTATGACACTCCCACAATTGAGACGACTCCAACGACACCTCATATGTCATAATCATGTCAAGCCGTTTGGCCTGAAGAGCGTTCTATAGAAATGGACATAGAAACATACATACGCTCGAAAATCTTTACCCTCCCGCAGTTGGATAGTAAAAAAGGAGCGTTTAGGTATTTTTTTCCAAATTGGAAAATATTGTAAAAGTCGTCAGGCAATTTCGATTTCACGAAAATCATAAAAAAATAGTGCAAAAAACGCGTCGCAGTAACTAAAACTGTATGGAACAATATAGAATAGGTACAGTTAGGCTATATGTACTTATAGTTTCTCCACTCTATTCATTGAATGTCGCCAGGCAATCAATTGCTCTAAAACCTTTGCGCACAACGTTGAAAGCGTAACAGAAGAGAATCGAAATTAAACAGAGGTGAACAGAGGAACTCGGTGGAGCATGTTTTTAGTCCGTTTGTGTTTCACATACTGTATCAGCTTAAAGGCTGCTACACACGACCAGCTATCGCCGCAGTTAGACAATTAGTCGTTACAATTAACGCTCGTTTTCATACATCAGTATTATATTATGTTTTTAACCGACTTCAAAAACAGGAGAAGCTTCTCAATTCGTCGGAATCTTTTTTTTTTTTTATGTTCCCCGATTACTCAAAGACGACTGGACCGATTTCAAAAAATCTTCTTTTGTTTTGAAGGGTATACTTCTTAGTTGGTCCCATAGTCATCAGGTCAGGATCTGATGATGGGATCTTAGAGCAATCGATGGAACTCCTCAAATATTATAGGCATACATATAGTGATTTTGGTATTTTCATCAACAATGCAATCATATGCAATCAGAAAGTATAATTTGGTGAAGTGTAACTGATGAAGAAGACCACAGATGGCCACTGGAACTCCTAAATGCTAAGTATGTCACGGGTATAAAATATCTCGAATAGTTAACCGAGTATGATGAAGCAAAACTTATAAATGAATGGTACTGATGAAAATGGTACCATTGAACTGTTCTGATGATGAAGCCGGAAGGTAGGCACTGGAACTCAGAAATAAAACAATGTATCCTAGTCGTGCTTGGGCTTATTAGAATCGTCATGAGATGTACTTTGGCCATAAATGATTACCTATCAGGTTAATTGGAGATACCTGCCAAAACTAAAAAGAGAAAAATAAAAAACTTTTTAACAAAAAGCAAACCGACTTCCAGAACAAAAAACTACAAAGCAAAAAAAATAACTTTCTTTTCCGAAGTCGGTGTCGAAGAACTGCAAAAATGGGTACAAAAGTATAAGACAGTATGTTCATAATAGCTTGGGGAAATATTTTGTTCGGTATTAGAAGGAAAATGGGTATCTATACTAATATCATAAAGAGGAAAGATTTGTATTTTTGTATGTAACGAATAAACTTAAAACTACTGGACCGATTTAAAAAATTCTTTCACCGTTGGGAAGCTACATAAAATATTTAAATTGAATTTTTATTTGGATCATAATGGTATTTTAATTGTGTTTAATTGTATGCTAATTGGATTTTAATTGTATTAATAATTGTATGATTAATTTTATTTTAATCGATATTTTAACTGTAATATTTTATTGTATTTTTAATTGTATTTATTGTTATTTCTATAAGTCCTAATATATTTGTGGTAGTAACATCGCATTGGCAATATAGCTGTTAAGGTGTTACTTACATAATGTTGAATAAATAAATAATATTTGAGAAGTTCCCTCGATTTCTCTAGTATCCCATCATCAGATCCTGGTTTCCTTATCACGGTACCACCCTTGCGATATTTCCTTACCAACATAAAAATAGTCATCAAAATCGGTTCATAAAAGACGAAAATATCCGCGAACACACATAAAAAAATAATACAAATACTTACGGTCGAATTGAGAAACCTCCTCCTTTTGTAAGTCAGTTAAAAAAAATAGTTTTTATTCAGTGCTATAAAGTAGTTAAACAGGTCACAATCTCAAGGTTATCCCATGACGGCAGAAGACAAACACCATGATGTACTGACCGACTAAAGTTAAGTACTCGTGAATACTTCTTTATGTCTTTGTAGTATTTTTGCACAAAAATCTTTCAAACATCCTTCATAATGCGCACAGCGAAAGAGTGGAACTCACTACCTAATCTGTAATTCATTAAATTCAAAGAACTGTTCAAGAGTGCTGAAAAGATACTTTCTAGGTTGCAATGCGATCTAGAATATGTATTTTCAAATGACGACCTAATGTTCATTTAAAAGTATGTTGTGGCACCGAGTGGCCGCGTCTGACATACCGCTGTTAAACCCGCGATGGTTTGTGTTGGTTAGTTATTACATTCAACAAATATTTGTAAAAAAATGTTCTTAGTAAATAAAAGATAGAAAAAAAAACCTGCTTGTTTCCAAATGTATTAAATCCGAATCTCTTCAAAGTTAAGAGTGAACAGGCTCATTCTGGGTAAGCTCACTCCATCGTCGACTTTGACTCTGGCACCTCTGGCCTAGACTAGAGTCAAGAGCAAAACCATCTCAAATAAAAAGATAAAAAAAAATATTATAAAAACAATAAACCCGACTGCTAAAAACCCTCTCTCTTTTCAGTTTGTAGGAAATACTGTGTTGTCAGGAAAAGCCATTATGACAAACCAACTTCTTCGCTTGTATGTAGGGTCACTATGTAACTCACGTCACGATCACGTTTTGTATTGGCGAATAAGGTAGGTATAAGACATTCCACTAGGCACGTAGTTTTACCTACACGAACAATCAGTCACTGCCACTGTATTTCTCCATAAGTTGCATCACAAATTAACCATTCAATCAAACCCGCCATATTCTTACTCTCCAGTCCTTAACCTCTCTCCCTTCTTCGCGCCAAAAACTAGTGCTTAATGTTACGTCAAGTTGACATCTGTCAAAGTCGTTCCAAACCATAGCAATCGTCAGAACGAAATCGTTAGAAGTGCCTACAAGTTAACTACTTTTTGGCAGTCGGGTTTATTGTTTTTATAATAATTGTTTTATTGCAGATTTTTTTGTTTTAGTAATGAACTTGTTCTCCAAATAAGTTATGTGGTGCAATATTATTTATTTTATCTTGAATTTTGCTAAAATAGGAACATCAAAGTGTTACAATACTATATTATTTGATAATCAGAAGTTAAGAATCAGAAATTAACCAGATTAACTTAGCTAATAATATTGAAGAAATATATCATTCGACAGAGCGAGAAGTTTTATACGGTGTACCACAAGGGAGCGTCTTGGGGCCGTTTTTGTTTATATTGTATATTAATGACCTACCTAAAAGTATCGAACAACCTATGACTCTTTTTGCCGATGACAGCACAGTAATAATACCCTGTAAACATGCAGAGACATATGAAAATGACATTAATGCATCTTTAAAACTAGTTGTAAACTGGTTGGAAGAGAACAATTTAAAAATAAATTTATGCAAAACAAAAGTTATACACTTTAGACAACGTATGCCTAGTATGAACCTAACTGTAAGTTGTAATAACGTTGTTGTAGAAGACGTTGAAACTACAAAATTCTTAGGTGTTACGATTGACAGCCAACTCAACTGGAAATCACATATACATAATCTGTGCAAAAAACTAAGTAAATCTGCATACGCCTTACATAATCTATCCTACACTATAAATACGGATGCATTGCTGACTGCGTATTATGGCATAGCAGAATCACACCTACGTTATGGAGTCATTTTCTGGGGCAATTCAACCGATAAAGTAAGTGCATTTAAGGCACAGAAATGCTGCATACGGGCAATGTTCAATCTTAAAAGTACGGATAGCTGTTTGCCCTATTTTAAAAAATATAAAATTTTAACACTGCCTTGTTTGTATATATTGGAAGTGGCTATATTTGTAAAAACAAACAAAAGTCGTTTTAAGCGTATAGCTGATGCATTTCCAAGAAACAGGCGTGATAATAGTCAATTATGTCACCAGTCGTCTAATACTGCACTAATGCGCAAGGGTGTCTACTGCATGGCACCGGTCATATTTAATAAAATCCCTAAGAGCTGGAAAGAGTTACCACTTACACTGTTCAAAAAAACACTGCGAAAATTCTTGAATAATAAGGCATATTATAGTGTGACTGATTTTCTAGCAGAGAAAATATTGATTTGATTATAATTGTAACTTATTTATTTATGAATTAAATTATGACATTTTGAATTAAATTATGAAATTATGACATTATGAATTAAATTATGAAATTATGACATTATGAATTAAATTATGAAATTATGACATTGTGAATCAGGATTATGACATTATGAATTAAATTGTGCATTGTAATTTTTATAGTCTTGGCCACTAATGCTATTTTTGTTAGTTGACATGTTTTTGTCTTATATTGAATTTTTTAATCAAATTATAATGAATGTTAATGCTATTATTGTTGGTTGACATGTTTTTGTTTTATATTGAATTTTCTAATCAAATTTTAATGAATGTATTTGCATGCCGCTGGTAAAATATGGCTGAACATTGTAACCTATAAATGACATCAAGCATGACTGTACCCATATTTGCAAATAAAGTTTCTTTCTTTCTTTCTTTCTTTCTTCTTTCTTCAAATCATATTGTTAGGAGAACCAAAAAAAATTGTATCACCCTCTTTTTTTGGGGGGGGGGGGGGGGGCTTTATTTTTAAAAATTATATAGCCTATGTCACTCCCACAATTGAGACGACTCCAACGACACCTCATATGTCATAATCATGTCAAGCCGTTTGGCCTGAAGAGCGTGTTATAGAAATGGACATAGATACATACATACGCTCGAAAAACTTTCCCCTCCCGCAGTTGGGTTGTAAAAAAGGAGCGTTTAGGTTTTTTTTTCCTAATTGGCAAATATTGTAAAAGTCGTCAGGCAATTTCGATTTCAAGAAAATCCTAAAAAAATAGTGCAAAAAACGCGTCGCAGTAACTAAAACTGTATGGAACAATATGGAATAGGTACAGTTAGGCTATATGTACTTATAGTTTCTCCACTCTATTCATTGAATGTTGCCAGGCAATCAATTGCTCTAAAACCTTTGCGCACAACGTTGAAAGCGTAACAGAAGAGAATCGAAACTAAACAGAGGTGAACAGAGAAACTCGGTGGAGCATGTTTTTAGTCCGTTTGTGTTTCACATACTGTATCAGCTTAAAGGCTGCTACACACGACCACCTATCGCCGCAGTTAGACATTTAGTCGTTACAATCAACGCTCGTTTTCATACATCAGTATTATATTATGTTTTTAACCGACTTCAAAAACAGGAGAAGCTTCTCAATTCGTCGGAATCTTTTTTTTTTTTATGTTCCCCGATTACTCAAAGACGACTGGACCGATTTCAAAAAATCTTCTTTTGTTTTGAAGGGTATACTTCTTAGTTGGTCCCATAGTCATCAGGTCAGGATCTGATGATGGGATGGGATCCTAGAGCAATCGAGGGAACTCCTCAAATATTATAAGTGTACATGTAGTGATTTTGGTATTTTCATCAACAATGCAATCACGTGCACTCAGAAAGTATAATTTGGTGAAGTGGAACTGATGAATAAAACCACAGATGGCCACTGGAACTCCTAAATGCTAAGTATGTCACGGGTAAAATATCTCGAATAGTTAACCGACTATGATGAAGCAAATACTTATAAATGAATGGTACTGATGAAAATGGTACCATTGAACCGTGCTGATGATGAAGCCGAAAGGTAGACACTGGAACTCTGAAATAAAACAATGTATCCTAGTCGTGCTTGGGCTTATTGGAATCGTCATGAGATGTACTTTGGCCATAAATGATTACCTATCAGGTTAATTGGAGATACCTACCATAACCAAAAAGAGAAAAATAAAAAACTTTTTAACAAAAAGCAAACCGACTTCCAGAACAAAAAACTACAAGGCAAAAAATTACTTTCTTTTCTGAAGTCGGTGTCGAAGAACTGCAAAAATGGGTACAAAAGACACCGACCTCGGAAAAGAAATTATTTTTATTTTTTATCTTCGTCATTTTTGTTGATATAAAATTCCATTGTGCACACGGCTTGTATCTTTTAAACTTGTAGCACTCTTGGCCAACCAGATCCTCGGTTCCGGACACTGTTTTACGTGGAGGCAAATGCTTAAATAAAACACCTAACTATTATTTAATTTGTTACCGTGTTTGAGCAACTAGAGGAGATGACTGTGAACCCAAGTCCGAGTCAAGTTACGTTACCGTCTATAGTTTCTCGTCAACTGGATCAATGCAATGTAGCTGTGCTTTTCAAAACAAACAAATTGCTTGTAGGTATAACGACATCTTTACATAAGAGGCTTATGTAAAGATGTCGTATAAACAATATTGCACCATTCTGCGCACAAAGTAATTCCACCCATAATTTCCTCAATATTTTACGACAAACAAGGACCCCCACGTTCACTAATTGTAAGTATTACAGGCGATAGATCATAACCCAAGGTTTTATGAACGCATAAATGAATCAGGATCCATTGTCATACAAAATGAATGGACGATCCATTCACTTAGAAATACTATTCAGAGCTCTGAGGGGAATGATATTGAAACGGTGCTTAAATTATTATTATTCTTGTGACCCTCTGTCGGTAAGCTTACAATAATTTTTTATATAGGAAAAAACCGGCCAAGTGAGTGTCGAGCCACGCGCGGTTGTAGGGTGCCGTAGTTGCATAATAATGCAGATTAAGAAGAGGGTTTTTTGGTGTTACATGAACATTAAAACGATTTCAGCGGCTGACAACGTCTAAAAACGGGAGCATTGGTATTTTTTTTTACTTTTTATAAGTTGGTCGACTATTCATGAACATCAGCGCAGGCCTCGTGCAGAGCTACTTCATCGTGACGTCATCATCACTTCGTCAAAGCTTTCGAGCAGCGAGCCTCACAGCCAGCCAGTACCCACGGCATCTACGGGGGTATCCTGACCACCAGCATACAGCGGATGCGCATTCCTTGTCATCACCCCCAGCTTCTTTCATCACCGCTCCGACCCACTGGAGCCAGCAGCTCTGTCCCGACTCACGGGGATATCATCACCCCAACTCATTGGGGCACAACCGCATACAGTTCCGACTCACTGCGAACTCTGCGACTTCCAGTTCACTTACTTTAAGTTCCGACTCGCGGGAACCAACCTTCCACTGGCCAGGCACGCATCACAAGATGTACGGACGAATCAACCTGCTATCGATCTCCGGTCTCCGGAGGGGAGTGATGTAGCGGCACCAATGCCGCCACTTACGAACTAATGAGATGACGTCACACTAATCCTGCACCGCGCAAGCAAAGTTTTCGGCGCGATTAGAACACATACAACAGTCCGACAACTATCGTTGGGCAGTTGCCCGGACCAGACACAACAACCGTCTGGTCTGAGGATCCTCCCTTTTCTATGGAGGTTTGTGGGACTTTACACTCTATTTCGCATACCCCCAAAACACAACTTTATACTACATAATTATGTCCTGTAAAGTGCTGCAATGCCTTGCAGTGCCGCAATATGAAATTAGCGATAAAAACTTGGAAAAAACATTGCATGTAAAATTATGGAAAAACTATTTGAACAGCATAAAAAGTTTCGAGTGAAAACTTGGCCTGAAACATTAATTGAAAAATTGAGGGTATGAAAATACCTACCTACACTTCTATTTTAATAGAATTCCATGGGGATTGTAAGCTAACAAAAAAATATGTTACTTCACTAACTCAATCCCCTTTTCTTCTCTATCACGTATCTATAAATTATGCACCTATATGTAGGTATGTAATACAAGAAACATAAATACTACGAAACTGTGTGGATATCTATTCTAACATCGAGTAATGCAATATGTATAAGATATATCGTTTTGCACTGGTGGGGTGACCCTCTGCTTTTATGTAGCGATAGAATAAAAATTCTTTATTTTGTTGTTTCTTTTTTTGTCATGTTTTCAGTTGGAATCAGAACAAAAACTCCTAACTCACTAAATTTAAAATAAATTATTAATAAAAGAAAATAATTAAAAACTATTTTGAATTTAATAATACATCATTGTATCATATCGTGCATTATCATCCAAACTAAAGATGAATACAAAATTTCTGCTCAAACCCGGTCGGGGAAAACTAATTTAAAATTCAATTGCAAGATTTGACTCATACATATATTTATATATGAGTCAAATCTTGCAATTGAATTTTATTATTAAAAAGGCTAGAAAAATTAAAGCTAACTAAATTATAATATTGAAAAATACTTCGCGCACAAAAGACGCGGCATTGTATCAGAAATCAATAAATCTCAAAAATATTTCTTTGCATATTAAAGTCTTCGAATACTCAACCAAAACAGTTATATTCTTGAAACAAGATTCGGGATTTCAGACATTTGTTTGGAAATTCGTCTTACCTTTTATGATTTTGACACAAAATACACACAGCCGAAGGTAACAAACAACTATAACAAATTTTGAAAGGTTTCGTATCGACAAACAAAATGATGACACCCAATTTTGTAACAAGATTCCAAGTATCATATTCAACTAAACGATAATTACTTTGAAAATTTCTCAAATTGAGTTGTTGACATTTGTTAACTTTATGTCTTGTCGTACTGGAGTAAAAATTGGTTCCATTTATCTGGTAAGATAAAAGATGATTACTTTAATTACATGAGATGCTATTTTGAGAGCAGTGGTGGCCCAGTGGTATTGGCCGCGTAACTGCTCCACAGCTGGGCAAAGGCTTTCCCAAAATCCTTTCAAGTACGTCTAAATAATTGACTAACTCATCAGTTTTTCTTAACCTATGGTCCACGGACCCCTAAGGGTCCGCAGACTCATCAATCAACTATTTAATAACAATAAATAAATGCCACCAAAATTTCGTAATCGCCACGCTTACTTAAAAGAGCGATCGTGCGCCAGCGGGTGGTATCCGAGATTTCTTCATTATCATGTCAGCCGAAAGACGTCCACTGCTGGACATAGGCCTCCCCCAAGCGTTGCCACATTGATTGGTCCCGTGCATCTCGCAACCAGTGGATCCCCGCAACTTTCACCAGGTCATCGGTCCACCTGGTGGGAGGCCTTCCAACGCAACGTCTTCTGGTTCGCGGTCGCCACTCCAGAACCTTTCTGCCACATCGGCTATCCGTTCTGCGAGCAATGTGCCCTGCCCACTGCCACTTAAGTTCGGCAATTCTTCGGGCTATGTTGGTAACCCTGGTTCTCTTGCGGATCTCTACATTTCAGATACGATCACGCAAGGAAACTCCGAGCATAACCCTCTCCATTGCCCTTTGAGTGACTGTAAGCTTTCTGATAAGGCCCGTTATAAGCGACCATGTCTCAGAGCCATATGCCATCAGTGGCAACACACACTGGCAATAGACTTTCGTCTTGAGACACTGTGTTTTCTTTTCCCAAGGAAACATTATACCGGGATGAAAAGCATAAGTGCTAATCCAGAGTATAATCTATGTTTGTGCAAAATTTCATCTGGATCCATTCAGCCGTTCTGGCGTGAATGAATAACAAACATACATCCACACACGCATCCATCCAAAATTTCACATTTCTAAAGTAAGATAAGATAGTAAGAAGTTAGATAAGATTATAAGTAAGATTGTCTACGCGTGGTCAATCCCAAACATATTGAATTTTTGACGTTCGGTATCCCTTATTGAATTTCACTTTATCTAAAGTCTACGGGCTCTCAGGCTGCTGCTTAAATATGTCTGGAGTTTTTGGGTTTTTCCCAAAAAGTCCATCCCCGATCAGCAAACCTAAGACTCCGTGCTCAGGAGTTATTTTTATACACACATAATTTTATCCTTTAACAAAAAGAACTTAAACATCACGTCCCACCAGCAGTTTCAAAAGAATCACGGAACCATTTCGAGCGACTGAAAGAACTCTAAAAAATCCGGAAAAGTTCCGTCTGTCCGGCCAAGCTAATTACATCCGTGTGACACGACGACGGCTAAAACTAATTTCGAATAATTAATTTTAAGAGAGTTCATGTTTTTAGGGAACATTTTGCAGGATCAGGCTTTTGGTGACGCAAATGTTAGTAGTTTTAACTGTGGAATTATTAACAGATACTCACATGGTAATTAGAACTGGTAGATTTAAATGTTGGCTAGCTGTGTTGACCTAGTGTGAGTGGACTTGACTTAGTAATCGTGACTTTACAGATAAGATGTAAGTACCTAATGATATAGTTTTGTGAACTACACTTTTCGTAAAAACGGTTTCCAAAACTGCTTTTTATCGTGGAATCGTTTTGCTGGCCAGGGAACGTACCTTGAAGACCCCGTTAATTAATATTTGACGTTGACTTTTACTTTGACCGTAAATCAATTATTAACCGTATTTTTTTAACACACTAGTAGAGGGTTCTGAAATCGAAAGGATGGTCACTGTTAAATGCAGGTCTGTGGATTCCAAGCCAGGAGCTCAAAACTGGGGCCCATAGCAGCCTTGCGACTCCTGGATCCTGTCAGATCCGTACCCACGAAGCTGCGATCCACAGCAGTGGTAAGCTAGGGGTTGGTTTGTTATCTAAAGGGAATGGTTCCCCCTACTACGGGGTAAGGTGGCACAATTTGATCACTCTTACCTGAGGTTCCCGTGGTGATCTTCTGTTCCTCGTTCAATCCCGTGCCGTGAGTCGTTTAGGGAGAGGAAAGCATATATATAATAACCAAGGACAATGATGGGATGAGGATTTGAGAGGGATACAAGACGCGTTCTGAGCCGGGGTCCAGTTACCAGCACGCGTTTCCGGGAAAAAGAACTTCGATGCGCTCAAATATACTCAAATTCAAATGCACGGGTAATCGCTATATAATCCACCCACCGTGGTCACAAGGTGGACAGCTAACTGACATGGTGTTGCAACAAAGTATCAAAAATGGAACGAAACGTTTCGTTTCGTACCTACAACTCAACCGTGGCAACGAAAGCTGAACTTCTCTCGCTGCTTAGGAACACTAATTAACTTTCATTCTAAGTCAAAATATTGAATGGTTCCAAATTTTAGCTATCCTCAATAATAGGGTAGCTGACAAATAAAAACTATTTAGTCCGTCAGTTAGATAACACAAAAATATTGGACACGTATTTTTTTTTTGCACGTAATCAAAAAAATACGACAATACAGTACGTTGAAATATCGTGTGACGTCACGATGTGCTACACTTTTTACAGACAAAGTGACGTCACAACCCCCACTCCTGTACTTTGATGCGCTTTATCTTTGTCAATTTTTATTCATTTGATAAAGCAAAAATACGGGTCCAATATTATTTGATAATATCACTGACGGACGGACTGCGTCGGCAGAGGGCGTTGCCGTGGCTGAATTCTGGGCCAAGCAAGGCATTTAAGTTCTATTAAGAGTATGTTTGTCATCGACACGCTAAGAAGAAGACTGACGGACTAAATAGAATAATCATTTTCCTACCCAGGTAACATACCTATTGTCTTAGATGAGACTGCTCTCGGAAGTTACAAAGCTGTAATATAGAAGAATGATTTACCGATTCACAGTTGAGCACGCTTAGTACAGTTTAACGTAGGATTAGGAACTGACTATTAGTACCTAATAGTACATTAGTCTATCGGTCTTAAAGCCAGTCCATCGCTCAATTAGGAATTAGGACATTAGAAAGAGAAGCCCGCACAATAACGGATCAGTCCAGTGTATTCGTACTACATGGCTCCAATTAGGGGAGTAACACACAAACGATCGCCGTTTCGCAACAAAGGCAATTATTAAAGTTTGCCAAGGAATTAAATGATGCTGGAAGCGAAGTGGTTAGTGCGGATGGTCACTATGTCCTTTGAACTCAGTATTTGTCTTAGGAGTTATCAGGAAAACATTGTCAGTATTCATTTTAAGCATTTTTTTAAGTTTCAATCTATTTTTAACTCCCGACGAAAAAAGACGAGTTATATAAGTTTGACGTGTGTTGCCGTTCAAAAGATACTCGCATTTTACTCTTTTAATCTGGTTTTTTACGCAAGGCGATGTCATAATTACGTGTTTTGATAGATTGTCGATTGAAGCGTGACTTCTACTATGTATTTTAATTCAATGCATAGTTTTATTTCATATGGTGGAACCGCCAACGTTTGCAACGGTTTATTTTATTTACTAAGCGGTTCCCCAACGCGAGAACGAGGCCTATTTTTTGCTTTTTAGAAGTTTTTCCAATAAAGTTTTGTGGGTTTTTATGTTGCGTTATGTTCGTCATCCCAAGGCTCTTTTAAAAGGCAGAATGGAAGAAGAAAACATGGGGCCAGAAGGGCACGTTGATGAAAACATAATTACAATCATATTCCGTGACTTACCTTTATAATAAGCACCTATAAGTGTTTTTAACCGACTTCAAAAAAGGAGGAGCTTTCTCAATTCAACCGTATATACATATATATTCGCGGATAACTTCATCGCTTATGAACCGATTTTGGTGATTATTTTTGTGTTGGAAAGGAGATACGCCAAGGGTAGTACTGATGATGGTATCGTAGAGAAATTGAGGGAACTCCTCAAATATTATAGGCATACATATAGCGATTATGGTATTTTTATCAACAATGCAATCATTTTCACTCAGAAAGTGTCATTTGGTGAAATACAACTGATGAAGAAGACCACAGATGGCGACTGGAGCATTAGGAAAATCCTAAGTAGGTATGTCACGGGTATAAGATATATCGAATAGCTAACCGACTATGATGAAGCTAATACTTATAAATAAGTGGGACTTATGATAATGGTAACATCGAACTGATCTGACGATGAAGCCGGAAGGTAAACGGAACTCCGAAATAAAACAATGGATCCTAGTCGTGTTTCTGAAGTCGTTGTCGAAAAATGGTAAACAATAGGTACCAAAGACACCGACTCCGGGAAAGAAAGTTATTTTTCGCTTTATAGTGTTTTGTTTTGGATGTCGGTTTGATTTTTTTGTTAAAAAGTTTTGTTTTTACTTATTTACAAAATAATGATTTTAAGAAAGCATGGTACCAAATGGACCACTTGAGTAACCATCGGTCTTATAAAGATACCAAGCTACGGAATAAGTATAGTTAAAGCAGCCAGTAAGAAGGAGACGCCATTAGTTCGAATTTCAAACTTCACTTGACTTTCTGGATATTTCTGTTCTGTGATTGAGACACAAGCGTTGTATAAAAATAAATACGGACTCCGGCTGAATTACATTTTTTTGTTCCAATTGCTGCTACGTTTCGCATGCACGTTTTTTTTTTATTTGGTACCGTTCAAATTATGGCGATTCTAGATTGTGATAGTTATTGGTTATAAATGAAACTTTCTATGTCTCTGTACATTTTATTTATTTAAACTTCATTTACAATGTGGGTAGATATGGCTGTGTACTTATAAAGCACTTGAATATTAACGAAATTAAAAGTATCGTTTTGTAATTTCATTATTTTCAATGAGTTTGATCTCGTAAATTCAGAAAGTTTATTTAATTTTGTGTCATCATAAAATTAATACATATTACTTAGGTACTTACGGACTTCAAAAACTTTAATTTCTTCCAAAAAAATAGTCCTTCGGGTATCCTTTCAACCCTACACCGCTGTCAAGGAGCGTGTCCCCAATCCTTTGTGTGCGATATAACATTACCAATTTATTAATTGTCCGCTAATTGGATACCTTCCAATTATAATAATTCTGAGTTAATCTGTTCGTGTTTATATTAATTATTATTGGTTTAATTTTAATTATGAATTGTTTTTGAATAAAGTAGTTAAAGATTATTTTTAATTAGTTTGTGTTTTTGTTATATTGTTTTTGCGAATTTGCTTTTAAACTGGCTACTGCTATTTACGTAAAATATACGTTTTCTTTTTATGTTTAGAAGAAACTGTATCTATCGGCAAAGAGCGTTTGAAAAGCAGCTGGTCCAAAAAGCATATTTTATTTTTAGTATTTGGCGACAAAAACTCATCTACATATTTATTTTATCTTTTTTTTTATTGTATCTATAAAAAAAAACATTTTAAAAACCTTAAACCGACTTCCAGAACAAAACACTACAAAGCGAAAAATTATTTTCTTTTCCGAAGTCAGTGTATTTGTACCCATTGTTTTCTATATGTATGTGTATATGTGTGCCTCGGCTTCGCCTCGGCCCACATCTACACGTTCGTCGATCAATGCCTCTTTTGCTGGCCGCTGCAGTAATGTACGATATTTAGATTATTTTTGGTAGTGTCTCTTATTTTAGACCCACCCATGATTTAGATTAGAAAAATCACAAGCCTAGTTTGAATGCAAATAAATGTCCCCTACATAACATTTGCCTAGCATTGAAGGGGCGTTTGCTTAAATAAGGGGCGATCCTACGCTGATAAAATAAGATGAAAAGAAAATTATTTTGCGGAAACCAATGCGCAGAGTAATTTATACGTAGATTGGATATTTCAAATTGTATGAAAAGAAATATATTTTTATGATTATTTTGGGTCTCAAGAAGCAAAGCCATTGTGAGAAAGTCCTGCCGTTTTTAACCGACTTCCCAAAAGGAGGAGCTTTCTCAATTCGTATCCGTATATATATAATATATATATTATGTGTGTTCGCGGATTACTGCGTTGTTTATGAACCAATTTTGATGATTATTTTTTATTAGAAAGGAAATATCCCAAGGGTAGTACCATGATAAGGCAACTAGGATTTGATGATGGGTTTCTAGAGAAATCGAGGGTACTTCTCAAATATTATAGGCGAAACATAACTTTATGCACACATACGTAAGTCCATCAATGCCTAGTTGTGGCTAAGGCTTGTATAGTGCTTTTCTCAAATAATGCGCGGAAATTAAAACTTAGTTGCACCTAGAACTCATTTTGTCAAATACAATTACTTTTCGAAATCAATAACGAACAACAATAATTATTCACGTGTTAAATTGTTATTTTTTTCTTTAAACAGCTTTCTATATGACAGTTCGAAATTTAAATAAAACTTGTGTCGGAGTAAAAGATCGTTCCATTTTTAAATTACACGACAGATATCAGTTTACTATGTAATTTATTTGGCCGCTACAAACGACAGATATGGATTTTCATAGAACTTTTGCTGGCCGCTGCTCGCATGTATTTGGCCTGTACTGCAATTTCGATTTACCTTGAAGAAGGTTGTCAAAATAATGCTCAAATATCCAAGCATGTTTGAGAAAAAGATCATTACTGCACTTATCTACAATGGAACAAATATATAGAGGGATGAAGAATCGTTCAGTGGTGTCCAGTTGGATTGGCCTTCAGAAGTAAGCAAACCGTACACCGATTTCCTTGTGAGGACTAGGGCAATGAATTGGACATGAGAAGAGAAGCAAATTAATGGTTGATGTGGCGACATATTTAACATTGGGCACCCATTTTTTACGGCATCTGAGGTATTCCAACATTTCCAACAATTAACATTATATCCGTGAGGACGTGATCGTAATTCGACCACCATCTTGGGACAATTTCTTGTTTGTAATGAGTTCATCAAAAACTAGCTTTTACTCGCGTCTTCGTTCCCGATGTACCGAGTTTTTTTGGATTATAAGTAGTCTATAACACGCAGTAGTAGTGTAGTTTTCTTTCAGTAAAATCATTTTCTTGTCGGTTAATTTCTTTCAGCAGAGGTTACCTCCTACAAACATAAAATGCATTAGTGAATAGAAAAACACTACCAAATAAAAATATTACGAAGTGAAAAATAACTTTAATTTCAGAAGCGGTTTTCGTTTTTTCGTTTTTGACACCAACTTCCGAAATTGAAGTTATTTTCCACTTTGTGATGTTTTTATTTGGAAATCGGTTGTATCTTTTTGTAAATAAACGTAACGAATAAACTTAAAAACTACTGGACCAATTTCAAAAATTCTTTCACCGTTGGGAAGCTACATAAAATATTTTAATTGAATTTTTATTTGGATTATAATGGTATTTTAATTGTGTTTAATTGTATGCTAATTGGATTTTAATTGTATTAATAATTGAATGATTAATTTAATTTTAATCGATATTTTAACAGTAATATTTTATTGTATTTTTAATAGTATTTATTGGTATTTCTATAAGTCCTAATATATTTGTGGTAGTAACATCGCATTGGCAATATAGCTGTTAAGGTGTTACTTACATAATGTTGAATAAATAAATAATATTTGAGAAGTTCTCTCGATTTCTCTAGTATCCCATCATCAGATCCTGGTTTCCTTATCACGGTACCACCCTTGCGATATTTCCTTACCAACATAAAAATAGTCATCAAAATCGGTTCATAAAAGACGAAAATATCCACGAACACACATAAAAAAATAATACAAATACTTACGGTTGAATTGAGAAACCTCCTCCTTTTGTAAGTCAGTTAAGAAAATTAGTTTTTATTCAGTGCTATAAAGTAGTTAAACAGGTCACAATCTCAAGGTTATCCCATGACGGCAGAAGACAAACACCATGATGTACTGACCGACTAAAGTTAAGTACTCGTGAAGACTTCTTTATGTCTTTGTAGTATTTTTGCACAAAAATCTTCCAAACATCCTTCAAAATGCGCACAGCGAAAGAGTGGAACTCACTACCTAATCTGTAATTCATTAAATTCAAAGAACTGTTCAAGAGTGCTTTTCAAATGACGAGCTGTGTATACCTAATGTTCATTTAAAAGTATGTTATAGCACCGAGTGGCCGCGTCTGACATATCGCTGTTAAACCCGCGATGGTTTGTGTTGGTTAGTTATTACATTCAACAATTATTTGTAAAAACATGTTCTTAGTAAATAAAAAACTAAAAAAAAAAAAAAACCTGCTTGTTTCCAAATGTATTAAATCCGAATCTCTTCAAAGTTAAGAGTGAACTGGCTCATTCTGGGTAAGCTCACTCCATCGTCGACTTTGACTCTGGCACCTCTGGCCTAGACTAGAGTCAAGAGCAAAACCATCTCAAATAAAAAGATAAAACTAATTATTATAAAAACAATAAACCCGACTGCTAAAAACTCTCTCTCTTTTCAGTTTGTAGGAAATACTGTGTAATTGTATGGAAAAGCCATTATGACAAACCAACTTCTTCGCTTGTATGTAGGGTCACAATGTAACTCACGTCACGATCACGTTTTGTATTGGCGAATAAGGTAGGTATACGACATTCCACTAGGCACGTAGTTTTATCTACACGAACAATCGGCCACTGTCACTGTATTTCTCCATAAGTTTCATCACAAATTAACCATTCAATCAAACCCGCCATATTCTTACTCCTTAACCTCTCTCCCTTCTTCGCGCCAAAAACTAGTGCTTAGTGTTACTCTGAGAATCAGAGTCGTTGCAAACCATAGCTCTCGTCAGAACGAAATCGTTAGAAGTGCCTACAAGTTAATAACTTTTTAGCAGTCGAGTTTTTTGTTTTTATAATAATTTGTTTTATTGCAGATTTTTTTGTTTTAGTAATGAACGTGTTCTCCAAATAAGTTATGTGGTACAATATTATTTATTTTATCTTGAATTTGTGCTAAAATAGGAACATCAAAGTGTTACAATAGTATATTATTTGATATTCACATTTGTAGGAAAACAAATAAAAAATGTATCATCCTCTTTTTTTTAGGGGGGGGGGCTTTATTTTTGAAAATTATATAGCCTATGTCACTCCCACAATTGAGACGATTCCAACGACACCTCATATGTCATAATCATGTCAAGCCGTTTGGCCTGAAGAGCGTGCTATAGAAATGGACATAGATACATACATACGCTCGAAAAACTTTCCCCTCCCGCAGTTGGGTAGTAAAAAAGGAGAGTTTAGGTTTTTTTTTCCTAATTGGAAAATATTGTAAAAGTCGTCAGGCAATTTCGATTTCACGAAAATCCTAAAACAATAGTGCAAAAAACGCGTCGCTGTAACTAAAACTGTATGGAACAATATGGAATAGGTACAGTTAGGCTATATGTACTTATAGTTTCTCCACTCTATTCATTGAATGTCGCCAGGCAATCAATTGCTCTAAAACCTTTGCGCACAACGTTGAAAGCGTAACAGAAGAGAATCGAAACTAAACAGAGGTGAACAGAGGAACTCGGTGGAGCATGTTTTTAGTCCGTTTGTGTTTCACATACTGTATCAGCTTAAAGGCTGCTACACACGACCAGCTATCGCCGCAGTTAGGCATTTAGTCGTTACAATCAACGCTCGTTTTCATACATCAGTATTATATTATGATTTTAACCAACTTCAAAAAAAGGAGAAGGTTCTCAATTCGTCGGGAACTTTTTTTTTTATGTTTCCCGATTACTCAAAGACGACTGGATCGATTTCAAAAAATCTTCTTTTGTTTTAAAGGGTATATATACTTCTAAGTTGGTCCCATAGTCATCAGGTCAGGATCTGAAGATGGGATCCTAGAGCAATCGAGGGAACTCCTCAAATATTATAGGCATAAATATAGTGATTTTGATATTTTCATCAACAATGGAATCACTTGCACTCAGAAAGTATAATTTGGTAAAGTTGAACTGATGAAGAAGATCACAGATGGCCACTGGAACTCCTAAATGCTAAGTATGTCACGGGTATAAAATATCTCGAATAGTTAACCGAGTATGATGAAGCAAATACTTATAAATGAATGGTACTGATGAAAATGGTACCATTGAACTGTTCTGATGATGAAGCCGGAAGGTAGGCACTGGAACTCAGAAATAAAACAATGTATCCTAGTCGTGCTTGGGCTTATTGGAATCGTCATGAGATGTACTTTGGCCATAAATGATTACCTATCAGGTTAATTGGAGATACCTACCAAAACCAAAAAGAAAAAAATATTTTTTTTTTAACAAAAAGCAAACCGACTTCCAGAACAAAAAACTACAAAGCAAAAAAAATAACTTTCTTTTCCGAAGTCGGTGTCGAAGAACTGCAAAAATGGGTACAAAAGACACCGACCTCGGAAAAGAAAGTATTTTTATTTTTTATCTTCGTCATTTTTGCTGATATAAAATTCCATTGTGCACACGGCTTGTATCTTTTAAACTTGTAGCACTCTTGGCCAACCAGATCCTCGGTTCCGGACACTGTTTTACGTGAAGACAAATGCTTAAATAAAACACCTAACTATTATTTAATTTGTTACCGTGTTTGAGCAACTGGAGGAGATGACTGTGAACCCAAGTCCGAGTCAAGTTACGTTACCGTCTATAGTTTCTCGTCAATTGGATCAATGCAATGTAGCTGTGCTTTTCAAAACAAACAAATTGCTTGTAGGTATAACGACATCTTTACATAAGAGGCTTATGTAAAGATGTCGTATAAACAATATTGCACCATTCTGCGCACAAAGTAATTCCACCCATATTTTCCTCAATATTTTACGACAAACAAGGACCCCCACGTTCACTAATTGTAAGTATTACAGGCGATAGATCATAACCCAAGGTTTTATGAACGCATAAATGAATCAGGATCCATTGTCATACAAAATGAATGGACGATCCATTCACTTAGAAATACTATTCAGAGCTCTGAGGGGAATGATATTGAAACGGTGCTTAAATTATTATTATTCTTGTGACCCTCTGTCAGTAAGCTTACAATTATTTTATATATAGGAAAAACCTGCCAAGTGAGTGTCGGGCCACGCGCGGTTGTAGGGTGCCGTAGTTGCATAATAATGCGGATTAAGAAGAGGGTTTTTTGTTGTTACATGAACATTAAAACGATTTCAGCGGCTGACAACGTCTAAAAACGGGGGCATTGGTATTTTTTTTTACTTTTTATAAGTTGGTCGACTATTCATGAACATCAGCGCAGGCTTCGTGCAGAGCTACTTCATCGTGACGTCATCATCACTTCGTCAAAGCTTTCGAGCAGCGAGTCTCACAGCCAGCCAGTACCCACGGCATCTACGGGGGTATCCTGACCACCAGCATGCAGCGGATGCGCATTCCTTGTCATCACCCCCAGCTTCTTTCATCACCGCTCCGACTCACTGGAGCCAGCAGCTCTGTCCCGACTCACGGGGATATCATCACCCCGACTCACTGGGGCACAACCGCATACAGTCCCGACTCACTGCGAACTCTGCGACTTCCAGTTCCGACTCACGGGAACCAACCTTCCACTGGCCAGGCACGCATCACAAGATGTACGGACGAATCAACCTGCTATCGATCTCCGGTCTCCGGAGGGGAGTGATGTAGCGGCACTAATGCCGCCACTTACGAACTAATGAGATGACGTCACACTAATCCTGCACCGCGCAAGCAAAGTTTTCGGCGCGATTAGAACGCATACAACAGTCCGACAACTATCGTTGGGCAGTTGCCCGGACCAGACATAACACCCGTCTGGTCGGAGGATCCTCCCTTTTCTATGAAGGTTTGTGGGACTTTACACCCTGTTTCGCATACCTCCAAACCACAACTTTATACTACATAATTATGTCCTGTAAAGTGCTGCAATGCCTTGCAGTGCCGCAATATGAAATTAGCGATAAAAACTTGGAAAAAAACATTGCATGTAAAATTATGGAAAAACTATTTGAACAGCATAAAAAGTTTCGAGTGAAAACTTGACCTGAAACATTAATTGAAAAATTGAGGGTATGAAAATACAAACACTTCTATTTCAATAGAATTCCATGGGGATTGTAAGCTAACAAAAAAATATGTTACTTCACTAACTCAATCCCCTTTTCTTCTCCATCACGTATCTATAAATTATGCACCTATATGTAGGTATGTAATACAAGAAACATAAATACTACGAAACTGTGTGGATATCTATTCTAACATCGAGTAATGCAATATGTATAAGATATATCGTCTTGCACTGGTGGGGTGACCCTCTGCTTTTATGTAGCGATAGAGTAAAAATTCTTTATTTTGTTGTTTCTTTTCTTGTCATGGTTTCAGTTAGAATCAGAACAAAAATTCCTAACTCACTAGATCTAAAATAAATAATTAATAAAAGAAAATAATTAAAAACAATTTTGTATTGAATAATACATCATTGTATCATATCGTGCATTGTCATCCAAACTAAAGGTGAATGCAAAATTTCTGCTCAAAACCGGTCGGGGAAAACTAATTTACAATTCAATTGCAAGATTTTATTATTTTATTATTAAAAAGGCAAGAAAAATTAAAGCTAACTAAAATATAATATTGAAAAATACTTCGCGCACAAAAGACTAGCGGCATTGTATCAGAAATCAATAAATCTCAAAAATATTCCTTTGCATATTAAAGTCTTCGAATACTCAACCAAAACAGTTCTATTTTTGAAACAAGAATCGGGATTTCAGATGTTTTGTTTGCAAATTCGTCTTACCTTTTATGATTTTGACACAAAATACACACAGCCGAAGGTAACAAACAACGATAACGAATTTTGAAAGGTTTCGTATCGACAAACAAAATAATGAGACCCAATTTTGTAACAAGATTCCAAGTATCATATTCAACTAAACGATACTTTGAAAATTTCTCAAATTGAGTTGTTGACATTTGTTAACTTTATGTCTTGTCGTGCTGGAGTAAAAGTGGTTCCATTTATCTTTTGTGATATAAGATGATTACTTTAATTACATTGGATGCTATTTTTGTAATTCTTTTGCTGGAAGAATATATTACAAATGTTAAAATTATATCTACTTTTGCTGACACGCAATTAAACGACAAACAAAATTGAACTGATACCATTCACATTTTAAGGTTCAATAACCAATTACTAGGTATTTTTTTTAATTACCCATACTGCTCCACTGCTGTGCAAAGGCCTTCCCCAAATCCTTTCAAATAAGTCTAAATAATTGACTAACTCAGTGTTTCTTAAACTGCGGTCCGCAGACCCCCAGGGGTCCACAGTCTCATCTATGGCCTATTCAACAAAAATTAATAAATGCCCCCAAAATCTTTTAATCACTACGCTTACTTAGAAGGGTGAACATGCGCCAGAGGGCGGTGTCCGAGCCAGGGTTGAAAGGGTATCAAAATGTATGCCACTGATATCCACCAGACAACGGCACAGGAAAACCAAAGAAAAATCCAAATATCACTAATTTAATTGCAAAAAAGCAGCACTAACCTTCCAACGTATCATTATGAAAAAGTTTATTTATTTATTTGTAGTACTAAAATAAATGGTCCTTGAAATTGTGTTTGATTTTTAAGAGTCCGTGGACTGAAAAAGGTTAGGATACGCTGGACAAACTAATTATTTTATAAACTTTTTTTCTGACTGTATCTATTTTATTGCAATAAAATGAAAACAAGTATAAACTCACTTGTTTTCATTCAGAAAACAAGTTGAGGTAAGGCAAGTGCAATTTAATGGCAGTTATGTTCATTTTCATAGATGTATTACCTAAGTATGAAACATATTTTCAACCATTGTAGGTATTTCCTTATCTTGACTAGCAGTCCAGTATTGAAAAAGCGGGTTTGTGGGTGGGTAGGCAGGTTAAGGGAGCTACCAAAATTTCTAGTCTCACGTGCCTGATCTTTAGAAATCGAAGCCTTTGAGTTTGGCAAATCTCTATTCATTCTCGTTCAAGCTCTTTTGAGAGAATGGATATACAGCTACTAACAACATCTATTTATTATCAATTATCGGTGTCTTGTTGGCCCCAAAATACTGGCTAAGAACTCGCCTATCGTGCTTGAGGTCGTAGGTCCAAATCCGGGCATGTATCAATGAGACTTTTTAACCCCCGACTTAAAAAGAGGGGAGTTATAAGTTTGATGTGTGTACCTGTGTGTTTGTGTGTATATGTATTTGTGTATCTGTCTGTGGCATCATACGGCTCCTAAACGGATGAACCGATTTTGATTTCTTTTTTTTTTTGTTTGAAATGTGACTTTATTGAGAATGTAGTTATTGATCAAAAGTTATTGTTGTTTTACTGTTTGAATCGGGCTGCTTCCGCAAGATATCATTTCATAATTACGTGTTCAATTGATTGTCGATTGAAGCGTGTCTACTAATAGAAAAATTATGTAGCATGAAATAAACATTTGTCGTAAGTCTTTTTTTTTTAATTTTTCATATTCATATGTACTTTCTAAGTTTATCTTGGACATCACTAACAACAATGAAGGAAAACAAAAAATGTAACTTAATTTACTTTACTAAGTAAGATTGAAATCGCCGCCCCGTCTTGAGCAAGTGTGGTGATCAATGCTCGTGCCTTCTTTGTTCGAGAAGAGGTCTTTATCCAGCAGTGGGACAGTTGTAGGCGGGTATTATTATTAATAATTATCACTTATTTTATTCGTACTAAGAACAATCTTTCGTAGTTAACGAAGGCCTAAAAAACAAAAAAAAAGTTAATTAGAAAAATACATACATCTGATTTTGGTCAACCAGCTCGCGAATATGCGCTTACCTAGCAGTATAATGGCACATTTACAAAAAAAGCGAAATTGAGTTTTTACGGCCTAAGTGTTTAAAAGTGTATAATTTATAAAGTAGTAAAACGGCACGGTGTTAGTTTTCCTATTTGTTGAGAGAGGGCGTTCAGTGTCAATGTAGTACTTGGTACGTTCCCCCCACTTCCGCGCATAACAACGGCTTATTTGTCAGTTGTGCGGGGCGCTCCGCGAGGTGCAATCGCTTCTAAATCTGTGTTGGCGTAAGTGGCAAATGTGACATTTTATTAACATAATAAGTTAGTAGAAAAACGGCACATTTGACAAATGTGACATCGCTATTTTACTTAATATAATTCACATGGTAAAACAACGACTTATTTGACAGATGTGCCGTTATAATTAGATTACGTAAATATGTTATTGGTACTTATGTCGTGAGTTTGATAAGTGTTTTTATGTAAGGGTTAAAAGGCAGGTTGGCCTACTCTAAGACTCGGTCTAACTAATCATTATAAATGTTAAAAAGGCGTTAGAAGCCCTAAGTAGCAGTTTTAGAGTGGGCCGACCTACTCCCTAATCTTTATGCTTATCAAAATCAGAAGTTTAAATATCACTTTAAATTTTAGAAAATCAAATAAGGCGTTTGATATTACCTAATTATTGTAATAATGGCGAACCGAATGGAGCGATTGGTACGATTAGGAAAAAAAGGTTTGACTGCAGCACCTTTTTCTAAAACCAATCCTGACTTTAATAAAAGCGGTATGTATCTTAAATATTTTTTTTATTATCATTTCATTTTGAATATTAAAATTTAACAAAGGTTGTATTTATTACATCTTGTTATAATTCATACATCGTGCTATCTATACATCGCTTATAATCAAATATTTTTATAGGGGAAACAGCATCGTCAATGACAGTCGATATAATTGAACCTATAGCTTCGACCAGTAAAGATTTGGCGGAAGTTTCAATATCTCATTTGAACAGCAATACTTCTGATAATATAAATGTTCAGGAAATAGATGCTATTTGCGAAGGTACTGTGAATATGTTTTATAAATTGTATTTATGTATTTAATCTTATAATAATTCCTACGTATGTAGAAGTAAGCAGATGATTGTTATTGAATTAAAATAATTATACTTAAGGTACCAAAGAAGATGACCAATCAGTAGTGCCACAAAAGCGGAAACGTTCTATATCCTCATCGAGCAGTGACTCATCATCGAGTAGTAGTAGTTCTAGTAGCAGCTCAACGTCTTCATCGAGTAATTCATCCAGTAGTTCTTCAACGTCGAGTAAATCCCAGAAAGGAGGTACGTATATTAATACCATAATTATTTTCGGTTCAAAAGACAACAAAAAAAAATCTGAAAATGTTTTTTTTTAGATTTTATAGCAATGTTTTTTTCGCGCAAGTGTTGAATGTACGATCTCTAGCTGCGGTTCAATTTGAGGAAATTTTACTTTGCAGATTCTTTGCCGGATGATACCCATATAGAACAGTTAAGAAGAGCAAATACTTTTGATTATGAAGCACTTGGTATGATTGCACAAATTCATCCAGCCAATTTCACAGAGAAAAAGGTCCGTGTCGAATAGTAAAGGTCATAATCATGAACATACTGTGCAAGTACCTAATATTGCCTAAATGCTTATAGTTTTGTTTACTGCTTAGTCAATTAATAAAGATACTTAAAGGTAAAGTAAACTTCCTTATACCTAATTTCGGAGTGATAAGGTAAAACTTGATTTGAATCTGGATTTCATTATCGTACCTTTATCAGATAAAGGTACCTAATGAAATCCAGATTCAAATCAAGTTTAGATTCTAAACTTAAACTGTCAAGCTTTTAAGTGCTTTTGTTTTTAGAACTGAGAGTAACTATCTCACCACAAGTTTAAAAATGTACGATGATTACCCACCTTTACAATTAAGAGAAGATACGTGATTATACTTTATTTTATTTATTATAGTTTAATGATGACTATTTCTTAACGATTCACGAGCCAAATATAGGTTATTATAATAAATATTTTTGTTAAACTTTTTATGTATGTTGATTTCAAATAAAAACTTTTGTTTTCTATTAACCAATTGTCTTTATTTCTTGGTTTTCACATCCTATATAATTATGGCTTTGGAGACATAAATGACATTTTTGGAAGTTGTTAAAAGTATAACGGCACAATTGCATGGCTCTTCTTCTTCTTTGACTGTTATGAAGCAACTCCTGGAAACCTGAAGTGGATTTTTTTATCCCTACGTATCTATTAAGGTCTATACTAGTTGCTAAAGCCATAAAATCCATGCTAAAATGTAAAATGAAGTCATAACTGCGTTTCAAACATTTGTGAAATCTTTGAACCTCATTTCTGTAAAATAAGAAAAAAGTAGATGTGTCATTATACCGCTAGGTGAGCGATTCCTCCGTCTGCACTGCATGATTTTCCTCTGTTTACGTCTTTTTAGTTCGCTTTTTAAGCAGTCGTGTTTTTTGATTTTTCTAATTAACTTTTTTTATTTACAACTTTTTAGTTTTTTTTTATTAGGTACATTTAAACATATAAGTGTTATAAATTTTTGAAATCACCTCTTAAAACCATTTATTTTGTTACCCCACACGATGGGTATGGAAAAAAAAAAATTAACCCACACAAAATGGCGCCCAAAATCCGCCTTTTTTTTCTTTTCCAATTTTTATGTAGCCAGTGACAATCGCAGGGTTAAGGCGAATCGATTGACGTAAGAATCATCAAAATCGCCCAACGCGTTTGGTCTCTAGAACGCAACATAGGAACAAACATACATAAATAAATACATACATACATACATACATAGACTGATAAACACATTACCCTCCTTCGGCAGTCGGGTACAAAAAGAATAATCACATGGTCCACAAAATTATGTTCAGTACAATCCAAAATTTGGGGGAAACGAAACGGCCCCACTGAGAGAGTTTATCAAACTGGTCGCCGGCTAACGCTGGACAATCAACAAGATTGCACTGCACCTCGCTATCATGTATACAGGGGTGTCTGTGGCGAGTTTGGAACCAAGCATATTTATAGTAATATCAACCGAACGTCACTAAGTATTACACTTGAAGTACCAAAACCACCCTTACAGCTATACGAAATAGAAGTGCTGTTAGTGTCCAAAGTTGGTTTTGCGATTGACTGTAAAGGTATGTCGAGTGGTTTCATGCACAGATACTAACTATGGTTATGGTTATAGTTTCAAGGATATTTATGTGGCAGCATGTAACCCTATAGTGGTTGATAGATCTCTATTAGGGCGGCTATTGAATTTAAAGGCCAGTATAAAATAATTGCAAGGGGAGACGCTCTGGCATTTTCTGGCCATTGGCAGTGCGATTGAATCTATGAGAAATATTTCTAACTAGAATTATTGATTGAATAAAGATTATTTTGCGTGAAGATTGCCAAAATGTCAAAATGAAAGGGATTGATCACATGACATTTTGATAGCGCTTGTCATTCCCATACATTACAAGTATTTATTTAACTAAATTGAACTGATACCATTCACACTTTAAGGTTCAATAACTAATTACTAGGTATTTTTGTCATTTTTTTTTACTAGCCCGTACTGGTCCACTGCTGGGCAAAGACTTTCCCCAAAACCTTTCAAATAAGTCTTAATAATTGACTAACTCAGTGTTTCTTAACCTGTGGTCCGCGGACCCCCGGGGGTCCGCAGTCTCATCTATGGACTATTTAACAACAATAAATAAATGCCACCAAAGTCGTGTAATCACTTCATCACCGTTTACCATCAGAGGCTCTAGATAAAATGTCATTCCATTAGCGACGGTGATTGTCAAAATGCCAAAATGAAAGGTATTGATCACGTGACATTTCGATAGCGCTTGGCATTCCCATAAATTACAAGTATTTATTTAACTTGCAATGTATGTATGTACAAGTAAGTGTGTTCGGGCCAAATCTTTCAACAGAATTTTAAAGCAGTTATCCTCCACCGATTAAAATGTAATTTTGCATACACGTTTAATTTGGATGACAATGCATGGTTAGCTAAGTGATGTCATTCTAAATCCAATATGGTGGACGGTCCAAGATGGCGGACTATTATTTTTTTGTGCTCTGCCCTGATATGTGTATCAAATGAAAGGGTTAGCTGAGAAAAATACGAAAATAGCTTGTTTTGAAAAAAGATTTTTAATGAATAATTTTATTTTTGTATTTTTTTTCTTACTCATAGCGACATTTTCTTTGATACGAGTAATATGTCAGATTTCTTATGCCTCGTGTGAGATTGTGGTTAAACAAGAGCCTATCACTAAAAAACAAAATAAAGCGGATTTTTAAACCACTTACGGTTTCAAAACCTATTCTTGATGCTATAAGTTGTATAAGCAACATACGCTGAGTGCGTACCTACAGACATACCATTACAATATTGTATGTCTAGCCACCACCATCTACTTATAGCTACTATCAATCGTCGCTGCACCCTCTCGCCATATATCAACAAATAAACATATTCGTAGGGAGGGTCGGCGAAGGGAGTGTGTAAAATAATTAGTTTTGGTCTGGTATAGTGTTAGTAAACAATGTTTGTTTGAATTGTTTGTCTTTTAGTTCACGGTCACGATTTGAATGGGCATTATTGATTGTTATTTTTTTTAAGAGCAGTGGTGTTGCAGTGTTAACGGTCCCAACTTACATGTCGCAGGTCCTGGGTTCGAACCCAGGCAACCGATTTACTTTGTGTAAATTATTTCATCACCACTCCTCTAAAAACGGTGAAGGAAAACATCGTGAGGAAACCGACATGTCCTAGACCCAAAAATTTGAAGACATGTGATATCCACCAACCCACACTGGGCCCGCATGGTGGATTAAGCCCCATTCCCTCTCTCAGAGAGAGGAGGCTTGTGTCCCTGCAGTGAGGATTTTGATGAGTCGGGCGTAAGTTTGGTGTGGTAGACTGAAAACTGAAATAGTTTATTTCAAATAAACCTTAGAGGTACTTTTAAATTTTCAAACAAAAAAACATGAATCTGGTTGCAAATTCGCAAGCGTCAGTAGGTCTCAATGGAGAAGAATTTGCAAGCATCTCCACGGACACTCTTTTCCATCAGTTTTAATTACAGGTATTTGGTTACATCATTCTTGTTGAAAAATACATATTGTGAGAACGATGTGATAAGACGTGTAAATAAAAGCGTCTAGAGTAACAAACAATTTAAAAATATACAATAACAGGCCTTTATGACCAAACCCAACTGATGGCGCCCGTTCACGAACATAACGCATGGATCGGCACCACTCAGCTCAAACATCATGTGAAGGGAACCAAATGATCCAACACATGTCTTAGCAGTAGGTAGCTATCAAGGGGGAAAAAGCTGAACTATTCACTAGCTGCTTTTTACGGTGGCTATGCTCCCGTGAGAGTGTCCCACAAGACATCTACATTGCATTTACCCACGATGAAAGATCTCCGTCAGTACTAATCCGATAACAAAAATACTTTCAGTGATCTTTCACACTACTCAGGCAGAATCCTCTAAAAAATATAACAAACCTGTTGTTTTCTATGAATTAACCTTGCAACACTTCTATATGTGCAGGGAAGACAACTAATATTTGCTAATAAGGTTTCTCAATTTCTTTAAAATTTTACATTGTCCTTCCATTGTGTTCATCATCAATTCACCATCCTGCTGTCCTTATTCCAACTTGCTTGGGCAGCATACCTTCTTCTTCTATACAGATACTGACTTACACGGCGTTTCACTCAATAAGTTTAGAAGAGCAGTCTCGGATGTACGGGAGTGCGCAAATCCTTCAACTTAGTCTAATTACGAACATGTACATTCTACTTCTTTTTTTATTCTGTCTATTTTTCATTTTGTATGTTTTTATTTTTACTATATTTTTAAGTTTAGATTAATACTTATATTTTGACATTTTTACATAATTTTGTTTTTCAGACCATATGGTGTAAGCTGCGTATACCTGTAATAAGCATACATACCAGCACCTTTATTTTAAAATCGTTTACTACAAACTTTTTCGTATGTAATGCTGTTGGTGTACCTTATAATAAATAAATAAATATATCTCTGTTCCCGTCATCTCAATAGCCAACTCCATACTAGCAACTCATCTATCAGAGAATCTATCAATGTGTTATTGTGTCATTCATGTTTCCTTGGCCATCATTTCAACTTACTTTGAAATATATATAGTACAATCACAAAAAAAATCACCATTTTATTACTATAGGTTGGAAGTTTCTTCGTAAAAACGTACGAAATGCTTCCTGATACCATACGGAAAATAAGGAGATTATGAAACGTTCTCGTAATAATGAGCAGATTTTCCTTGAAGGAAATGTTGAGAGGAATAAAATAAGTGCTGGATGTGGTAGTGAATTTGAAGCATGAACATGGAGGACCTTAGAAGTAAGTTTGGAATAGATGAGGAACGTGTTTAGGTATACTACTACAGCACAGAGTATTAATATATTTTTATTGTTTTATACGAAACACAAAGCAAAATCTATTTAGCTGATCGTATATATGTCGAGCCCTTACTTGCAACTTATTGTAAACGAAATTTTGCAAAAATGTGTTTTATATCTTAAGCGATAGTAGTTTAAAGTAAAAATTGCTTTTTGAAGTATATATCGGTTACTATTAGTCGGCGGTAAGGTCTTGATTTAGTAAAATGGAGATTGTAAATCTCAGTCCTTTACTTTTAATCAATAGGTTCCTATGTTGTATGACAATGCCTTAAGCAAATCGTTGAGGGTATGATTTTCCAGACGCCCATCATTAAAATAAACGTGTAGTACAGAAATAACAGATTTGTACCTGTCAGTTTGTTTTATCATAAAATTATGAAAAAAATACAAAAATATTTTTTAAAACCTTTCCGGATACAAGGCTATTCTCCGAAAAGAAATTAAAGATAATCACATCCTTAATAAAAAAAATCCGTCTTCAAGCAGTCAAGATGCTCATTCTCGGTAGATGCTATCATCAACGAAGAATTCTCGTAGATCTATATCTACGAGAATTCTTCGTTATACATCCAATATCATTCAACTTCAACATCAAAATAACGATCAACATACATAACATCACGTCTATATTCCTAGAAGGGTTGGCCAGAGGTGCAAATTTAGTCAGGGTTGGGCAGTATTTGTATTACTTTTAATTAAAATATGTTCAACGTAGCACAAATCTAGACTCTGGGCTGGAAAACCTAATAACACATAACTCGACCCGAGAATCGAATTCAGAACCTAGGTACTGAGGTTGAACCCTAGCCCTATCCAGTCGTCGGTAGTCGATTTGGCACCGTTGCCGTTGGAGAGACTGCAGTACAGCCCTTATCACGATCAAATCGAAGGCTTTCTCGCAGTCCACAAACGCCAAGCAGAGAGGCAAGTTGTATTCTTCTTTCTTCTGTATAAACTGCCGCAGCGTTTGATCTGGGAGCACTAAGTCTAGTGCTTACGACCACTAGCCTAGCAAGGCAACAAGGTAAAATAACGATCAAAACAGAAGAAACAAGTGCTTGAACAGACAGAAACCTTAAAAAATCCTTTTCTTAACAAATCTTGGCATATCTTAATATCGCATTTCAAACAGATGCGAAATTTTCTGATTTACTTAGAATCGATCGAAAGAAATCCATACTCTGTACAGTTTTTGTAGGTTTTCATGAGGCAACTTCTCTAGAATTTATCATTATACTGAAGTTTTGAGCAACATTTTGAAGAATATCTTCAAATTAGGATTTTTATATTCTAAACTAAAATTACAAGAGAACATTATTGTTTGCTTGTTTGTATACCGGACGACGCAGCATTGTAATGCATCTCACAAGGTGGACCGATGAACTGGTGAAGGCACCGGGACTCCGCAGGATGCGAGACGCACAGGACTGGTCGACGTGACTTTCAGCTGAAATGGTGACGATCTGATCCGACCACGATAACGGTCGCTGATTGCCATATTAGCTACTTTTTATCTCAGTTCATGCAGAATATCATTGAACATCGACGCCAACTTGCCGGCCTGTCGGTTATGTATCGGTTACATTTCGGAGAGTGTGCGATGGAACTGCACAATTTGATTCCACCTAGCCCTTTTCACTATCGGACCACAAGACGTACGGCAATGTGCCATCGGTACATAGTGGCCATCCAACACAAAACTTTTTTTTAATACTTACTATACGCACAGCTAAGGAGTGGCATTCCCTGCCGGAAATTGCCTGTCATTCTTGTTGGAAAATAACATAATTATGTGAGAACGATGTAACTAGACGTGCACGTAAAAGCGTAAAATACACAACCTCAAAATACAATAATTAATTAAAAACAGGCCGAGGTAACCAAGTTATGTCCCATCCCATCTGATGCCCGTTCACGAACATGACGCATGGATTGGCATCACTCAGCTCTGAAGGGAACCGAATGATCCAACACATATGCCATCATCAGAGAGACATTTATGAGAGAATGACACACTCAACTTGAAACTTTACCTTTATGAAGATATGTGTATGTGCAATCATTTTCCTTTAAAATATCCACAAGCTTTCTTCAAACCATAATACCAAGGGACCAATTACATAAAAAGGAAAAAAAAACCTATCGAGAATCGATCAAAAACTTATCCTTATTCCCAAAAAACGATAAACGATAAACCATCAACTCTTCACGATCCCAGTTAAAAAATATTGCAAGACGAACTTGTTGACAGCTCGCCAACCTTCGGCACATCGTTTATCAACGTCTGGCAGAAGAGCGGGGTATTATTAGCAACGACAAATGGTTGGCGATCGCTTATCTATTGATTCGAACATCCATTCGGTAGGATGTGTTAATATTGTGTTGGTTTTTTGGGGGCCCGTGGGGTTTAGTGAATGTTATCTTGTCAAGTAATAAGCAATAGATATGTTTGATTTGAATTGTGCATTCTAAAATCATTGCTGCAGAAATTTTCATAAACTCGTCTACTCAATAACGATATAAATAATATAATAACATGAATATTGTAAACAAAAACAAGCCTATATACAAATACAAAGGGGAGAGGGAAAAGGGCTCATTGTGCCTCAAAAATTAGTCCACATCGATGTCAATGGGAAACTTGCTCAGATCGCTGGCAGCATTGCCACGTTGGGTGACAATGCTGATTCTCTGACCGAAGAAAAGGCCAGCCTCTGGTCACGTGAAGACTCGACGGGCTTTGTGCTAATGTCTCGAAAAACTCGATGCGCATTAGGACCCCATGGACCTAATTTTTCAACCACAAACGGCTCAAACAAATAACTTCCAATAAGGTTGTTATATTTGCGCTGTTTGAGGTTTTATGCACCAGTAGCATCCCGCCGTGCTAAAAAGATGGGATGGCGCAGGGGTTTCGTCAAATGTTGCATCCTACACCAAAGGCCTATCCACCTCCCCGTCATCCCGTCTGGTCTCTTCCCATCCCCGCGTGCCAAGCCCGACGAAAGATGTCATTAATGCTGTCCTGCCGTGATATCCGGCCAGCGCTCCTACTGCAGGATAGGCCATGGTGACAAAGGCGGTCGACTGCTTCACCACATTGACATCGCTGTGGAAGTCCATTAGGAGCACCAAAACGCAATTAAATTAGATTGAATTATCAAAATAAAAAGCATTGCATTGAATTACCTCCTTGGTTTCCTATGTAAGGTCAAAAACGATATTATAAGCCAGACATGTTTCAAAATGCTGTTTTGTGTATACCGGTCCCAAGATGTTTTTTTAATATCCAAAAATAAATATGTAGCGAAATAGGAAAATAATATTTTCTTGCTGAACCCGAGCACCGAATAGCAACGGTACATAATTACGTGACCATTTTTTTATTATCCCCACGAAACGAATATTACGATAACATATTGTGGCCAAAAGATATCATTTTTATGGAAATTCCTTGCGTTAATATAATATTTTACGAAATACAGAAAATATTGTACGAATATTACAAATAAAATACAGTGAATCATTTTTTTCGGGGTTTTCGTGTAAAGATGAGAAAAATCTTCGCTTTATGATTGGGTATATAAATGAAATGTTCGTTCTTTTGGTGAGTTATAGGATTTTCCTTGTAAATTCCTACCTTTTGTTTTTATTCATACTAATATTATATGGAAAATTATTAACCGGACGAAAAATATAATATACTGAATGGACGACTAAGTAAGTAACTATTTATCCGGTTTAAGTAATATCTTTTAGGAGGTTTTTGTGAGCTATCGTAATAATATTGTTACAAACTAATTGTATTTGGGGTTCTATTTTTTCAATTTTAGCATATTATTCTTTTGAAAATAGCTGAACAACCATCGAGGCGACATCGCTGTGCAGCGCGGGAGTTCGGGTGTATTCGTGTTTTCAACGAATAAGTCCAAGAGCGAGCGAAGCGAGCTCGGGAGCTTAGAGAACCCCGACATGGATAGGTTAGGTTCGAAGAGGATGACGGGAGCTGAAATGAGCGAGCAAAGCGGACGATCTTAGCTCCCGTCATCTCCTTCATGTTAGGTTACTTTAGACCCTGCAGACAGAAAAACGACCCCGCTCAGCGGATCTCCGTCGACAAACTTTTATTTTCAAGACGCTATTTTAAACATAAGTATTCGCCCACTGTTTGTCGCTCACTATTAGTATATCAGGTAGTTAGTATTTCAAAATCAAAATCATTTTTTTTATTTCACATAGGCCTACATGGGCACTTATAAAATGTCGACAAAAGGTGCACGGTTCGGGTTGGTCGTTTCCTATGGAGAAGAACCGGCGAGAAAGTCCATGGTTACTCTTTTAAAAATGGTTTGGTTTTACAATATTAGTACTTAGATATGGGGGGACAACGTAGGCCCGACTTATGACAATAAGTCGTAAGAAATGTTGTTATCAGTGCTGTAACTATTCTTAGCAAAGGGCTATAAAGATGATTGAAAACCATTGTAAAAAGTCTAATTAAAACAAGGAAAGAAAAAATGAGATTGACAATAGTTAGAGACATCCACATATTTCAGTAAGCCATATTCAGTATTTTTTACACCTTTTATTTGAATATATTATCGCTCGTTTAAATACTATCCATATTATATATGCGAAAGTAACTATCTGTCTGTTTGTTACATCTTTACGTTTTAACGGCTGAACCGATTTCAATGAAACCTGGCACACAGACTAACTATATCCACACACATGTGCGTGTGAATATATAGGATACTTTTTATCCCGGGAGGACTGAGAAAAAGTACTAATATAAATATAGTAAATACTGGGGGACTTGAGGTAATATTCATACGGGCGAAGTGCCTGGTAGAAGCTATTAATAATAATTCTAGTATTGATATAAAATACTGGTTAGATAAAATTCAAGGTTGTTATCACGGAGTATCTTGTCACTAGGGGTAATTTGAGATCGTTGAACTTCTAGATAATATCTAATTAAAATTCGACCGCCATAACTTGCCATAGTACTTAAAGACATGTCAAGGTCATTAAGCTTGTAGTCTGATTAACAGTAAAATCGATCATAATTGAGAATTAACATTATTTGAATTAAAATTATTTTTTTATTTAGGGTCTTTCACCGCTTCAGTGCCGACACGGTAACTTTCTCAAGCATACTCCTTAGTAACGGCTAGGTTAAAAGGTTTGAAAATTTTTTTTTTATTGATTTATGTCTATTCGTCTTGAAACATGCTTTTATTTATGTGTATTCCTATGAATAGTTTTCCTTTAAAAATAGTACATTATGGTACAAGTGTGTAATGTTAGGGATTACCGCTGAGGCGCCATTGAGATCCGAGCCGTTACGTGAGGGTCTTAATAGAGCCGAGGACGGTAATCACAACACACGCGTATCATACGACGTTTTTCAACACACTTGTGAAGAAAATAATACAAAAAAAATCATTTTCAACAGTGAAAACGAGTTGTGAATTTTTTTTCGCAATAGCGGGAAAAATAAATCAGTTTTCCTATGCGCGCGCATTTAAAAATGGCAATCGGCCATAGACTAAAAGATTATTTTTTTGGCTTTTCGCGGATAGCGTTTTAGCCACGTCCAAAATGGGGAATTTCAAGTTTTCTTCATCACAGAGAAAAACAAAAGTTTTATTTGAGTGAAAGTTTTATTTATTACACTACAAGTTGAAATTATCTATTTAAATACGAAGTTGCATGAAATGAGCAAGCAATAGGTAGATACATTAATTTATTTGTACTATTGAGCACGATCTTTTTTGTATCAAAAATTTTTAAAGAACATAGCAACTTAACTCTATAACTCACTTGTGAATAATAGCAATGAAAAAGTCACAGTTTGATTACAGGTGTCATTATGTGCCTAATTGCGGTGAAATTAGAGCCACTTTATGAGCAAGTGTGTTGAAAAATAATGAACAACACGCTACTTTTGGTTACTCTTACAAAACGACTTAGATATTTAAAAATATTTTTACACAGAAAAATTGATGGCTAGAATTTCTAAATAACTGAAATAGCATATGTAAATCACACTTCTCACTAATATTATAAAGGGGAAAGTCTGTGAGTGTGTTTGTATGTTTGTTAATTCTTCACGCTGAAACGTATGGACGGATCTGGAAGTTTGGCGCAGATATAGATTATAGTCTGGAATAGCACATAGGATACTTTTTAATACCGGGAATATGTTCCCTTGGGATAATTTTAGAGATTCACGCGGGCAAAGCCACTGGCAGAAGCTAGTCAAAGAATATTTTGCAAACAAAACTGTCCTAAAGGAAGTTCAATATTGATATTCTGGCTCCGAGCAGGCGCACGGTCAGTACCGCGTTAACATTGGGGAATATATACGCCCTAAGTGGAAAACATAGATTCGCAAACGTGGTTCTTGAGGATCTAGGACCTGAGAATCCCTACAAGTACCTCAAGTGGACAAACGTAAGGAAGGTCATTCTCAGGCTAGGAAGAGTGACTGGCTAGTAGCAGTTGGAACTTTCAGAAAGAAGAGAAAAGCATACTAAAATTTGTCTTCATCATCGTCGATATTTCACCCTAAAGTCGTCCACTGTTGGACATACTTGCCCAAATGGTTGCCGCATCTACGGTCCAATGCTTTCGCAGGAGATCGCTCCCGGAGCTCTTAACAGTCCATCGGTCCACAATGTGGAAGGCCTTCCAACGCTTTTGCGATGAAAATAAAAATCTATCTATACCAAGCTTTATTCCCAAGAATTCTCACTATTCGAACCAAGCTCTATCATAAACAACTATTATCTCTTTTCAATATCAATTCCTTTAAGCCGCGAACATTATCGTACATCGCTTTAAGCGCTTATTGCACACTCACACGGCGCTGGACAAAGCGCTGAAAGTGCTGCGGTTTTCAGTATCAGCAGTCGGAAATGTTGCAGCGAGGTATCGCGGAATGAATTGAATCGATGAAACACAACAGCTTTTACGCGAAGGGAGAGTTTACACGGTTAATCAGTATGTGCTTTCCCTGAACGATGGGACAAAACAGTTGTGGGCAGATTACGAGTAAGGTGTCCGTGATCCGTGTCCGTGATTTAAGTGCCGAGTTCAAAATGTTCTGAATTATTACAGATTATGATGAATAGAGTTCGGATATAGTGCGTAAGCTTCCCTATAAGGAATACTTTGGCTACTTATCAGCTTGCCGCGCTTGACTCAGTGGAACGCAGAGCTAAGAGGCTCATTGGCGATGTTGAAATGGCTCATCGCCGCAAGGTTGCCTGCTTGTCGGTCTTCTACAGACCGTACTTGTGAGTGTGCAAGTACTCCACGAACTCATCCCACCGGCCCTCTTCTACCATGGGACATCTAGACGCACTGCAAGTTATCATCCTTACCTGGTTGCCATGCCACCAATTCGCACCAAGCTCTTCCATACAACCTTCATAATGCGCACAGCGAATGAGTGGAACTCACTAACTGCGCCTGTGTTCCGAACACATTCAACCCGAATCTCTTCAAAATTAGAGTGAACAGGCTTCTTCTGGCTAAGCTCACTCCATCGTCGACTCTGTCTCTGTCACCTCTGACATAGACTAGAGTCAAGAGCAAACCCAACTCAAATAAAAAAAACACAGATAGGGCTACTTTCGAATTAATAATTTTCCTATGGATGCTTATAAACCATTCAATTTTGATCACAGTTACTGTTATTGGTTTTCAACCGTTGTAATTATAGAATAAATAAATAGCATACCATCAGAAAAGAGAACAGTAAAAGGTAAAATATCAAAATATCTATGCGAAAAATACCACTAACTTTTTAAAAGCCCAACCCTTTCACACTTACTTACCTAACAAGACTAGACTACTGTCACACCTAATATAATAATAGAGACCTGTCCCTCCCACACAAAGAGGCTTTTAAGGGTCTGTTTCACCAAACACGGTGCGACCGACGGCTGATCGTGTGGTGGTAACACACTGTAATGCGTCTCTCACCCCTTCCCCCTCATTTGCATGGCGATCTCAACGCTCCTGCGGTTTGTTAATCTTTTAATGGAATTAACCCACGCCCGCCGATGTCACTAGCAAAATAGCGGTGGAGGGAACTAAAGAGCTGGATGGGGTAGGTCTTAATCTTAGTATAAGAGTTGAGTTGTTATTTCAGCGGGAATATTGAAGGCTGACTATGCAAGTCTCTCTCCGTACTGAATAATGCTTTACTGAACTAGTGTGAATAGTATGCTACTCAAACTAGTTCAGTAAAGCATTATTCAGTACGGAGTTGCAGATAAATAAAGTGTAAACTCCAGACATAATTAGAATGAATCTGAATAAGAAGACACAAAAACGATTTTATGGTACCTAGATGACTTGCTTTCTTAGAAATGTGCATATGTACCAGCAGCTCTATCTCCGATTTTCTCAAATGAAAAATTCCTATCCGGGAGATTTAGATTTCCGTCGACAAAGAGCAATTCTACGCGAAAAAAAGCACGGCTTTTTCCAGATTAGTGGCCAATTAAATTTAATGTGCGAGCTTAATTTAAGCCGAAGATTTTATAAATTACTTGCCGGGGTCTGTGTTCCCTATCCTATAGCTACAATCTAGGGTCTTTAAGTCAAGTGTGAATAGGATTCACCGAGGCAAGCGTGCTTCACCGTCGTCCACGTCATCGCTTATCAGCAGATGAGATAGTGGTCAAGCGCGAGAGTCATCATCATCATCATCATCATATCAGCCGAAAGACGTCCACTGCTAGACATAGGCCTCCCCCAAGCGTCGCCACATTGACCGGTTCCGTGCGTCCCACATTTAGCGGATCCCCGCAACCTTCACCAGGTCGGCAACCTTCACCAGGTCCGCAACCTTCACCAGGTCAGCGTGAGAGTACCGAAAAAAAAATACTTTTGACGCAACGACGTCTACAATGATAATTCTTCTACACTCGACTTTTGCAGCACTAACAGTGCCACTTCCAGCAACTCTAACTCCATACATTTGCCTAGTAGATTGTTTCGTTCCTTGCATAATTACTTAGCTTTTGTTACTTAATTACAAAGAGAGGAGTGGGGTTTTTAGCACAATGAGATGAACGGTTAAAAGGCTGATTTATATTATTTGCAACAACATTAATGTTGTTGGCAAGGCTAACTAAAATGCCTAAAAGGGGTTGAGAAACTTTGGATTACGACGATTCTTGCCAAATCTTGATAGATTTGAATTATGAGTATGTTGACTATGCAGAATCACGTAAGATACATTATTTATTTTTATGACAAACTAGCTGTACCCGCGGCTTCCTGCCTTTCAACTGCCTACCCTACCTTACTTACCTTCCTGCCTATCCTACCTACCAATTTTTATCTAGGGTCATTCTTTCGCGGAGAATCTTAACACCGCCATTCAGAAAATGACTTCAAATGCACAACGCCATCTATCGAAAATGGCGTTCAACTGTCCGGGTATCTGAATTGCGTGTGTTGTGATAATTTTACTTCTTGAACACTTTAAATTTATCTATCGCGAAAATAAATTCATGCGGGCGGGCCTCACACCGAATGATGGGCTTCTACGAAAGAAAAATTGATAGGTATAATACCTATGCACTACAATCCGTGCGAAGCCGGGGCGGGTCGCTTGTTTTATTATAATTTAGGGAATACGATAGCTTCAATTGCCATTGCATCTAGTTTCTCTTATTTCTTCAAGTTGACTGCATAAGTCAAGAAAGCAATTACTATTTCTGAATGCTTTGTCAAAAGAAAGCTGACATGTACGAGGCTACCTTCTAAAAAATTTCGACCTCGCTTCGCTAGCTCTTATTTTTATATTATTTATTGTATATTGTGCATAAGTCAGCTAAGTGACTCCTATTTCGTTCAGAAGCTATGGTGAAAAGAAAAACTTTCCAAAGTTCTAAAATTTTCGACCTCGCTTCGCTTGCACTTGCATCTAAAGATCCCTTAGTGAACTATGAAGCAAACATTAAGATTTTTACAAAAATGGTAAAATTATAATTAGTACCTTTTGCAAAGTAGAGTTATTTATGGTAAGGAGCACCAGAAAAACAACGTCATTGTTTAAAAATTGTTGTTTATGCAACGGCCATATTGTTCGGGTCAATCACCGAACAATAATAAACATGTCAGCGTTATAGCGACACCGCACTCTATGCCTTGAATATTTTATGTACTACCTAAGTAAAATAGTCAGTACGCTTTCGGATAGCATATCGGGCGCGACTCAACCACATCTCATTGACCTCATTAGTTTTAATCGTTATCCCATTTGAGTTACTAAAATATATCTATATTTATACGATTTAATATTAGTTTATCTTAATCTCACCCCAACCCCGAACATTGGTCCTTCGAGCCGGATCTAAACCAGAGACCTATGAGCATCTGGTATATAACAGGGGTTATTAAAACACGAGTGTGTTTTTATCACACGAGGCAAAGCCTGATAATAGTATCACACGAGTGTTTTAATACCCAAGTATATGCCGTTGCATACACAATGTTATCTTCACTCATTTATTTGAAATAAAACAAAAGTGGAAACGGAAAAAATATGTGGTATGGCGGTAAATTTAGATTCTCATTGCGCATGACTGCGCAGTGTGCGCATCCATATACAGTAACACTATTTTTCTACATTATAATATCAATGAGCTCATACGCGCCAATAAATTAAAAAGTTATTTTATGAAGCAATTGTTTGAAAATCTAAGGAAAATGGTGCACTATAATGGTTTCTTATTTAATTTTACCTATCCACGAAACAAATGTACGTGTATATACAATACTTTTTTAATTCATATTTGAAACATTACGTTGTGAATGTAGATAAAAATGCTTTAGCTTATGTTACATCGGTAAAACTATGTTGCAAAAGTACTTAAAAAACTAAAATAAACATTTTTGTAAAAAGACTTTAAAAAACCAAGTTTTACCGATGAACTTGTTTTTGACATTATTTTTTTAACCACTTTATATTTAAGAACCAAGGATTCCTTGAATAGCAAATCAAGGGCGCCTCTATAGAATTTGCTGCGGGCCACGTGCTTGCTTAATCCGCCACTGTTCGCCAAACTGTCTCAAATTATCAAGGACAACCTTCAAACGGTTTCCAAGTTTTCGATTCATAAGCAATTAAGTATTTAAGTAAATGTCTAAGACAATCATCAAACTCTGCTGCTAGAATATCTGGCAACCGGTCCAAGTTAAAGCCAGTACCACAAAATTACGACAGCTAACTTACAGTGCGACAAAGTTTAAGTTAGTGTGTGCAGGCAAGTTAGTAGCTCGTCACAGCCATTTAGTGAGCTAATCTTTAGCTTCTATCTTGTTCAAAGAACGAGCATTCTCACTTTTGATTCCTTGAAAATAAAGGGTTTTTCAATTGTCGCGTGTAGATTTTGGCGGCCCGTGGTAGCCATTTTGTTTTGGTGACATCTATCATATATTTTGTTTATTATTCAGTTATTTATGCCAAATCACCATGACAAGTTACACGAATGAGATGCATGAATGTGAGTGAAGCAAAAGAAGTATGTAAGGATCGCAGCAGGTGGCGTTCTGTAGTTTCTGCCTACCCCCATGGGAAAAAGGCGTGAGTTTATGTATGTATGTAAGTTACACGATTGAATAGCACGTTCAAATGATAAAACTTCTGCATGAGCGATTTGAGGGTAAGGTTATCTTTCGCAGGGGTAATGTGAATTGGCCACCAAAGTCATGCGATTTGACTCCGCTAGACTTCTTCTTGTGGGGTTTCTTGAGGAGGCAGGTATATGCAAACAAACCACAATCGACCGATGTCCTTGTTAAAAATCATTTTGGAATTTTTTCGATCCACCGTCTGCAGTTTACGTAATTCCCTAAAGGTGAACACAAACACACACAGGCCATAGCTCAAATTCAGCCGGATATATGCAGAAGAGTCATTGAAAACTTGGACCACTCGGATCCGTGCCACTGCAAATAGCCGAGGTGGGTATTTGAACGATATCATATATTCCACACTAGGGCCGGTTTCTGAGGTAAGTAAGTATGTGCTTATTTAGATTTAAGCATCTGTCACTTTTGATCATCTGCCACTTTAAGTTTTCTGCGATGCTGAGCAAGGTTTGAGTATACGTAGTCTAGTCATGCCAAAGTATACCTTATGTCATACAAAAAACCTTCATTGACGTTCAATCGGGTTTCACAACTGAGAAAAACACATTTGATCATTCTCAAATTCTCAAACCGTTGTCAACGTTACAAAATCAGTTTAGCCAAATTGGGCAACTTTTCGCCATTTAGGCTTAGGCTCGGAAGGTTTGCCGAGGCGACAAATTTTTACGATCGGGGACTGGCAATCAAAATACTTTTAACAGTTCATCACTATTCTTATATTAACTTCAGTTGCGACAACACAGGGAAAATAAAGAAATGCTGATAAATGTTTTATGCGGAACCAATAATGATTATTTTGTCAAATGCATTAAAGTTGATATTAGCTTCTAGTGTGTTCAAGGCAACAATGGAAATTTACGTTTCGTAGAATGTTTCGTGGTTTTAGTGAATAGGACCACTATTCACTAAAACCACGAAACATTCTACAAAACATAAATTTCCATTGTTCCCTTCAGTTGTCTTCAGTTTTATATAAAAGGCAAAACGAATTTTTTGGCGGATTGGGGCTCGTCGAGTCGGGCTACACTGGTTGCATTTGCCAGTTGATAGTTGACAAGCCTTTGCTCAAACGTTAATCAAGCGAAATAAATACAAAATAATAAATGAAAACTTATAAAACGAGTGATGAAGATACATCCTTGTCTTCCTTAGAGATTACTCAACGAAGACCTATGCGTGGCAGAAGAGTCTTCGACCTGAATTATCGAAAACATTAGATTGGATGCAAATATATCACGCATGATAGATCTAAGATGCTCGAAGAACGGATGGTCGATGGGGCTGAAAAGTTCTGGAGTGGCGACCGCGTGGCGGAATACTTAGCAGAAGGGAAGCGTCTGCAGACCAATGTCGAAACACGAAAGACGCACAGGACCAGTTGATGTGGTGAGGCTTGGGGAAGGTCTGTATCCGGCAGTCTTTCGGCAGAAATGATGATGATGATGAGTGAGATCTTCAACAAAAATATTTAAAAGTGCCAGTTTTTGTGTTTGTGGTTGCCAGTAGCTTTTCCTGCGCGAAAACCGAGAGCTATCCTACAGGAACTATGTGAAAGATGAAGATGGTACCAAACTGGTATCCAAGAGATGGAAAAAGAAGCTGTGGAAGACAGTGTTAGAAATGGGAAAGACTGCGGTCCAAGATGTAGGCACAAAGTGTAAGCGATGGCGCACTGTGGTGTTGATGAGTAGCTCAGGAGAGACCACAGTGGATACTGTTAGCCCTATGCCAAGAGGCACACTGAGATTAGGGACTTTTTATAAACTATAAAGATGTATTGTATAGAATACAGTTTTATATCTCTGATTTCAGAATAAAAGGCTTCGTTATTTCGTTTATTTATTATTATATCAATTTATAATATTTATATTTTATTATTAAATCGTTTTATTATTAGTCATTGTGTAAGAGTAGAATGGATGGCCGATGGGGCCAAAAAGTTCTGGAATGGCGAACCGTAAGACTATACGTTGGAAGGCCTCCCACTAGGTGGATGACCTGGTTAAGATCGCGGGAAGGCGCTGGATGCTAGACGCTCAGGATCGGACAATGTGGCGACACCTAGGGGAGGCCTATGTCCAGCAATGGACGTCTTTCAGCTGAAATGATGATGATGAAGAGCAATAGCGCACAGATAAACTTATATATACGGACACGCACTAGCAGCTAGGCCGCAGCGGTCAGGTCGCGGCGGCCATCGAGATAGATACATTAGTATGAAATATAAGCATAGAGCACGCGCACCTGGCCGCACGCGGCCAGCGGCCCCACCTAGCCGCAGCGGCCCCACCAAGCCGCAGCGGCCAGCGAGATCGAAGCGACGCATTTGCGGCCCGTGTTCAGTCGCTGGCCGCTGCGGCAAATCGCAATCCCTGCGGCCGGGCCGCACCTCGTGGCCGCGCTGCCGGGTCGCTAGTGCGCTATTGCTCTAATTAATAGGATGTAAGTAGGATCCACAAGACAAGAAAACATTACAACGATGAAAATGTGTATAGAATTTGGCTTTTGTATGATTCAATTTAGGTATCAGTACAATAAAGACGATAACAACATGATAAGTCTCGTTTATTTATTATTGTACAAAATAAGCTGACAGATATTATATTGTTCGTTAACACATATTAAAACACAGTCCTCCTTCATAATATCCGACATATATCCAATGGCACCGACCCTGGCTAATATTGTTTTCCTTCGGAGGCTCTTCGATGGCTAGCAAAGCCAGCCGTCTTGAAAACCCAGGTCACTCATTAAAAATTTCATCACAAAAGTCCACATTTGGTGGTAAATAACAATTAGAATCAGATTCCAATGCAGATGCACGAATTCTGTGTGTGTGTCGGTTCTGTTCCCTCTTGAGAAATCTTGTGAAATTCTGAGTAAAGTATTCTGTAGTTCTATGAGGTATCTTAAGAACCAGCGTGAGCAGTTAATTTTTGATTTCGGCAATAACAAATTATTTTAGATAATATTTTCTTTCGACAAGACATCATTGATAAAATAAATACGGTTGCCATGCCATGATGTTGAAGTAATTGACTAGTGCCTACGATCCATTTTATAGTAACATATTAAGATTGTATACATTTCAAATAGATTTCATATTAAATTGCTTAGATATGAAAAATCAAGTTATTAAAGATTATAACATCTTTAATAACTTGATTTTTTTAATATTGAATGAAGTATTATAATATTAACGTTCTTTTTATAGCTGTATAAAATTTATATTAGTAAATTTTGTGCTATCTTGTGATCTCTTAGATTTCTTTTGTAAAATGGAACGTAAGGCTGAAAAGCGAATGAAACTTTGACAGGTCCATACTTGTGTAGGTACTTACATAACTGATCTAGGTAGAATCTCAATTGTGAAACGTAAAATACTCAAACGCTTCCTAAATTATTTGACACTGATTTGACAATACTCAACTGATTATTGCTGTTTTACTTAACTCAGAAATCGACCCTTTGTGGCACAAGTAGGCCTTTCAAATAAATAAAGAATTTTGTTAATACCTCACACACAGCTTGTTTTATTTCATTTCAACATCTACCCACCCTTACTGAAAAACCCTTTCATCATCATCATCATCATTTCAGCCGAAAGACGTCCACTGCTGGACATAGGCCTCCCCCAGGCGTCGCCACATTGACCGATCCCGTGCGTCTCGCATCCAGCGCCTTCCCGCAACCTTAACCAGGTCATCAGTCCACCTAGTGGGAGGCCTTCCAACGTATCGTCTTCCGGTTCGCGGTCGCCATTCCAGAACTTTTCGGCCCCGTCGGCCATCCGTTCTGCGAGCAATGTGCCCTGCCCACTGCCACTTAAGTTTGGCAATTCTTCAGGCTACGTCGGTAACTTTGGTTCTCCTGCGGATATCATCATTTCTGACGTGATCACGCAAGGAAATTCCGAGCATAGCCCTCTCCATTGCCCTTTAGGTGACTTTGAGCTTTCTGATAAGGCCCATTGTGAGCGACCACGTCTCGGTCCCATAGGTGATCACTGGCAACACACACTGGTCATAGACTTTTGTCTTGAGACACTGCGGTAAATTGGACGAGAAGATACCACGCAACTTCCCGAACGCCGCCCAGCCGAGTCGGATTCGACGGTTGACCTCTTTCTTGAAATTGGACCTACCCAACTGGACCGTTTGTCCCAGGTAGACATAATCGTCTACAACTTCGAGAGTAGAGTCTCCGACCTTGATAGGAGTAGGTGTTACATGGGCATTCACCATGATCTTGGTTTTGTCCATGTTCATTTTAAGACCCACTCTTTCGGAAGCTCTACTGAGGTCATCGAGCATTTTACTGAGGCTCTCCATGGTCTCAGCCATGACCACTATGTCGTCGGCAAACCGAAGGTGAGTAATGTACTCGCCATTAACGTTGATGCCCAGCCCCCTCCAGTCCAGAACCTTGAAGACATCCTCCAGCGCAGCAGTGAACAAAAACCCTTTAGTAAAAAATATATAATAATAGCCGCACGGGTCGATCTTCAAGATTTAGCAACACTTGCCTGGGCCAGTGGATGGGTGACCATCTTTACATAGCAATTTCCTCCGTGCTGAAAGCATGTTTAGCTGTTGGTCCTGGTTGTCGTTTGTAGATCTTTCCTACTCCTCCTTTATTCTTTTCTGATTAATTTCCAAGACAGTTAAATTCATTCACTTCGTCGAGCTTCATTGCCTCGGCGCTTTTCTGGTGGATACTGGCTTCTGGCATTCAGGAGTTGCAGTGGTTTGGAAATAGTGCGGTGGGATAGTCCCAAACAAATAAAAACAAAAAAAATGAAGGTCTTTGGTAGACGTTACAGGTTGTCAGACGCCTGATATCTGACACCTTCTCGTCTTGCCAAGGGGTACCGTGTGAAGGTCAGATAGGCAGTCGCTCCATGTAAAATACTGGTACTCAGCTGAATCCGGTTAAACTGGGCAGATTTTTTATATTTTCTTTCTTTCTTCAGATTGGTTATTATTGTACTTTGTATAGATTCTTTTACCGATTGTTTTGTGAATGTGTGAACATTGTAGGCCTTCTTGATGCTAGTTAACATTTGTTAACTTTTTTATTTAATATATAATCTTTTTATTTTAATTTTTTTAGTTTCTTACGACTTATTGTCATAAGTCGGGCCTGCGTTGTCCCCCCATATCTAAGTACTAATGCTATAACATGGAAATATTGTAAAACCAAACCATTTTTAAAAGAGTAACCATGGAGTTTCTTGCCGGTTCTTCTCCATAGGAAACGACCAACCCGAACCGTGCACCTTTTGTCGACGTTTTATAAGTGCCCATGTAGGCCAATGGGAAATAAAAAAAATTGATTTTGATTTTTGGTTGAAATTGTTATAATAGTGTAATGGTCACATATCCTTGATCGCGCAATCAAAGTTCGATTTGCACGTATGCAACGGCCCGACAATAATCATTGGGCAGTAGCCCGCCAGATATAACAACTGTCACTCCATCCGACTGGCCGGAGCATCCTCCCTTGTCAATGAAGGTTGTCAAGGTCATATGTCGTGGTGGTCCAATGGCTAAAACCTTTCCTCTCATGCTTGAGGTCGTGGGTTCAAATCCAGGCAAGTGTCAATTTGACTTTTTCAAATTCATATGTACCTACTTTCTAAGTTTATCTTAGATATCACAGGCAACGGTAAAGGAAAACATCGTGAGGAAACCTGGACTTATACAATTAATGGAAGTCTGAAATAGCCAAGGCAGAGGCATGTGGGATTTCCAGATGCGGCTTAATTATCTCTGATACCAGAGATGGCCACATCCTCACGCGAAAAGGAGAGAAAGAATGGAGGTTGCGGGACTTTTCTGTATAGCTTTAGAAGAGAATCTATGTATTTCAAAGCTTTGAAACTGCACAACACATCATCATAAGCCAACTAAGGGTGCTGGCTTCCAGTCCAATTGAATACAGCCAATATTTTACATTTAGCAAATGCCCATCTAGTCATCGGTTGTGGGGATCCGCTGAGTGCGAGAATATAATTTATATAACACCAAAAAAAGACATTATAAATAATTAGAAGTATTAATAAAAGTATTATGGGTAAATAAATGATACACATATACAAGCATACCAAAAAATTATTAAAAGTATACCTAATCTTATCTTTTTAGTTATGTCATAAATATCTCTTAGAATCAATTACATGGCACTTCTTTATAAATACTCAAAATCATTGTTCAATATTTAAATAAAAAGCCTCCTATTCAAGTCAAAAACCTTCTGACATCACCTAAAAGCAAAATCAAGACCTTATTCCGAACAATAAAAGTATATTTCTTTTGAACGAAACGTCAACGGCAAATGAAAATAAATGTATCTTTTATCAAAAGCAAAAAAGAAGGCTAATGTTATCCTTTTTTCCCGTATCGTAAAGTGGTACGGTTCAATCAATTCACCTAATTTTATTTCGCGTTCATTTCGACCACATTCAATGGAAACGGCTAGATAGGGAGGTACAGAAGCGAAAAGGAATAAGTATGTAGGTTGGGTTAGTTGATAGTGATGACTGAATGTATTGATGTTGTGATGTTTTTGAAGTAATAACAACTGGAGTACTTAAGCATGAATAAGAAGATGTGTAAACTTATTTGGAAAAAGTTGGGTTTGTAAGATTTTTTATTGGATGGACCGTGGCGGCCATTTTGTCTTTTTGACAGGTCTGTGACAGGGCGGCCGGGCGCGATGGCGCGAAATGCCCGTTTGCGATTACATCACCGTTATCTCGAAAGTTTTGTATAGGAACCCTACATGAAACTTATGTTGTTGGAATCGTGATGAAATAAGCTATCAGATTTTATGTCACAAAAAAAGGCAAATGTTGACGTCTGTGACAAACGACTGAATCACCCGGTGTCACGTGTCCGTATGAAATGTCACCTACTGGATCAGTCGGTGCCACGCTCGACAGGATAGGGTCATGATCGATATCTACGACTATATAAGACATGTACGAGATGTATATAAGAGTGAGAGGGTATTTGAAGTAGGTATATAATTTGATTCTCTATGCAAATAGGTACCAGGGAACTTAGTCCCGCCAAATAGATAGCCAGCAGTTTTCTCAAGTCAATGATACCTAGTGATTCAACAACAGCAACAGATTAAGAGGATATGCGGTCGCAGACATCTCACTGAATATCCTAAGTAAAAAGTCATAATTCCCAAGCAAAACCCAACTACCAACCAACTAACCAACCAATTTAAACGAATTTGATAACTATAAATGAAAAAAGAAAACATAGAAGCACAACAAATATCTTCTTTATTCAATTTATGGAATATCTTTTAAAGAACAATGGCGAAATCTTAGCTGACATAAATCTGAGCGTCTGAAAGTGACTTATATACGAAAGAAATTCTATTAATTTTCTATGTTTTTTAAAGTATAATTGGGCTGGTTCAAAACGGATAAAAAAATCATAAAAAAAAAAAAGTTAATTTCTTTAGCTTAGTGTTGCCATTCTATATTTTATCTGCTAAGTGAAAAGCAGTAACTATATTAAGCAATAATATCATTATTGTATTTATTGCAGTAAAAGATGTTACAATACAGTATATGTCTAAGTGTAAATGTTCCATGCAGGTAGGTAAGAATATTTTAGTGTAGTAGAAATAAATGAATGACTTTCAATTAATGATTGGGAAAAAGACTAGCATCCAAGTATTAAAAAAAATATAGCTTGGTTTTCGACGAAGACCTTTTGATACACGTCAAAGTCGCTTAGTTTAAATAAATATACTCTTTCCTAAGAGGTATTATTAAAACTTACCCAGACTTAACCTATAAAAGTTTATGACTGAATATATATTATTATCGACATTCTCGAACAAAAATTCTTGCACAAACTAATTCAGAACATCATCCTGAGTTAAACCAGCTATTTTTAGAATTTAATCTCAGCTAAAACAATGTATGAGCACCTGCCATTGTTCTTTGTCCAATACTGAAGGCGGAAATTGGCGAGAGCCAAACCTTGAATTATGGCTTTTTACTTAGAAAATTCAGTCGGAGCTCTCTGCCCGCATTTCCTTTTAAAACTGGCGGCAGACTGGCCACTGGACAAACGTAAAAGTATTTGCATATCGATACTTTTGCGTTTGTCCAGCGGCCAGTCTTTTGTCAAAAAAAGGCGTATAAGAACACAAAGAAAGTGATATACATTATACTTTGGTAATCAATAATATTTTAAGTACATCTAGCAATTTCAGTATCGTTTTGCCTAAATACTAAACCATTTTACCGTTTGTACACGTCAGTGGTCTGCATTGCAATGTTGGATTATTTAGATTAGTATAGTTTGAATTGTAGCAGAACTGGCAACATGAAACCAGCTTGTATATTTTTAACGCTGTAGTTTATCTACGAGCAGAATAGAAGTATTTCATATGGCAGCAGTTTGCCTAAAAACATAAAATTAACTTGGGAGCAAGTAAAACAGTAGGCAACTTCATAGTGTTTCGATAATAATAGCAACCTCTTACTGTCTTACACGTGTTGGATAATATCAGGCTGATTAAAACCCACTCCACTAAATAAGCTCTACCCACTAGCAGGTATAGCACCTCCTGCTGTACGAAGCGATGTCTCTTGCGCGATGGAAAAGAAAAAATCAGGAATCCGATTCCCGACATCCCCTATACGACCACTAAACAACTCGGGGTAGAATAAAAAGTCGAAAGAGCTTCCTGCGAACCACACGGTCGATACAGTATAGGCCGTCTAGGGAGAGGAGCAAACTGTGGTTGGAGAAGTACCAACCACCTCGTGACTTCATTAAGCCCAAGGAGCATCTTCCCCTTGGTAATGAACTGCAGGGGCCCGTATGGAAGGCACTAAATCGGTTGCGCACCCAGGTAAGCCGCTGCAAATTTAATTTGGCAAAATGGGGTATTATTGGTCCATTGCACGCTGGGTGCGAGTGCGGTGCTCCTGTACAGACCATGCCCCACTTGCTGGAGTGTCCCGATGCATCTGACGCTGCAATAAACGTGGCTACCTACCGGGCTCAAATAGTTTCATCAAATGTACCATCGAAACGAAAAAGAGAAGACTGTCTCACAGCAATGCAAAGTAATCTTCTCATAAATAATATATGCACGAGTACTAATCACCATGCATTCTCAACGCAGGTTGGCGATAAGTTTAATAAAAACCTTCAACATGTTACCTCGTCCACATTTCAGACTAACAGTTAGACTCTACAATAATACATGAAGATCACCCTTTCCTAAAATTTTAATAGGTACTGAAAATAACAAAATTAGGACAGATGACCCTTAATTACCTATTTACACTCAGTATAAAGTATCGTCCATCCCAACGGTCCAAAGTAATGAGAAAATTGCATTAAAAACACATTAAAAAGCTTCCAACACTGTTAAAAAAACTCTTAATTTTCAGCCTACTCTGGCTTTGCAGAGGCGTGCCATGTAGAAGATAGATTGGTGCAGAAGTTCCTTTATATATGTAAAACGTGCATAGTATACTCGTATGGGTAAGCAGGTGCGTATGTTAATACAGCCTCATCATTATTTTAGACGTAAGTTGTACCTAAATTAATATTATATATGAACTAATTTATTGCAGCGAGCGAGCAGTAGTGGCCCAGTGGTAACGGCCGACGAGTTGCAAGTAGTAGATTGTACTTTCGAACCCAGGCAGGCGCTTAACTTTGTGTAAATTATTTCATCACTACTGCTCTTAAAACGGTGAAGGAAACATCGTGAGGAAACTGGCATGTACTAGAATAGAAAAATCGAAGACATGTGGCATCCACCAACCTGTACTGGGCTCGCGTTGTTGATTACGGCCTCTCATTCTCTCTCACGGAGAGGAAGCCTGTGTCCCAGCAGTGGGAACATTAAAAGGCTGACAATGATGGTAATTTATTTCTTTATTTATGTACACACTAGCTTCTGCCAGCGGCTTCGCACGCGTGAACGTCGAAAATTATCCCGAGGGAACATATGCCTGGAATAAAATGAATCCTATGTGCTATTCCTTACTATAATCTATCTCTGTGCCAAATTTCATCCAGATCCGTCGAGCCGTTTGAGCGTAAAGAATTAACAAACACACACAAAGTTTCGCCTTTATAACATTAGTTTGACAATACACTTAACATAAAAAAGAAAGAATACAGATAGGAGAGCACAAAGATACTGCTTATTACTATTATATATTTTACTGTTTTATTTTTGTACCTAAATATAGCAGATTTGGCCTGAAATTTCCAAGCTCAAGTACCTTTTAACCACTAAGCAATAATTAGTAATAGATTATTATAAGATTAGCAATATTTTTTTACAAGGATTTTAAAATGTACAAAATAATAGGTATGACGGCAGCCATATGATTTAGCGGCATTCACTATCTGTCATTTGGCTTAAAAGACTTGAAGTTAAATCGAGTAAAACAATGTGACGTTAAAAGGTGATAGCCTTAATAAGGAGCTGCACTGTTCAATCGGTACCACAGAGTACTTTGATCGGTACGCATTTCGAACGAATGCGTCTTGGTGCACGGACCACTGTCTCTCGACAGTCAGTACTGCCCAGTAATTGGATGCGGAACATTGTCTCCGACAAGTAGTACTATCCTTATTGCGGTGGGTGCATACATTTTTGTATTGATAAAATGAAAACACTGCCAATTGTGTCTTACAGAATATAGCTTTTAATATCATATATCCTCGTATTTGCGACCGCTTTTCTGGCATTGTATCCTTTCTCGTTACATTATTTGTATCTTTCTACGTAAGTAATAAGATAAAAACTCCTTGCTCTTTGAACTCCAAACTAAGATTCCGTTTGCCCTTAAAGACACTGAATCTTCCACAGCACACCACAACACAACAACAAACGCAATAACATCTCAACGTTACAGATCAACTGCCCCAACCTTACGAACATAATCCCTATCACCCGTCAACTGTGCCTTTTGTACCTTTCACGGATATGTCAACCCTCCCCGGTCATACAGACCGAATGAATTAATTCTCCTCTCCGGACCACTGAAGGGTTAAAAGTCTGTCAGCGTAACAAATTCCTCTTAATTAGATGGTCTCATCTTCGACCTTTTAACATTTTCGCTAATAACACATATTATAATGCGAGACCTAACTGCTTAAATCTGTAGGTAACTGTTTTATGATACAAAATAATTTTCATGAATGATACTTGACAGTAGAATTTAGATTACTGCAGGGTTGCCTGGCTATGCCTAGCCGAAATTATAATAAATTAAGTAAATTGCAATTATTATTAATTTTAAAGTCGATTATAAAACATCCATGCATCCATCCGTACGTCCATACATCAATCGATCCATAAAAATTTTTGCATTTACAATATTAGTAGGAAGTAGGAGTAAGTTTTTCAAGAGAAACTAATGTGATATTTGGGGTTTTAGTATTGTTACTAAAACCCCAAATATCACATTGGTTTCATAATCATCATATCAGCCGAAAGACGTCCACTGCTGGACATAGGCCTTCCCCAAGCGTCGCCACATTGATCGGTCCCGTGCTTCTCGCACCCAGCGCATCCCCGCCGTTATATATATTACAATTTATATATTGTGGCTTGTAGTTGTTGTAGATATAAGAAAACGGATCTTAGATTATAAGAGCTTCTTCCGCTTAGTTTGAAGTTGGAAAGGTATCAAATGTGACAGCAATGGAGGATGATTTTTAGGGTTTCGTATTCAAAGGGTAAAACGGGACCCTATTACTAAGACTCCACGGTCCGTCTGTCTGTCTGTCTATCACCAGGCTGTACCTCACCAAACGTGATAGCCAGATAGTTGAAATTTTCACAGATGATGTATTTCTGTAGCCGCTATAACAACAAATACTAACAACAGAATAAAATAAATATTTAAGGGGGCTCCCACACAACAAACGTTTGAAAAGTGAACGTGCAGAAAACTTTTTCTACACGTGGCTCTCACCTTATACAAAGATATATAAAACCGAAGCATAAAACAAAAACATTTACTCATCGAACTAACTACAGATTTACCAAAATATTGCCTGTAAATTGACCAGAGGAATTTGAATAAGTTTTCCCTTAAACATCAAAAATGGCCGTCTTTTAATTAAAGCTCACCCCATGATTGACGTTTAATTTTTTACCCGGATTTGATTTTGACAATTAAGAATAATGATATTAGTTACCTACCCTTAAATTATGTAAAAAGTTTAGAAGATTTAGGGTGAAAATAAGGACGGCAGTTGATTGATTGAGTGACGTAGTTAAAGATAGGTGATATTAACTTTTTTCTGACTAGTAGCATACAGGCGTAAGGGTTATAACTAAGATCTTTGTTCTTCCAGATCATAGGCTCCACATGTTGGCCTTCTTTTTCTTAGCATGTCGTTTTCAATCTGTATTGAGTCGGCCCAGAAATTGATTACAAATTGTGGCGCCATAAATGGAGCCCATCCGTTGCATACGATATCAGGTGTGCCATCGTTAGTGGAACATGAGTGATTAAACTAAACAGTACGTCACGGATTACCATTGGCATTTAGCTCCAGTATAACCATGCTTACTGGCGAATATTTTTACCGTAGTATGAGCCATTTTCGTAGAGATTAAGACCAATTCTGAGACCTGTGGGATTCCCAGAGGCGGTTTAATTAACTCTAACACCAGAGGAGACCACATCCTCACACGAAAAGAAGAAGATAGAGTTCGTGTCAATATGAGAGAGGAAATAAAACGCAAACATACAAAACAATAATAAGTCCTTTACATTTCTGATTCAATCTGCCTCAATCTTCTTCAAGATGTTCAGTGGATTATCATCATCATCATCATCATTTCCTCCGAAAGACGTTCACTGCTGGACATAGGCCTCCCCCAGGCGTCGCCACATTGACCGATCCCGAGCGTCTCGCATCCAGCGCCTTCCCGCAACCTTAACCAGGTCATCAGTCCATCTAGTGGGAGGCCTTACAGCGTATCGTCTTCCGGTTCGCGGTCGCCATTCCAGAACTTTTCGGCCCCATCGGCCATCCGTTCTGCGAGCAATGTGCCCTGCCCACTGCCACTTAAGTTTGGCAATTCTTCGGGCTATGTCGGTAACTTTGGTTCTCCTGCGGATATCATCATTTCTGACGTGATCACGCAAGGAAATTCCGAGCATAGCCCTCTCCATTGCCCTTTGGGTGACTTTTAGCTTTCTGATAAGGCCCATTGTGAGCGACCACGTCTCGGTTCCATAGGTGATCACTGGCAACACACACTGGTCATAGACTTTTGTCTTGAGACACTGCGGTAAATTGGAAGAGAAGATACCACGCAACTTCCCGAACGCCGCCCAGCCGAGTCGGATTCGACGGTGGATTATAGTACAACAATATCCTCCGAGTGATGATCCTATGAGTCACGATACTTTCTTAAGTATCGGATTTTGATTATTCGTAACATTTATGAAATTGTTTTTTTATGCAGTTGTAAATCATATTTGGACATTCTGTATTATCAATTTCACTCCAAGTTACGTTATTAAGTAAAGTTTTAATATTAACATTATCAATTTGTTGTGTTATTTTTGTATCAGCCTGTATTGTTGCTGGGTCAAGTACCACACACGACAGTATTACCATGCGGTGATATGCCAGTGATCGGACTGTGTTCCCTGTACCCTGGATTGTGTTCTTCGCTTCGCTACCATCGTTGATTGTCTGTCCTGTCTGTCTAAGGTATTGTATTTTATAATAAAACGATTAAAAATACTGTCAGTTTACTCCAAAATCTATTTCCTGGATTTGTCTAACGAAGTCTCGTTCATCAAACAAGTTCATCAACAACTCAAAAACAAATGTATAAAGAATCCTCTAAGATCATAATCTTATGGATTTCATTAGAATATCACAGGAACACAGTGCACTAAGAAATACGAATTTCAGGTAATATAGTAATATTAAAATTCTTGGAAATTAAATATTTTGTGAAACCTATAAAAGTACTTTGCAAGCATGATTTCATTATTTGTTTGATTTCCAAGCAATGAATCGTATTTTCATTTAAGAGACCTCTTGTTTTAACGATTTAAATAGGTAAGTACTTGAATGCTCGCCCAATTATTCTTGAGCAATCCGTACTTTTATACTAATAATATTGTTTGTGTGTTATGTTTCCACGCCTGAACATATACACACAATTAACGTAAAGAAATAAATTGGAGAAGGATTTAGGATACTTTTTGTCCCAGGAATACCTTCCCTTGGGTATATATAATAATAATATAATGCTAGCATACAGATGCCTCATCCCATACAATGAAACCGTGCCGTTGTAACTAGCGTTTCTCGTCTGATTAAGATGATTTTTTTGTAAGTATTTCAATCGCGTTCGGTTCCGTTCTACGGCTATAGATGGTGTTAGCAGCGACTTGCAAGTATAAGGGTTTTCTCGGCTCGTGACTATTTTATCTTTAAATACAGTGACAATTTGTTTTATAGTATTTTTGCACGTTTTTACAGTTTCATTGTACCAATATGGGTTAGATTACAATTTAAAAATCGAGTGGCATATGCCTCAGAAGTTTAAAATCGCGCCATCTATTGAAATCAATTTTAAATGATCCGTTTCCTTGGGATAATTTTCGAGTTTTACGTAGACGAAGACTCTGCCAGAAACTAGTAAGATATATTTACACATTTTAATATCAAGTATTTAATAGTAGATTATTAACCAAGGGGATAAAGCAGTGTCTTCTGTCGCGGGTGCCGATTTAAATCGCGAGCGTAACGAAGGACTCTAGGTTTACTCTCGAGCGTAGCGAGGGTGTTAAAAACTTAAATCACGAGCGAAGCGAGGGATTTAAGTTTGCGTTTTCCTTTTGCGTCTGCGTATTCCTTTTTCAAAAAGATGTATAATGCTTTATATACAAACTCAATTATAGTAGTTCAGCATAAATTTCGGTAAGTATTCCAAATTTAAATCACATTCTCCCCTAGAGGATGAATGAAATTCAGTACAATTTTCATTTCCTGTTTTTAACAGATTAAAAAAGACTATTGTTATGTTCGCTTTTTGTGGCATAAAATGTCACTTTTTTGAGCAAGTGGTACGAAAATGTTGTTTAATTAAGTTCGTGTTATTAATTGTTTAGTCCCGATCTTTGGTATTTACTTGCAACACCGTGTCGGCGGGCTGTCAACGATTTTGACAGCTGACACTACACAGTCGAGAGAAAAGGTTTATAACGTAAACACGCGGAAGTAGGGTTTTTGTCGAAACATATCGAATCGGGATGTGTTTCACCTATTGTATTTGTTAATCGCGCCCGCCGTTCTCAATCGGCGTTGTGGGACGCCCGCGCTGTCGGTTTTGTATATATTTTACGCGCATCGTAGTGCTTTTGCGGGAAACGTGCTGCCTGGTGGACGCCGGCCGGATTCTTCGGTCCAGACAGCCGTCAGTCTATCCCTTATTGTCCTTTATTATATATATATTCTCCTATCCCTAACCTCACGGCACGAGATCGATCGACGCCCAGGAGTCTACCGCAGGAATCTAAGGTAAGTCATATTGACACGGTTGTCCCACATTCACCTGTGAGATAGGTACCAGTATCTCTCCCAATAGGGAACAAATCCCTAGCTTTCCACTGCTGCGTTACGGCAGTTTCGTGGGTACAGGTTCAAACAGGGTCCAGGAGTTCCCAACGCTGCTATGGGCCCCAGCATTGGCTCCTGGCTTGGGACCAGAAGACCTGTATTTAACATTTGGTAGCAGAGCGTGGTTTGCATTCCACGAGCATAGTATACGCTAGGACACTCGTTCACAGTGAACGCTGTACTGTTTGTTGGTTTGTTTTTTATTGTTGAGAATACTGAGTTGGAAAGTGGTACATTTTGAGTCACTCAGAGTTAGCTGTGCCTTGTTAGGGGCAAAAAACCCCCTCAGTTACATTCCAATTTGTTAAAATAAAGTGTACAACTCACAACTTAATATTGTCACTCCGGGATAGAAGGTTACAGTTTTGTATTGAAAATATAATTTGTTGTATACAATATAGGTTTGGTGCAGACTAAATAATCTTCCCTAATTGTATTTAATTGAATCATAGTTTTTGTTAGACCTTGAACCTACTATCTTGGTCTGGTAAGTTTGTTTACATTATAAACATACTCAGTGCCCGCTACAGAAGTTATTGTTGTAAAGTGTGTTGTTGCCAATTGTATAAGAAAATTGGTTAGTTTGTTTGATATTGACAGTAATATTCTAATTGATTCAAGTTAAAGTTATTGTGGATAAAATTTCCATTATGGGCCGTTGATTTGGAAGTTCATTTTTTTTTTATACGTTGTACTCATAAATAGAAAGCTTTTTACAAATTTTCAAGACTCGGAAATTTTATGTTTTTTTGTATGTTTTTCGTGAGGTAAAAATATGAGAATTGGTCCAGGAGCGAGCGAAGCGAGCTCGGGAGCTTAGGGCACCCCGACACGGACAGGTTAGGTTCGAAGAGATGACGGGAGCTGAAGTGAGCGAGCAAAGCGAGCGAACTCAGCTTCCGTCATCTTCTTCGTGTTAGGTTACTTTAGACCCTTCAGACAGAAATAGGAGCCACGCGCAGCGGGGCTCCGTCGACATTGTTGTTAAATAGTAATTGTAAAAACTTTAACCATGAATATCTCCTTAACCATGGGGTTCCGCGGGGTTGGGATGGTACAGTGGGGTAGCCCCACTAACCCCCACTTCCCTACCCCCCTTCCCGCCCCAAAAATCGATGGACTTTGATAGAAATTTTGATTCTAACCTAAAAACTTTAACCATGGATATCTCCATAACCATGGGGCTCCGAGTGGTGGGGTTGGTATTTATTTTCTTGAGGTACCCACTTTGCTTTTGATAATTTATAAATTGATATTTGGGGTTCCATACCCGCTTTGTTTGATAATTTATAAATTGATATTTGTGGTTCCATAATAATTTTGTACTAGAAAATAATTAAGTAAATGTAACAGGGTTCAGTACTATTTGTTGAATTAACTTGTTGTTTCTCTTACAGACTTTATGATTTGATATTTAATTTGGTAAGAGAATTACTGTCAAACTATTGTTTTGGTTACACACATGTATTATTAATTTAAGTTGTTGAACATTTAACTGTTGAAGATTAATTTAAGAATTTGACGTCGGACCTAACGCCTGCCGACCCGAAGTGGTTGGTACCCGGACCCGTATATGGGTGCGGATGTTTTGGGTTTGATTTTGTCCGGGACCAAGTGAGTTCTGCAGACGAATGGGTTAGTAGTTGTACCAACGGTTTTTGATTTTGGACTTACGGGTCCCATGTTGAAGGGCTCCGCCCCGCGGATTGAGGACCAAGGTCTGATAATGGCATAGTCCTTTGTTGGCGTCGCACCCCAGCTCATGCTTTGGAGGTTTTTGTAGCGAATAGAGTCTCACAGATTCAGAACTCTGAGACTAAACTGATCTGTAGACAGATATGTCCCAGGAGAATTGATCCCCGCAGACTGCGCGTCACTTGGTTGCGAGGCTCCTGCCCTAGTTGAACATTCTCTAATAAACTGTTATCCCCAGTTTTGTCGCCTCATGAACACCAAGAGGCCCTGATGTTTTTGGTTCGTGCTGTACGATGTATGGATAATATTATTATCATAATTTATATTTATCAAAATGTGGATACCTCGGTTAGGGAACGAAGTTGTGATGTAAAGACAGATATAAAAGGGTTGCCCAAATGGTGGCTAAAAGTTGAAATTTTCCTTGAATAAAATACGAAACAAATTTGTCATCAATTAATTTTAGTCATAATTTCTCAGCATTTACTGGCCCGAGACCATCTCCAACGTAGATCTGTTGGAGAAATGGCACGAGAGCCCGATCGACCGCCAGATAAAGCGTCGAAAGTGGAGATGGATTGGTTACACGTTCTGAATGGATCCTGACCATATTCCCAAGCAAGCTTTGGACTGGAATCCTCAAGGAAAAAGAAAGCGTGGCCCTTCCCTGTCAAACCTGGCGTTACACCGTGTTGGCAGAAGCGTCGAGCATCGGTATGACGTGGAGCGAGGTGAAGCGTAAAGCTCAAGACCTCTGCCCATCTTGGGGACATAGGACATTAAGTCAAGTTATCTGTGATCACCATAAATTACCCCACCATTTAAAACTAAAGACTATTCCCCCTTTTATTTTACCGAGCGAAAATCAGACCATAAACTGTTCCTCAATATTTTTACAGGTGAAAATTAAGCCTTGGTGTTTTATCTCAACCGAAAATAACCATTATATCAAGAGGAACTTAAGACCCATTTTTGCTTAAATAAATATAAGGAACGCAATAATACGCGTTCGTATCGTGTACAGCGGATAAGCTTTAATGGCAAGCAAAAATAAACCTTAGAGTTTGAAAGGTAAGGTTGATTTTTTCGTTTGTACTGTTGAATTATTGTTGGGAACTGATAACAAAGGATGAATTTGCATAGAAATAAACAAGGGTTGATTTCTAACGATTTATGGGTACAACAGCCTGGAATAGGCTTTGTTTTGGTCTAACTAATGTCTGTCTTGTTTCAGGCTTGTGTCAATTTTAATCTGGTTTTCGGGATTTTTGAAATTATAAACGAAGCGGGGCTGGGCATTTCCTTTCAAAGAGTTGATAAATGAGGATTTTTTTTATGAATATTTTTCAATGCAATATTAATATGTAAAGATTTAGTTTAGGCATTTCTCCGAGTTCATCTGCTCAGCAGTGAAAGATATAGGCTGGTGATCCTATTTAATATAAGAAATGTAAAGGTTTGTATGTTTTTAGTACTCCGTAACCAAAGGATAAAAAACCTATTACTAAGAGTCCACGATCCATCTGTCTGTCTGTCACCAGGCTGTATCTCATGAACCGTGATAGCTAGACAGTTGAAATTTTCACAGATGATGTATTTCTGTTGCCGCTATAACAACAAATAATAAAACAGAATAAAATAAATATTTGAGTGAGGCTCCCATAGAACAAACGTGATGTTTTTGCTGTTTTTTGCGATAATGGTACACACGGAACCCTTCGTGCGCGAGTCCGGCTCGCACTTGGCCAGTGTTTTAATCAATCCCACCTCAATAGCTAAACGTAATTAGATAAAATGAAAACGGTTAGACCCCGATCTGGATAAGACATAGAATACTTTTTATTCCTATTTTTTATACGTTCTTCAGGATAATATAACACTTTTTATGCTATTAAATCGCTTGCAAAAACATCATTAACAACTTCGACTCGTTCGTATTAATTTATTCGTTAATATTTAAGTGTTCCTTGTTGTCAACCCACAACAGGTATCCCACAAATATTTAGGTATCCTACAGTCTCAGATCAAATAAAAAGTCAAGATGGAACGTTACAAACAACAAAGTGAAGCCGGTTCAAACTAAGCCTTGCCGTACAAATACACAATTACACGCACTCACGTACAACGAAATTACGCCTTAGCTTGTCCTTCGAGCTTACAGATCAAATAATAAAGCTCAACTGACAAGCTAAGGGGTGGTTTCGTTATACGTGTGCGCGTATAATTGTGTATTTATACGGCAAGGCTTAGTTTGAACCGGCTTCACTTTGTTGTTTGCCACGTTCCATCTTGACTTTTTATTTGATCTGAGCCTACAGTACATTTTCATCATTAGTCTTTGTAATGTCCCCACTGCTGGGATACAGGCCTCCTCTCTGTGTGAGAGGGAGTGGGCCTTAATCCACCACGTGGGCCTAGTGCGGGTTGGTGGATGTCACATGTATTCGAATTTTTGATTCTAAGACATTCCGGTTTCCTCACGATGTTTTCCTTCACCGTTTTTAGAGTAGTGGTGATTAAATAATTTACACAAAGTAAAGCGCCTGCCAAGGTTTGAACCCACTACATACGACACAGTAAATTTTGTTATTTAGGTATAATCTAATTTTTATTCAAATTAATTTAATGTACTTAATTAGGTTTCGCTCGGTAGTTAAATAATGAATTTAGTTATTGTAAATGCCTCTTACATGGAATTCTTAAGAAGGATTTTAGTAGAAACGCCGGAAGGGGGAATACTTTTGAAAAACCCACACTGTTTCATTATAGTTAAATCTAATCTGCCTAGCCTTTTTCCCAACTATGTTGGGGTCGGCTTCCAGTCTAACCGGATTCAGCTGAGTACTAGCGTTTTACATGGAGCGACTGCTTATCTGACCTCCACAACCCAGTAACTGGGTAACACGGTACCCCTTGACCAGACTGGTGTCAGATCTCAAGCTTCTGACTACTCGTAACGACTGTCAAAGATCTTCAAATGACAGCCGGGACATTGGTCCCGGCGGCGAGTGTCCTCCGTGCCTCGGAAAGCACGTTAAGCCATTGGGCTTAACGTGCTTTCCGAGGCACGGAGAACACTCGGTATGTAGAAATGGTCACCCATCCATGGACCGACCTCGTCAAGCGTTGCTTAACCTTGATGATCGACCCGTGCGACTGTTATTATTTAGCCACGAGCACCTCATGTTTCATTATAGTTATGTCTTTAAAAAGGGCAGATGCGAAATGCCGTTAATTCGTACCGGTACACGTGTATGAACGTGAACAGATCAGATGAAGTGTGCGAGAATTGCTGCACGTCTTATCCGGTCAGGCTTTCATTTTAACCGGCTGCAGCTGAGTATCAGTAGTTTACATGAAGCGATGACTGCCTGTCAAAAGGTCAATGCCGGTAAAAAAAAAAAAAAGATAAGCAATATGATCTCATCATCATCATTTCAGCCGAAAGACATCCACTGCTGAACAGAGGCCTCCCCCAAGTTTTGCCACATTGACCGGTCCCTTCTCGTCCACCTAGTCAACAAGGAGGCTTCAACATAACCTCTTCGGGTTCGCGGTCGCCGCTTCTGTTCCATCGACCATCCGTCCTACGAGTCATATGCCCTGCCCACAGCCACTTTAGTATCGCAAATTTTCGGGCTGTGTTGGTTATTATCCAGATAACCACATTTCAATGCGATCATGCAAGGAAACGCCGAGCATAGCCCTCTCCATTGCCCTTTGGGTGACTTACGATAATATTATCTCAGCCAGGTATCTCAGGTATTTTTGACAGGCGAGTATTTTATTCATCATCATCATCAGCCTATAGCAGTCCACTGCTGGACATAGGCCTCTCCAAATGCACGCCATTTGCTTCGATTTTCGGCAACTTTTATCCAGCTGCTACCAGCCATGCCGCGAAAATGGTCACTCCAACTAGACTGATGGCGTCCCACGTTACGTTTACCAATTCGCGGTCTCCACTCAAGAACACGTCTACCCCAAAGGTCATCGGTTCCACGACTTATATGGCCGGCCCATTGCCACTTTAGCTTGCTTATTCTGTGAGCTATGTCGACAATTTTGGTTCTCTGCCCGATCACCTCGTTTCGGATTCGATCCCCATTCGATCTCCGAGCATAGCCCTTTCCATACCTCGCTGAACAACTTTGAACCGATAAAACAGCCGTATTGTGTGTCCACGTCTCGGCCCCGTAGGTCATAACAGGTAGGACGCACTGGTTGAATACTTTGGTCTTCAGGCTTTGTGGAATACGTGACGAGAAGACTCGACGAAGTTTTCCGAACGCCGCCCAGCCCAGCTGTATTATTCTATCTTCTCAAGCTTGCAATTGATATTCAGGGAGCCTCGAACAAGTCTGTGATCGCTGCCGGTATTAAACCTGTTGATCACTGAGACATCCCTGAATATGCGATTTTTATCTGTTATGATGAAGTATATCTCATTTTTGGTCACGTTGTCGGGGCTTCGCCATGTCCACTTCCTTTGGGGCTGTTCCTTAAAGAAGGAATTCATTACGAAAAGTCCCTCTCTTTCTAGGAAGTTGATAAGCATTTTCCCTCTATGATTCCTGCTACCAAACCCGTAGGATGCTACAACCGAATCACTGCAATTCTGTACTCCCACTTTGGCGTTAAAATTCCCCATGAGAACGATGTAGTGAGTGGGTCTTAGTGGTGGAATGCAAGGCCTTGGAAATATCCTCAGACATTTCCTCCACTTCGTCGTCCGAGTGTGCCGAGGTCGGTGAGTAAACCTGTACAACCTTGAGGCTATACCTCTCGGTTAGCTTAATTATGAGGTATGCGGTACGCGGTATGAGTGTTCGAGATACTGGAGACTTCCACAACGTCGTCTCAGATGGATTTGTTTACCAGGAACCCGACGCCGCCTTGGGATAGCTGGTCTCCCTCTCAGAAATACAAAAGGTGGCCTGATTTGAGTATTATTGTATCCTCCCCCTCTCTTCGGACTTCACTCAACCCTAGAACGTGCCACCTTTACTCTCGAGTTCTTCTTTAAGCTGCACGAGGTGTTCATCAAGCCGTCACGTGCGTCGATTATACGTCGCCATGGTCAGTTGGGTTCGGCGGCCATCCGTAACCCGGTGATTCTTCGCACTCTCGAATGGCCTGCCATCTCCGTGACCGCCACCTTAATCAGGTATAAACGCAGGGTGGCAGGGAACTGGGGACTAACTAACTAATTGGAGGGTTTGCCCATAATCGCCACGCTGCGCATGCGGGTTGGCGATCGCAGATCGCAGCTTTTCGCACTGGTGACGCTGCTGCCCATCACCAGTTTGTACCACTATGCTGCAAAGATTTATTAAAATGTTTGTACCGCCATTTGTCGGTTGTCGTCAGAGCCTCGTTTGTTATTTAGCAGGATGCACTGCGAGCAGGTGAGGTTGACTTGGGGCACTTAGATTGTGAATGTACCCTGTAATATCCCATGAGTATTTTATTAGCGTTCTGATATCTGCAACCAAGTAAGACAATACCACCTGGTGAGATTAGAGGTCAGCATTTCAGGCTTCCATAATGACTGCCAAATATCTAGCATAAATAGCCGGGACTAATGACTGCTTACTTTTGGAAGAGAGGGTTCTTGGTATGAAATAAATAAACAATAATTACCCAAATGCTACCTCTAAACCAAATAAACTCGTTACACGAAGGAGCAAAGTATCATCCAATCAATATTTTTATTTCTTCGGTAAACTTAAAGAAACTGATTAACTAACATTATCTCGAATGTCATCTTAACCACAAGTTATGTTAACTATTCATCCGTGGTCGTAACGACGACGACCATATCGAGTTAATGGCTTATGAAGACAGTTGTCATGCCAACTATCTGGTATATAAGTACTTACGTAACACAACGGGAGTGCGGTTATAAGAAACTTAACTGCCTCTTTGGCATAGTGATTGCAAGTATGTCTGCGGAACATGAGACCATGGATTAAATTTTCAGGTCTGGTCAACACGAATTTGTTTTTATTCGTTTTAAGAGATAATACCAGTGACCAGTGTGTGTTGCCAGTGATGACATATGGCTCTGATACGTGGTTGCTCACAATGAGCCTTATCAGAAATCTTACAGTTATCCAAAAGGCAATGGAGATGGCTATGCTCGGAGTTCCCTTATGTGATCGGATCAGAAATCCAGGGTGCAAATCCAGCCTGAAGAATTTCCAAACTTAAGTGGCAGTAGGCAGCACACATTGCTCGCAGAACGGTGGACCGATGAATGATGATGAAGGTTGAGGGGATCCGCTGGATGCGAAACGCACGGGACCAGTCAATGTAGCGACGCTTGGGGGAGGCTTATGTCCAGCAGTCGACGCCTTTTGGCTGATAGTATGATGAAGAGAAAATAAGAGCAGAGTAGACTTCAACATTATAATTATGAAAACTGCTTCGATAGCACAGCAAAGCACATTATGGAATGTATCCAGCATGGGGAGAGGACTAGCACAAACCTTGTCTTTCAGACGAAAAGTGTTCTCTTGCATGTTCGCAATTTCAAACCATAAATGTGGTGGCACCTTAGAAAAATAATGCGATATACTTGGGATTAGCCTCTTGATATTTCAGTCATTCTCATCATCATCATCATTAACTTTTTAATGTTCCTACTGCTGGGATACAGGCCTATTCTCTGTAGCCGGGAATGGGACGTTATCCACCACGCGGGCCAGTGCGATTTTGTGGATGTCAGTTCGAATTTTTGTTTCTAGGACATGCCGGTTTCCGCACAATGTTTTGCTTCGCCGTTTTGAGAGCAGTGGTGATGAAATAATTTACACAAAGTAAAGCGTCTCCTTGGATTCAAACCCTGGTAACGGGGCCATCACTGCTTTCATTCAGAGCATTACATTTCAGTTGCGTATGACTTTGTGACAATCGTCACTAGATAATCAAATGTCACTTGTAAAGTCCCACAAACCTCCATAGAAAAGGGAGGAGACACAACACCTGTCTGGTCCAGGCAACTGCCCAACGGTTATTGTCGGACTGAAGTATGTGTTCAAATCGCACCAAAAACTTTGCTTACGCGATGCAGGATTTATGTGACGTCATGTTATGTAAAATACAAGCTCAATATTCATTGTTTCATGGAAAAATAAAATACAAAAGTCAAAATATATACTTTTCTTTAACATATTGTATAAGTTATTCTTAATTCAACATAATTAATTTGTAAAGAAGCTATAGAAGCCTGAAATCACATAAAAAAACTGAAAACTGCTGCTTTATTAATAGCTCGCTTATTAGTAAAACATGTGTATGGCATTAAGGTCGCCTCTGTACGTGAAGTTTAAAATAGGAATTAGATTTAAAACCTATCGCTACGACGCTAACCCATTGCTAGAAAACACAACTGCAATATTATGACATAATTTTTCATACAAAAGTGCGGATCCGCCGACCAGACGGGTGTTGTGTCTGGTCCGGGCAACTGCCCAACGGTTATTGTCGGACTGAAGCATGTGTTCAAGTCGCACCAATAACTTTGCTTGCGCGATGCAGGATTTATGTGACGTCATATTATTAGTTCGTAAGTGGCGGCGTTGGTGCCGCTACAGTCCAGGCCCTGGACTAGCTCTGTACACCGACTGCCCAGCAAATCTGCCAATAATATTACGGCAGGGTAAAAGGATAGAACCTTTTATAAATCCTCTTTCTCTCTCTCGCTAACGTCACGAGACTTATCAGACACCGCAGGGGTCCTTAGATTAACCATGGACATTATAACCACGATAAAAACTTTTTATAAGACCTCATACCCAATCAATGAACATTAATTTCTTTCATACCCGTACTGATAATTGTCAAATTTGTTCACACGAATCGTTTCCCCATTCTGATGCTTATCAATCGATGCTTCTGATAAGTAATTATAATTAAGTGTCTCGTATTAATTGACGCTTGACTAACAGGATGCGCTACTGGTTTTTATGGGATTTTATTTTTATTTGATCAGTTGATGATATCTTGATAGGTATAGAAAGTTGGGAGTTGATTTCGATATGCTTGGGGTATTTATTTAATGAGAGAAATAATAATGCTTTTTTTGAAAATAGTGTACCTGACTAGCTTCTGCCAGCCTTTGCACTCGTAGAATTCGGCAATTATTGCAAGAGTATCCTGTCTTAATCCAGCACATGATCTACCTGTGTGCCATGTTTCATTTAAATCCGTTCTGCCGAAACGTACAAACTGATAGACGAACAGACAGACAGAGTTACTTTCTCATTTATAATATTAAGTATTTGAACTGCCTACTGCAGTACTTAAAATGGAGAAATCGCAACAATTGTCTTCTACCTGCTTGCATCGTATCGTGAGATACTTCAGCCACATTTCCCGCACAGGAATCAACAATATGGAACATCTTGACTGACAAAATAGAGGATAAAGACCTAGAGGCTGAAAACCTAAAAGGTGGTCGGATAAAATATCGGAGCACCTGGAGATACCAATCAGCACCGCACACCAACAAGCTTTTTATAGTTTCAATAGTCTTAAACGGAGTCACAATTCTCAGCAGTGAAAAAAGCGGTTAGGAAGAAGATACTGCAGTCCTTACTGTCCAATAGCTTTGATTCGTATTCGAGAGAAATGGTAGCCAGCTTCTCTGGCGTCCCTAGCGGGGATTGAATCCGCTAGCACCAACAAGGTGCGCTGGTGCCGGTGCTTGCGCTAGTGCTAGCGTGCTGGGGTGCGTGTTGTGAGCGGCTTTTCAGCTCCGGTACCATTCTGGATAAATGGTAGTGAGTAATCACGACGCGACTCACATTTTCTCTTGAGTATCAGGGGCGAGTACTCTGGAGGCGTGACCTACCGAAGATGGTCCCAGACGCCTCGTAAGGGGTTGCCTGGTATAGTGTGCCGCCTTATATAACGTAAAGTTGGTGAAGGTGGCCACTATAGAAAATCTAAGTAGTTTAAAGGGGTGGTGTCCAAAAGCTTTCTCTACAAATAAATTGTCACATATAGGCCCTCTCACAGAGAGGAGGCCTGGGTCCCAGCTGTATAAACATTAATAGGCTAATGATGTGATGTGATACAGGCACATAAGTAGGAAGGTAAAGGTAAATATAGCAGGTGATCGACCTACAGTCAAAACAATCTATGCGCTGTCACTGACGATCGCTTGAAAGTGGCGAAGCAATGGGGCAACAATAGTACATTGTGTATTAAGGGCGGTAAGTAAGGAATTACGATCGAGACTCTAGTAGAAGCCCGAAGTCGAAGACTGAGGGCTTTCTTTCTTTTATAAAAACGTTGCCCCACACTAGGAATTTCTTCCTGTATCGTGGGTGCGTTTACAAACATATAAACTCACATACACAACACCCAGAGCCGGAACAACTATCTGTAGGCCATACAAATATTTGTTCCGTGCGGGAATCGAACCCGCGACACGCAGCGCAGCAGTCAATCGCTCAACCACTGCGCCAACCGCGCTTTCTGAGTCGAGGTTTGTAATTCCCGTACCGCCCGTGATACATACAATGTTTTTCATCACATTTGCGAGTAATAATTATGAATTATAGCTTTAATGCACAAGTCAGCACAACTGTTATTACGAAATACGTGAACTTTTTTTCAAGCGGTTGGCGAATTTTTGCCCACACCACAGATTATACAGTGTTTCGTTCAGAAACTTTAAGAGCAAATACTTACGTAGGTATGCAGCCATGACGGAGTGTAAAAAGAATTAAATAATTTCAACGTTTTCATACTATAACTATTAAAATCAATTATTAAGAACATTAGTTGAGTATTTAAGTAACATGTAGCGAGTTAGCAAAGAAATTCCTGTTTAGATAACATTTTAAGACAATTTATCAATTGTGTGTAAACTCCTTGCTTGAACTTGCATGACCTGTGTGCTGTGGCATAAATTAAAAAAATATTACTTACCGCCCTAGGGCTTCATGACAAAAAGGAAGCCTGAGGGTTTTATATGGGGCATTACGGCCAAGTTAACCTGTATGTTTAGATACTTTTTACGTGCAAGTGTGATGAAAAATATTAAATCATCGACAAAAACAAGAAGGTAAAACTTTGAAGACATCTGACATCCACCAACCCGAGGAGGCCTGTGTTCCAGCAGTGGAAACATTAATAGGCTGATGATGATGATAGATATTCTTACCATAAATTGAAACCAATGAACTCTAAACTAGAAACAAGTTTTAGGTTCAACGAAAAGACCGATTTTGATTAATTCAACAAAATAAAAGGACCAAATAGGCTTGATGTACATAGGCACTTTATAATAATGTAACGAAAAACACACTGAAAGGTTTCCATGAAAAGACAATTTTTTTACAGCTCCTTTCAATAGGTAAATGGTCCGTTTTGTAAAAAGCGCTTCGAAAAAAAATAAAAGCATTACTTTGCGAAAATAAAGCAGAAGTATTACTTTGCACAATATTTGAAAATATTCTTTGGTGTCGTGAAAACTATATCTTACCTTTGCGGGTTGCTGTATTAACTATCATCTCAGAAGTTAAGCTTTGATCTCATGATCGGAACGCTGAGTTATGCAATGCCGGACACGTAAACGAAAAATGTCTGGAGCTGTCTTTTGTTCCGTCTCAGTATGCATCAGCGGTGAAGAGGATTATGTATCGGGACACAATATCCAATTGTAAGATTGTGGGACAGGTTTGGTCTGCAACAATATGCTGGAGGAGACAATTCCTCGACGCATCACCACTACTAATATGGCCGACACGACATTCACTTGTTTTAACTTGGAAAGAACTCAATCAAGCATGTAATATCAGAATAATTGGTCTAATGGAACGCAAATAGGTACATATTCTGAAACGGAGAAGACAGGAACTCGATCAGATCATGGTTGCTTGTTGAGTATTGCCGATTTCATCAGTACTATTCAGGATTTCTCGCGATGTTTTTAGGATGTGGTATCGATTAGCACAGCTCAACTCATACTTTATTTTAAAAACACTTTACTATTTACGTGTTTTATGTTGTTAACCTTCTATGTTTACTTACATTGTCGTCCATCTATTGTAATTTTTCAGTCAATTTACTGTAAGTAACCGTTTTTTGTACAAAAACATTCTCGCTTGAATTTGTTTTGTGTGCTTTTTAATGTGTTTTATAATGGTACGCTAATTTAAAATCAAATTAGCGTGTTGAGTTGAATGGAGCGTGTTGTTACGCAGGTCATTAGTTAACTAATTAATTATTTTATAACTGACAGTTAAATTATTTGGTATTTATATCCACATATTTATATTTTATTTTTATCCACTGACTGACAAACGTAACCTCTAATAAAATACAAGCTCAATATTCATTGTTTCATGGAAAAATAAAATACAGAAGTTAAAATATATACTTTTTGAAAAGTGCTGCTTTTTTAAATCCTCTCTTATTAGTAAAACATGTGTATGGCATTAAGTTCGCCTCTGTACGTGAAGTTTAAAATAAGAATAAGATTTAAAACCTACCTCTAGGACGATTGCTATTGCTAGAAAAAACAACTCCAACATTATGAAATAATTTTTCGCCTGAGAAACATATTCTGTACCATTTTCCCTCGATCCACTTAAGACCCTACACATTCCCACATCTGTTTTTCTCATCAAATTCATATTAACTTATCGCTGACATACCACAAGTTCTCGGCATCACCATCGGAGGACGCCACAAGCACCACTGTCATTCAGGCCACGTGACCTGTAATTTGGCGAACGGAAATGTTATCAAACTACGGTTCCGGTTCCGGTTGTTCATAATGGAACACTCTGTATTGTGGGTATAAGTTATTTGTGGGGATAATTGGGATATTTTGGTATGAATGAGTGGTTTTTAATTACATTGTTGTTAAGTTACCTATCTCAGGGCTTTTTTCTACGATAAATTAGTTGATGTTTCAAAGATATTTTCTAACAATTATAATTTGTCTCAACAGTGGAAAGTACTTACAGAATAGATTTACAAAAAAAATGTCGTCATTTTCTAAATCAAATTTTTATTGCGTAACACATATGTCATGAAGATCTTATAAATAGTAATATAGTTCACATGGACCAGGCACAGCTATTGAGTAAAATGATAAATAAACTTAATTAATACCAGGTAATTAAAAAACTAATTTTAAAATAAATTAAATGATGCTACAGAATAACAATTGTAAAATAAACAATGTCGGTTAAAGTTTAGATTTAGAAATGAAACAAAATGGTAAAATGTCAATAAAAATAATAAAAATTAAATACAAATGGCAATGTCAACAAGATAAAATACAACATGAAACACAAAATGTCAATAATACGAGTAAGTCGAGCACAGTAATTTGGTGTAGTCATGAATACCTTGCTTATTATACAATCAATATAACTCAGAGAATTTACAATGTTAGTTTGGTGAAAAATTCTGCGAGTAACTTGGAAGTAGCGCTCGCCGGCCACTGCCGCGGCACCGCCCGCTTCGCACGCTCGGCTCACGCGCGGCTGGTCACAGTTCTAACCTAACCTAACCTATTTCACCCGGTCAAAATAACGAATCATACCTACAATCTACCTGCGACTAGATAATTAGACAATGGTGAATGGTGGTTCTATGTCAGATTGCAGGTATGATTTGTCATTTTGAACTGGGTGAAATAGGTTAGATTAGGTTAGAATTGTGACCAACCGCGCGCGAGCCGAGCAAGCGAAACGAACGGTGCCGCGGCAGCGGCCGGCGAGCGCTACTTATCAAAATAAAACAACATTTGTACGCAAATGTAAATGTATAAATAATTATAATAATATTATGTGTTATGAGTGTATTGACACTCATACCACATAATAAAATATCGGCAAAAAATATATATTATTATATCAAAATTTGTTCGATATTCTAAGGAGTACCTAGGTATTTTTAACGTAAATATAATGAGCTTGGGTTGTGCAAAATATCAACATTTAAAATGTTGATATTTTGAACATAAGTATCATGACTATCGTCATTTTGAATCAGTCGGCATTCTAATCTTAGACGATTAATGCTTAAGTATAACAATTTTCGATATTTCAATACAAACGTTATTTTAATTTCCGATGTCTTGAACAGTGACATTTTTACCGTAGGTATTTTCATATTCGATATTCAAATATGTACCCATGGGCTGATTATGTTAGAATTCAATAGTATCTACAGTTAGGATACTATGTAATTAAGTGCATATTATGTAATTAAGATACCTATACTTCCAATCAAAATGCTGGCCACAACTCTTTTTATAAAAAAAATATATTTTTTAGAAATATAACTATTTTTTTCCCAACCAAAGTCCCCCGATCTGAACACGGGCGCTGATCTGCATTCATTTCACGTGGGTTACAGTCAGCAAAAATTCTGCCTGCGGTGTTCCACTGAAAATAATGTATGTATGAATTTCACGACTATACCTAGCCACGAAGATGACGGTAATGAAATGCCGAGTACAGGTGTTTTTACCTTATGGGAAATAAGGGCGTAAGGGGGCAGATGGTCGATCGATTTTCAGCAGTTGTGCTGAAAACGATCGCCAATAGCTTTAAGGAGTAGTTACAAACTGTTACGTTTTTTGTTAGTTGTAGGAATTAGTTAAGAAATTTCATGCTGCCCTGTGGTCACGATTAAACCTAGCAGCCACGAAGATGGTGGTAATGAAATGCCGAGTACAGGTGTTTTTTCCTTTTGGGAAATAAGGGGGAAGGGGGCAGATGGTCGATCGATTTTCAGCAGTTGTGCTGAAAACGATCGCCAATAGCTTTAAGAAGTAGTTACAAACTGTTAAGTTTTTTGTTAGTTGTAGGAATAAGTTAAGAAATTTCATGCTGCCCTGTGGTCACGATTAAATCTAGCAGCCACGAAGATGATGGTAATGAAATGCCGAGTACAGGTGTTTTTTCCTTTTGGGAAATAAGGGGGAAGGGGGCAGATGGTCGATCGATTTTCAGCAGTTGTGCTGAAAACGATCGCCAATAGCTTTAAGAAGTAGTTACAAACTGTTAAGTTTTTTGTTAGTTGTAGGAATAAGTTAAGAAATTTCATGCTGCCCTGTGGTCACGATTAAATCTAGCAGCCACGAAGATGATGGTAATGAAATGCCGAGTACAGGTGTTTTTTCCTTTTGGATAATAAGGGGGAAGGGGGCAGATGGTCGACCGGTTTTCAGCAGTTGTGCTGAAAATGACCGCCAATATTTTTTAAGAAGTAGTTACAAACTGTTAAGTTTTTTGTTAGTTGTAGGAATAAGTTAAGAAATTTCATGCTGCACTGTAGTCACGATTAAACCTAGCAGCCACGAAGATGATGGTAATGAAATGCCGAGTACAGGTGTTTTTACCTTTTGGGAAATAAGGGGGAAAGGGGGCATATGATCGATCGATTTTCAGCAGTTGTGCTGAAAACGATCGCCAATAGCTTTAAGGAGTAGTTACGAACTGTTACGTTTTTTGTTAGTTGTAGGAATTAGTTAAGGAATTTCATGCTGCCCTGTGGTCACGATTAAACCTAGCAGCCACGAAGATGATGGTAATGAAATGCCGAGTACAGGTGTTTTTACCTTTTGGGAAATAAGGGGGGAGGGGGCAGATGGTCGATCGATTTTTAGCAATTGTGCTGAAAATGACCGCCAATATTTTTTAAGATGTAGTTACAAACTGTTAAGTTTTTTGTTAGTTGTAGGAATAAGTTAAGAAATTTCATGCTGCCCTGTGGTCACGATTAAACCTAGCAGCCACGAAGATGATGGTAATGAAATGCCGAGTACAGGTGTTTTTACCTTATGGGAAATAAGGGGAAAGGGGGCATATGATCGATCGATTTTCAGCAGTTGTGCTGAAAACGATCGCCAATAGCTTTAAGGAGTAGTTACGAACTATTACGTTTTTTGTTAGTTGTAGGAATTAGTTAAGCAATTTCATGCTGCCCTGTGGTCACGATTAAACCTAACAGCCACGAAGATGGTTAATGAAATGCCGAGTACAGGTGTTTTTTCCTATTGGGTAATAAGGGGGAAGGGGGCAGATGGTCGATCAATTTTCAGCAGTTGTACTGAAAACGACCGCCAATATTTTTAAGGAGAAGTTGCGAACTGTTAAGTTTTTGTTAGTTAAGAAACTTCAAGAAGTAAGATGAAAGTAGATATATTGCACTGGCCCTATATAAATTGGTATAACTGGTGGTAAAAGAATGGTGATAATAATTTAGGTAGAATTCAATTCATTGAAAGAATGGAATGCACTGTTCGTCTAATCTTCTTCTTTCTTTTTCGTGTGAGGATGTGGCCACCTCTGGTGATTTTTTTTGTATTATAAGTCCAATAAACAACAGTTTTCACATTCAACCAATTTGTTTACATCTGTACAAAAAAAATTTTTTTTTTTATAAAAAACGTGAACTGCGCCTCAGATATTGACATTTGTTAATATTTTTTTAAACATAATAAAAGGATTGGTAACTTTTTTAATGTTTAACTGTGGACGTATGTTTTTTATAAAACTACCGTGGACGTGGGGTCTCTGAGGCCCTTGTTCTTTATGGTTAAAAATTACATGATATTTCGGGCAAAATAAAAAATAAAATGTTTTGTGTGTGCTAAGTATGCTATAATGTAACAAAAAAAAAATAGGAATTAATAAATTTTCATGAAATTTTACTAAATATTACGAATTATATGGCAATTTTTGATCTTTGGCGACACAAGATCATTATTGGTAAATAATATATTAAATACGTCTTAGAAAGCATAGAAAATGTATTTCTCTTTAGAAAAAAACTATAAAAAGTAAACAAAAATGTGAATAAACTTGTAATAAAATAAAAAAAATACTATGATAAAACATAGTAAAAAAATACTATGATAAAACATAGTAAAAAAATACTATTCCCCCCATTATCTCTAAAGTTCGCGATACTAAAAATTTGATACAAATCCATTGTATCGATGTCCAAAAAAAAACCATTGTATGATCTGGCACAGTTTTTTATTATTTAGCAAAAAGTCTTTATATACAAATTTAATTTTACGGTCGCCTAAAATTTTAATTTGGCATGGAAAATAGAATAATATTATTTGTACTACCGTACAGAACCCACAATCATTAAGTCTGACTCCGTTTGCCCGATGTTAATAGAAAAGTCAAAAACAAAACACAAATAGTTTTTTAAATACTTTGAATGGGAAACATGGACGTAGGGTCTCACAGTCCCAAGCCAAATTATGACGGCTAAGTATTCACGTGTTTTAAGACCTGGCAAATCAACCACTACTTCTCTTATTGTTTCGCCACTAACTAAAAAGGTACTGAGCAGCCGGGCGAGCACGGCCTCTGTGATAGGCATGAGTCACGCATTTTATCAAGGTTTTTGCTCCCAAACTGTGATAAAAATGTGTGATTCAAAGGCAGTAGACTGTGCTCGCCCGCCAGTTCTGTGTCGGGAGGCACGGGCAGGTAACCTTTTAGCTAAATTATTAGACTAGACGGGGCTTCTAAAGCCCCACGTCCACAGTTTAAGGTTAAGGTGTTATAATTATAAATATCAAACTATTAATGTTTACTTCAAACTTTACCAGAAAGGGCAGAAACTATTTCGTAAATACGATAAATAGTTAACTCCCAATAAACAATACCTTTTCCCTATCTTTATTCTCGGCACTAAAGTCCACTATCTAGAAAACAACATTATTTTCGAAACCGATTGTCACATTATTTATAAAAGCCTTTAGTTCAGCCAGATCGGGGGCTACTTGGGAAATCTTGGAGATAAAAGTAATTTATTGAGGAGATTAAGCTCCTCGATTGTTTGGAGCTGCGTCAATCTGGACAGGGAGACCGGGGTAGAGGATTCTTTTATAATTGAGATGGAGACCACCTTTGAAATAATGTACTGTTGTCTGTAATGAAATTGTTTAGTGTGTTTCATGAAGATCGAATCCGCTGCGGAGGGTGAACACCTAACATTTTTTGCCAATTAGAAAATCTTTTTGTTAACAAGATTTTTAGCTTACTAGGTATTGTCATTCAAACCAAAAGTGTGTGCAAAAATTCAGTTCAATCAATTGGGAATAATTGATTTAAAATTCAGTTGCAAGTTTAGACCCACACATACTAATAAACAAGGCGAGTTAAATAAATAAAAATAAAAGTATTCATTAATTATTTTAAGCTAGCTTTACGCGTTTTTTTCTCATCAAACCCTTTCATTTGATACCCAAATCATGGTAGTGCACAAAAAATAACTAGTCCGCCATGTTGGGTCGTCCGCCATATTTTATTTAGAATGACGTCACTTAGCTAATCATGAATACACGTTTAGTTTGGATGACAATCATCCAAACTAAACGTGTATTCAAAATTTCATCTTACTTACTACTATGCTAGAGTATTATTTCCGAAGTAAGACTCAGTGGATTCTAGAGAGATTTTATTAGCGGGGTTTCAGCTATAAAGTAATTTGCATGTGTTAACACAGACTGCCCTGACTGTTCCTGCCGAGCGTTCAAAGCACACAAATTTTCAGCTAGATACTGTCTAAAAGATATCAGCCCAATAAGTGATGGTAATAACGAAGTATTGAAGAACATCAGCATAGCTTTCAGTATTTCATCACCACTGCCCGAAACGCGGTGAAGAAAAACATCATGAGGAAACTGGCATGTCCTAAAACCAAAAATTCAATGACATGTGACATTCACCAAACCGCACTAGGCCTGCGTGGTGGATTAAGGCCCTCTGAAAAAGAGGAAGTGTTTGTCCCAGCAAAGGGAACGTTAAAAGATTTATTATTTATTTATTATATACTTTATTGTACACCACAAAAAACATACATGACAAACATTCACAATAATAAGTGTACAATGGGCGGTCTTATCGCACTAGGCAATCTCTTACAGACAACCTTTGGATGGATTGAGCAATAGGAGAAGAATTTAGGGCTGTCAGTGTACAAATTAACATAAATAATACACTACTTAGACATAATAACATAAAGTACAAAAATACAACATACAAAATATACTAATATATATCAAATATAACAGAGACAGGAGAAGAATAAAAATTATAGTGAAAGGTAATGCTCCTTCACCATTTTCTTAAATATTGGCAAGATTTATTATGTTATTCTGTCAAAATTGCCTATAACTAATGAGAAGAAGGCAATCTGACCAAAAAGGAGAAAGAAGAAAATTTCACAAGACCAAAGAGGAGAGAAAAGTTTATAACAATACCCCCATATAAACCTTTATTACAATCAATTGCTTTGACACGACTTTCAAACAAAAAAAAAACAACCTCAATCAATATCACAATGAAAATATAATTGATCCTCCATGTCCAATCATTGTCGATTTTTATGCATACAAAAACATTTACATTTAAATTGGGAAGCGAATGTTTGAAAGCAAATTGTTGGTGTTTGTTGGGCAAATAATTGATTAACACTATAAAAGAATTGTTTTTTAAAAACAGGCTAATATCTGAATTGTAGTTAAAAAATGAGAAACAGGAAAAAGTAATCATTCTATCAACAATGGCCATCACATGGTCAAAATGCCAAAATGTAAGGGATTGATCACGTGACTTTTTGATGATCATCATCAGTCTTTTAAAGTTCCCATTGCTTAGGCACAGATCTTCTTTCTGAGAGAGGGCCTTAATCCACCACGCGGGCCCAGCGGGTTGGGGATGTCACATGTCTTCATGATGTTTTCCTTCACCGCTTTTCGAGCAGTGTTGATGAAATACTGAACACTATGCTGATGTTCTTCAATACATCGTTATTATGGTCACTTAATTGGCTGGCACCTGTTGGACAGTCTTTATCTGAAAATTGGTGTGCCGTTCGGCAGAAACAGTAAGGGCTGTCTTTGATAACACATGCAAATTACTTTAAAGCTGAAAACTCGCTACGGAAATCTCTCTAGAATTCACTGAGTCTTACTTCGGAAACGATAGTCTAGAAAAGTATGATTTGAATTTTTGGTTCTAGGACATTCCGGTTTACTCACGATGTTTTCCTTTGCTTTTCATTTTGCTTTACAAACGTTTTTGAAAGCACTTGGCCATCACATACATTTTTGACATAATAATATTACCAAACGCTATCCCGACGCTTTCGTTAATAGAATGTCACTTGTCTAGATTCACTGGTGCCTCATCATCATCAACTCAATTGCAGACGTCCACTTCTGGACATTGGCAAGCATCACCTCATAGATTGTTCTTCTGCTTCTGGCAGACGTCCGCGGTTTTCGTCAGTTCAGCGGTCCATCTTGTAGGTAGATTTATAATGCTGCTTCTTCTGGTACGCGATCGCCACTCCAGAGCCCTTCAGGACAGTAGTTTTAATACATTTTTCGGTAACTTTAAGACAAAAAGATCCATATTAATCTAAATCTATCTAGCCCGTTTCAACATCGGACTACAAGACGTACGGCGATGCGAAATCGGTACATGGTTTTCATCCCACCCATATGTACTAAACGATTTGGAAATACTTTCTTTAAAGAGTGGCATTCCCTGCCGCTGTCCGTGTTTATCTACAACCTAGGGGCCTTTAATTCAAGAGTGAATAGGTTAAGTACTTCTAGGAAGGGTGCTACACCGTCGTCGACCACATCATCGCTTACCAGGTGAGACAGTGATCAAGCCTATCAATGATAAAAAATAACTAAATAAATTATCAATCGTTTTTGCAACGACAGTCGTCAAGATTTAGCCTGTAAGATTATCAAAGTCCGAAATTATTATTAATACTAATTCCATGGTGTTCATTCAATATGACGTCAAAAGAATCAACGTCACAAAACGTCAATATTCAAATATACCCTAATACTAAAAATAATACTGTCACGCAATAAACCAAAAATACCAGATAAGTACAATCCAAACTTGAACTCCCTAAGGAATTTTTGAAAGCAAAAAAAGAATCGTTAGACTTATTTTTCTTTATCACCAAAAAGTTTGGGTTGACGCATCACTCCCAAATGTATAATTGATCTCGAGGAGTCCTCTTTTATCACTTTCCATGGGGAGGACGCGATAAGGTAGCGAGTTTGAAACAGGGCAAAAATTCACTTGTTTTGAGAAGAATTAAAATATTATGTGAGTTATAGGATAACATAAAACCATGCCAGTATTCCCCGGTGATAATCAACTTATTTATAACTTGACTAGCAAAATACGACATGAGGATTAAAATTTACAGGTCCAGTAATAATGGCGAAATTATAACCTTAATCTGTATCTAAATCGCCTAGTATTGTCAACAGGCATAAATCCAGATCCGATTAAATCAAAGACTGCGCTTCATTTCAAACTTGTCACCACTAGACCAAGAGGCAGTAAAAAAATACATTTTCAACATACATTTCAAACAGAAAGTGGCGTCAGTGACAGAAAAGTTGAAAGGATACCGTTTGTCCTGGTATGGTCATGTAATGAGAACATGAACATCGAACTGCGCTGATGATGAAGCCGGAAGGTAGGCACCGGAACTCCGTAATAAAACAATGTATCCCAGTCGTGTTAAGGCTTGTTGGATTTTTTATGAGAAGCTTTTTTGCTATAAATGATTTTCATGGTAATATAAGGTAAAAACAAAAAGATAAAGTAAATAAAAAACTTTTTACCAAAAAAACTAAACCGATTTTCAAACCAAAACACTACAAAGCAAAAAAAATACTTTCTTTCGAAAGACGGTGTCAAAAAAGAAAAAAGAGTGGCAAAGACACCGACTTCCGAAAATAACGTTATTTTTTGCTTTGTAGTGTTTAGTTTTTAATGGCCGGTTTAGTGTTTTTGCTAAAAAGTTTTTTATCCAATATAGATTCACCTTAAGGTTCAAACACATAATGAAATCCGTATCTTCAATTGCCTGACGGACTACGTAATCACGCCGTTTCTTGGTTTCGTTTGAACCGCCTAATATTCCCTTCCTTTTCTAATCCTTATTCCATTTCATTTAGGGTCGTCCCTTCTGTGGGTCTTTAGGTCAATCTGTCCTGGGTCATCGGCCACTTAATTGCATGCAATCTTCTTTCTCTTAGAATCTTAGATGAATTCCTTTGACCTAGTGACCTACACTGTTTCTAAAGGATTTTGAGGAGTTTTGTAAATTCTCATCGAGTACAGTTTGTGAATGTACTAATAGGTGCATCTCTACTTAACCTATCGGGAAATACTGTCGTGATGTTATGTATGTTTTTACAGTTGGCCTATGTAGATAAATAATTACAAGATTCAGAAATTGGTTATATTAAAAGAGAGTTTAAATAAAAAAACCCGACTGCTTAAGAAGCGAACTAAAAAGACGTAAACAAGAATAAAATCACCTGAGTAGTCGGAGGATACATGTATTCACGTGCTGGTTGACCAAAACCAGATATATCTTTCATTTGCACAGCATGATTTTCTTCTTGATTATTTAAAAAAAAAAATTGGGCCCCCATAATATGGCGCCCAAAATATGCCATTTTTCTATTTTCCAATTTTAATTTAGCAAGTGACAATTGTCAAGACGAATCAATTGACGTAAGAATCATTAAAATCGGCCAACGTTTTTGGTCTCAAGAGCGTCGCATAGGAACAAACATATAAACATAGACCCTCCTTCGGCAGTCGGGTAAAAAGAGGTAATGAGTTATGCAAAGTTATAGTTATAGTGGAATTCCCTGCCGGAGTCTGTGTTTCCCGATAGCTACTATCTAGGGGTCTTTAAGTCAAGAGTGAATAGGTTAATTCTATTAACTTTAAAACTTTCGCGTTTCATAATTGAGAAATAGGGTCGGGTGAAATAGGTAAATAAATGAATCGAAATCATCGCGTTAAACATCCGTGGTATATTGTTTCAGGTTAATTCTAGGCAAGCGTGCTCCACCGTCGACCACATCATCGCTTACTATCAGGTGAGATAGTGGTCAAGCGCGAGTCTATATTAGATTAAAAAAAATATATATGTAGCAGTGGTGGCAGAGTGGTAACGGCCCCGACTTTCATTTCGTAGGTCGTGGGTTCGAACTAAGGCAGGCGCTTTACTTTGTGTAATTTATTTCATCACCACTGCTCTAAAAACGGTTCAGGAAAACATCGTGAGGAAACCGGCATGTCCGAGAAACGAAAAATCGAAAGCATGTGACATCCACCAACCCGCACTTGACCCGATTGGTGGATTAAAGCCCACTCCCTCTCTCAGAGAGGAGGCCTGTATCCCAGCAGTGGGAACATTAATAGGCTAATCATGAATAAGTTATGCTCTGTATCCTTAATAAATTGATTGACACGTTACAAATTAAACGCAACTTAAGTGATGCGATAGCCTGTTAAAAATTCTTTCAACGAGACAGCCAACAGTAAGCCAGTCAATTCCAATCATTTTCACAACCTACTGTAAATGAACTGAAATTAAGTGTTTTATCGCCACAAATTGACTAACGTTTTCAAGAGGTGATTGTACCCATAAAAAACTTAGTTACAGAATTCGATATCGAATCTAACGTAATTGTGCTCAGAAACTATGAAACATAGCGATACCTATAAATCAATTTCGCCAACTTACCCCAGGAAAGACGGCCAAGACACTTCTATGACATATGCTACGAAACCCACAAAGGAAATCCTACCTTAGTTTCTGATGGATAGAGTCGAAAACAAATTGTCAGCAAATTATGACTTTTTTTCAAAAAAAAGGTCCCTGTAATGGCCACAGCTCTTCTGATAAGGCATAAAATAGTGCCTGAGGTTGTAATTTAAGTGATTTTGACAGAATATATTGCCCTGAGGGACGATTTGCTAATACTATTTTATCTGAAATGCTTTATGTGGTAGTGTGACGTTCCTTTTTATGCCTTCCCACTGAGATACTGATGCGAGAGCCGATAAATGTAAGCCGGATGGAAAAATACGAAGCACTGCAAGAGTTATATGTTTTAGTACAAGTTTCCAAGTGTATTTCGTACTGAGAAATGTTATATTGTTGCTGGTATGATACGGGATAAAATGTTGAGAAAAGAAGAAATAACCGTGTTGTAGATATTGAAAATAACACGGTATTCCTACTACATGAGATTCACAACGCTAATATTATTCGATTTTTAATCTAATATTACTAATGTTTAAGTATATCTATATATTTAGTTTATTATTTTGAGTATATATGGTATAATTTTCTTGATTATATTGTATTTATAATTTATATATATTTTTTGCATGAACCTGATTCGTTTAATTGTCAACCTAACCCCCACTAGTTGTCTCTGCATCACCCAAAGGTCGACTGGTAGAAATAAATAAATGATATTATTAATACAATAATTTGAAAGTCAGTGTGTCTCAATGTTTGTGGCAGTCAATCACGCCGCTAAACGGATTTGAGAACTCTTAAAGATAAGATACAAGATATTTTTATATACAAGGCCCAAGTGCCCGCGGAATAATTTTCTACGCTATCGCGAAATAAATATGGTACAGAACTTCTAGATCGCCATTATAGCGAAAACAATTAACTTGAAGAAAAAGTAATCAAATGCATAAATTTATTTTGAAACACAATGATGATGATTTTGAACTCCCCAGACTTTAGACCCCCAGATCCCTCTCAAATAATATTCGAAGTTGATAAAAGCCGAAATTTTAATGAATTTCGTTGGTAAGTGACACCTTCCAACAAGCCTGTATCTACCTGAAGATTGCTGCCACAAGACAGCATAGAAATACCAGGCAACGAATACTACAATAAATAGTCTTGCTCCGGCCATAGTTGCATACAGCTCTCACATCAATGGGCTCTATTCAGATATCAAACAAAGGAGGCTTATGGTTTTGTAGCGATGGAATATGTGCTGTGTAGCTAGTCAAAGGCCCTGTGATACCTTTACAAGGTAGTTGGTATTTGTGGAGGTTATGTCTTGATGGCCGACTGGCTAAGACCTCACCTCTCGTGCTTGAGGTTGTGGGTTTAAATCCGGGCAAGTACCAATGTGTATTTTTCTATTCATATGTGCTGTCTTAGTTTGTTTTGGACATCGCTGACAACGGTGAAGGAAAACATCGCAAAGAAACATGGGCTTATAGTTAGTATAAGTGTGTGCTCTCTTGGTGTAATTACTGCAAGACGTTCCACTGCGAGGTTAAAACAAATAAATGAATATTGATATTTATTTCTAACGATTATTTTGTAGTTACAGATACAGATGGAGCTTCATTATTTTTGGCCCGTCATTTCGTTCTTAGAGGATCAATGCCAAAGAATTTGGAATTGATAAATAACGCGGCCTTGAAGCTGATGTATGTTATTATGAGGTGTAGCGTTACGTTTAGCTCAGAGGGAGCTAAACGTAAGCCACGTTAATAAAATTAAATAATGATGAATAAAAGGTTATTAAAATTAAAGCTAAGAAAATAAAAAGGATATAGATAATAAAACGGTAGGGCTTCGTACGACGTGGGCAGCTATCCAGGCAGCAGCTCGGGCAGGAAGTCGTGGAATGCCCGAGGTAGGCAGGTGAGCAGCGGACAAGCAGACGGGTGGTAGCCAGATAAGCGGGTAATCGGGCAGGTAGGCAGTGGAGTAGGCAGCAGGATGGAAGCAGGTCGGATAAACAGGCAAACAGGTAAGTACGTAGGCTCCAAGGGATGTGGAGGCCGGCTATGGCTCAATACACCAAACAGCGAGGCCTTTGATGCCAAGAGATGACCGTTGAGGGTGTTTCCATGAAATAATGCTCTCGGGATCCACACAAAATATATTTAATTGGAGCACTTCAGATAATAATAGTTTTACATAAGCTGATAATTCATAGTTTTAGAGTTTTCCAGGAGTTTTCAGATCAGAAAATACACTTGGTATCATTAAGTAGTCAACCGACTTTCGGCGTTCAGTCCCGATTCCAAACTAAAAATTGACGCCCGTTTTTCTTCGTTCTGTGTTCTATCTACATTTCAAATTCAAATTTCAATTAAGAAATAAAGACCAGAACGAATAAAAACGGTTCACAAAGGAGTCAATCTACGCTACCCTTATAATAGTGTAAACCTAGCTTAAAGGAGGTTTAGTCCATGGTACCTATGTTACGGTCTATGGTTTTAAGAAAAATAAAATAGACAGACAGATGTCATGTCAGATGAAAATGTCACAATAGAAAAATATTGCTTGCAATATTTTTAAACTTAAATTATATTGATAATTTGTGATTCTTGAATCACAAATTATCAATATAATTTAAGTTTCAGATATTAAAACAATCTGTTGGGAACAAAACTAAGAGAGATAATTTTATATTTTCCTTTTAATAATTTCAACAATTTTTTACATAGGTATTTAATGACATCACTTGTCAGTCACTTTTTGTTTCTTAATAAAACCATAGATACAAACAAAAAAGTATTCACGACACTCCCGGGCCCAAGTGGACCGGCAGGTCTACTAGGTACTATTTTAAATATTGAGACGTGTCGGCGGACGTACCGTGCGTCCTGACCGTGTTGTTCGAGGTCGTGGTACGTCAGTTACGTCTAAGTCATTGGTAATGTCAACCCTACCATCGGTCATGTCAACCCTACCATCGGTCATATCAACCCTACCATTGATAAGGTCGCTTCAGCTGGAAGAAACTTCCAATGGGTAGAGTTTTTGGAATGCGCGTATTTTTTCACCCATGGCTGTCCTTTGCTACTCGACACACTCCATCTCCTCCCGGATATGTCTCTAGGACTACACCCAACGGCCAATTGGTCCTTTTATCTTCGGTGTGTATCAAAACCACGTCCCCAGGTAAGAGGACTTGAGACGTTTTCTTAGATTTTTGCTGTACCAACATGCTCAAATACTCTGATCGAAAACGCTGTCGCAAATCTAAACGGAGCTTCTGACAATATTTTGCCCGAATGTTCAACGATCTCTGGTCTATTGTATCAAGATCTGCAACGTCAATTCGTACTCGTGGTTGGATAAACAATGATGGGGTAAGCGGTCTTAGTTCATCTTGTCCACCTGTAATATACGTCAGTGGTCGGCTATTTATGGTAGCTTCACAGTCGCATAACGCTGTTTGTAACTCCATGAGCGTTAGTGAGGCTCGACCTAAAACTCGTCTTAGGATTTGTTTTGTCATCCCGACCAGCCTTTCGTAAAACCCTCCCCACCAGGGAGCCGCTGGCGGTATGAACTTCCATTCAATTCTATGTATTGCTGATAATTTCTTGATCTCACTCCAGTCTAGTTGACTAAAAGCATTATTGAGACCAGTAAAATTAGTACCATTATCGCTAAATAAACAACAAACTCTACCGCGACGTGCTGTGAAGCGTCGCAGAGCCATGTTGAAGTCATTAGTTGATAATGTTGCCGTCAGCTCTTAATGTACCGCGCGATATGTGGCACATGTAAATAGTACAATCCAGCATTTACTGCCATTGCGCAGTAACAAAGGGCCAGCTAAGTCGACTCCACTAGCCTCAAAGGCATCAGCTGACTCTATACGATCTTTTGGTAGGCCAGTTAGAGGAGTTTGACTAGGTGTAGCCTTGTAGCGTCTACACCTACCACATTCACGTACGACCTTCTTGACCAATTTTCTTATACCAATAATCCAGAAGGTTTCTCTTAAATTGGCCATCAATGTCTGAGTCCCTGCATGAAGTAGTTGCCGGTGTCGTTCTTCTACCAGCCTCTGAACGATAACATCATTTCCGGGTAGTACGATCGGGGCTATGAAATCAAACTTGTCTGTTCCTAAGTTCAGTTTTGTTGACAATCTGATAATGCCTTCATCGTCTTTGAACGTCCGTAAGTTCGATAGCTTGTGATGATACGCTGCTTGAATTAGTCGTACTACGGTCCTTTCTGCATCCTCAAATTCCTTACTGAGAATTACAGTGTTTTTCCTGAAGACTTTGTATCTTAATCTGCGCATCCATGCCACCATTAGCACAATCTTGGTGTACTTTGAAAAATAAGTGAGTCGATTTAGAAAAGAATGTCCAACTACCATCACCTTTGTGTTGGTTTTGACGGATTTCAGTTCCGCATTAACATCCTCTGAATTAGTTATGAAACATGTCTCCGGCCAATAATTTTCTTCTAGGCGAAGCCATGCCGGGCCTTCCCACCATTTGTTTTTAAGTAGGTTTTTGATATGTGTGCCTCTTGATGGAAGGTCAGCCGGATTTAAATGACCCGGTATATGTTTCCAGGCATTGGGATCTGTGATGGATCGTATTTCTTTAACACGATTAGCTACGAATACAGTCCAGTTTCCGTCACCCTTTATCCAGCTTAGTGCAACACTGGAGTCGGTCCAAAAAAAGTTACGACAGTTGGGTAAGCACAACTTTTTTATGACCCTAGAGCCCAGCCTTGCAGCAATCGTTGCAGCAATCAATTCCAAACGAGGAATGGTGATTTCTCGTACTGGAGCTACTCTAGCCTTTGCCATTACGAGGCTGATATGACTGTCTCCTTTATACTCAGATCGTAAGAAAATGCACACAGAATAAGCCTGCTGACTGGCGTCGCAAAAGACATGAAGGGAGTTACAACAATCTAAAATATTGTGAACTGTCAAACGTCGAGGAATTTTAATTTGATCAATTAAATGTAAGTTGTCTGCCCAGCGTTTAAACTCAAGTTTCAAATCATCTGGTAACTCACTATCCCAAGATATTTTCCTATTCCATGACCTTTGTAAAATAATTTTTGGCACTATTGTTATAGGGCACAATATCCCAATAGGATCAAAAATTTTCTGTGCAATTGACAGAATTTCCCTTTTCGTAATCTTATTCCCAAGATTATTTACTACACGACAGTTGAAAGTATCCGCCTTTACATTCCATACCATGCCCAGAACTTCTGATATTTCTACCTCCTCATCTACTTGCGCTGGAGCACTTACCCAACATCTGAGATCAAACTTTCCTAGTGCCATTAGTTCTTTTGCCTCGACAATAAATCGGTGCATATCTTGTTCTGTATCTAAAGACATTAGGCAATTATCAACGTAAAAAGACTTCCTCAGCAACATTGCTGTATCCTTTAGATGTGGTGGTGTATTATCCAAATGATGATTTATTGTAGCAGCTAAGTGAAATTGGCTAGATGTTAGACCAAATACCACGCGTTTGTGACGAAAAGTAATTACCTGTTTGTTCTCATCGTTGACATTGGACCACCATAAAAATTTTAGATAGTTGCGGTCTTCTGGATTTAACGATATCTGTAAAAACGCCTTCGCTATATCAGCTGTCACCGCGTAAGCTCCTTTCCTAAAATTTATAAGTAATTCAGGTATAAGCTCAATTAGGTTGATGCCCTTTTCAAGACAAATATTGAGTGAAATTCTGTCTTGATCCTTAGCCGAAGCATCAAATACAGGACGTATTTTAGTAGTAGCACTTGACATTTTAAATACTGCGTGATGCGGCATATACGTACCTTCTTCGATGTTTGACTGAGGTGCTTCTTCGATAATACCAAGTGATTTCCACTCTTTAAATACGGCATCGTACTCGTTTTTTTTGTTAAGCGATTCAAGACGCGCCGTTGTGGCAATCAAACGTTTTTTAGCCAACTGATAGTTGGGTTGAGGGCGAGGCATGTCCTTCCAAGGAAGACTTACTTCGTACCTTCCCTCTTTATTGATTGCCAATGTTTTATGGAAGTGTTCGAGAACTTCCTTCTCGTGGGCCATTTTGGAAGCTTGTTCACTAGGATCAGTTATCCCAAGTGACACCAGGCTCCACAAGTCCGGCAGTTTAGATGAACTGTGTAATACGGTAGTCTTTGGAGTGAGAGAATTGTAAATCCCCGTCAATCGACCAGACACTGTCCACCCTAATTTAGTTCGACATGCCATTAAATTGTTTGAAATATGTAAGATCTCTCCAGTCATTATTGTTCCTAAATAGTCAGCCCCTATAAGAATGTCAATATCGTTAGTAGAGTCCGTCGTTTCAGTCAGTCTTATGTTATGTTTTTTTAAAGTGTCAAGTAATGGAATCGACGTTATTTTTGGTAAGAAACCGCAAATATTTTGTTGTCCTATAACCTTTAGGCTTATAAAGAAACTATCATACAAACTTATTAATCTGATACTATATACATCATATTCTTCAGCGGTCATCTCGTGTCCCCCGAACAAACAATGTGCGATTCGTTCCTTGCGTTCAGATTTTAAGTTGAGTCTCTTCGCCAAATCGGTCCTAATGTAGGATCTCTGTGCTCCACTATCTAGCAAAATGCGAACTTGAACTTCTTGGTTATTTCCTGCAATTTTGAATACAAGTGTTTGAAGCAATGTTGTGGAATCTTGTCGATTGGAAAGTAAGTTGATGTTAGAACTTGGTGAACTTGACGGGCTACGTTTTGTGGAAGACTCAGTTTTCTTTTCTACCTTTTCTTCGATTTCAGGGCACATGATAGTTAAATGCCTACGTTTACAGACCAAACATTTAGCTGAGCTTCGACATTTCTTCGTCACGTGATTCGTTCTAAAACAAATAAGACAAGCTTTCTTACATTTCAAAAAATCTTGCTTTTCTGACAGTGACATTTTTGTTGCTTTGTGACATTCTGAACTAGCGTGTGTTTCTTTATCGCACCATATGCAGCTTATCGTTAACTTCTTGATAAAACCGTGGGATTTGGTTGCATTACTCGTAAAACACGCTATAGGTAGCTTCGGTTCCGCAAGTGAGTCTGACATTTTCGTGAAACCTTCTCTGGCAAGCCGTATTCGCTCTTCTGATTCAACTTCTTGTTTTAAAAAGTTAATCAAATCTCGCTCAAGTCATCACAAACTGTCATCTGCTTTGATCTAATTCTATTCCATGTTTGTAAAAGGTCCTCTGGTAGAGATGATTCGATCATTGGGAATAGAATTGATGCGTATCTGTCCTTCGTGACTCCTAATGTTTCAAGAGCTTGTAAGTGAGTCTGCAAGTTGTCATAAAGTTGCGATAAATTGTCAGACTTACCCCTCTGCTTTGCTAATATCAGATTCAATAGGCCTCTTACATAAGCTTCTATTAGCAGGTCATCTCTCGCGAAACGTGTTTTTAAGGCCTCCACAGCTTTCCGGTAATTACCCGCAGATGGAGGGTATGATCCGACTAGTAGTCGCGCACAAGTACCGAGTGTCATGGATTGCAATAAATACTGAAACTTATCTCCATCATCCATTCCATTATTTTCATCGATCCGCTTAAACTGACCCCAAAACCCAATCCAATTTTTGATGTTTCCGTCAAACTTGGGTAATTCTAATTTTGGTAATTTCATTTTAGCGGTTTCGCTTCTATGGCTGATGGATTTCACAGTACCTGGTGCTGATGTTGATCTTGGCCGTTGTTCCGACTCAAATTTTCTGGTAATGGCATACCATTGTGAGCTGTATTTATCCTGACACTCCATCTCTTTCGCGATATCATCCTCAGTGGTAGTATCCGAATCTAGCAATATTCCTAATAATTGGTTACCAATCTCAACGAGCCTCTGATGTCGAACTTCTAAAGCCTCAAATATTCCAACTAGATCGCCATCTGCCGTGGATCCCTTCTCAAACTTTTCTTCAATACGTCGTATTGTTGCTGTAAAAAACGAACGGAGGGCAGTCTGTTCTTTTTTTAATTTGTCCATAATTCACGCGGTCGCCATAAATGTTGGGAACAAAACTAAGAGAGATAATTTTATAGTTTCCTTTTAATAACTTCAACAATTTTTTACATAGGTATTTAATGACATCACTTGTCAGTCACTTTTTGTTTCTTAATAAAACCATAGATACAAACAAAAAAGTATTCACGACACAATCAGATATAACTAAAAGTATGCTTTTCAGATGATAACAAAAGAAAGAAAACATAAAAATGAATTACAAAAGTTGATAAAATATCAAAATATATGAAGGTATGGTTTGTATAGTGTTATGCATTGTAAATAGAGTTAAAAAATGTGGATCTGTAAATCAGAACACCACAGAGGTTAGTAAGTCCACTGCTAGGAGTTTGATAATGATGTGGTTATGTTACTGTTACAGCACACACGCAGAATGTACTACCCGTGCACGATAAGTTGGGACCTTCTAGGAATGCGGCTCCCCGCCCGCATTCCCCGCACTTCCCCGATGGCATCCGTATTGTACCGTTCGCATCTTTTTTTTTACTTAAGTTTTTAGTCTCGTACTTCATGTAACTACGCGCTCTGGATTCCTTTTAGTTTCGTTTGTCTTATTGATTTAATCATCGCGCTCAGGTCCCAACTTATCACCACGCTTGCCTAAGACGGGTTGGCGATTGCAAACGGATATCAACTATATGGGTCCAGGTCCAAGGTGAAGGAAAACATAGTGAGAAAGCCCATACGGTGTATTCCTTCACCGACGTCAGCGATTTCTAAGATAAACTAAGCAACTTCACACTTAAGAAAAAGGCATATTTTCTTGTGAACTTCTTCAGTTATTTTTCACTATGATCTGTTTTTTATTTGAAAGTCGGTTGTATTTTTTGTGAAAAACGTTTTTATTTTTCACTTTTTTGGTGTGGTACATATCTATAATTCCCACAGTTATGGCAGAATAGATTACCCCAATAACATGAAACTTGAACACAACCGGTGACATTAGAGTGCACAAGGGATAACTGTTACACATCTGCGTACCCCTTTAGGGCGTACCAGCGTGATATTATGTTATAAAATGATGTAAACAATAAACAGACATCCGATTGCAGCTATCCCGAGTGATCTGCTGTCATTTATTGAAGAGTTCTGTTAGGTATATATCTCAAGAGTTCTTTATCCGATCTTGATCAAAAAAGAATCATCAAAATTGGTTCACCTAGTAAAAAGTACTGCGGTGAAACAGATAAAAAAAAAATTGATAACTTCCTCCTTTTTGAAGTCGGTTAAAAATTCCCATTGCTAATTGCACGGATTTTAATCCTCAATCTCACGGACCATAGTCGTGGTCCTTAGCCACTGGACCACCACGATACTGAAAATATTATGTGGGATGACTTTTTAGTGTAACGAATGTATCCGTAGGTGTGAGTGAAAGGTATCAGAGTGAAAGGGATGGAGAGAGAATGGAAAGATGGCGAGCTGTGCAAGGAACGACGAACGAGACAGACGTGTTATTTAAGTTTTTTTTTTAGTTAGTATCTGATTTCACTAAAATAAACCAGTTTTCAAGCGACTAACCATTTAATTTCACCCCTCGATCCCACAATTATGTACCAAAAGTAGTTCCAATATGATTATGACAATGTCATGTTTACAATGATTCTATCAACAGCTCAAGGTCATCAACCAAATAACAATTTAACTCAATCCTGTCACGTCAGCCAATTAAACCAGACATCTCCAGTTAACCTTTTGTCATTCCCGTCCAAATTATCATTTAGACAAAGAGTTGATAATTTAATCTTCACAAATCCTACAAAACAACTCTTAAACTGGCAGATTAAATCAATCAGAACTCTTCAAAAATTAAACAAAGTTTCTGTACAATGTAAATCTGACCGAAAGTCGGTCTTAAACGGATGAACGGCTCCGAGTCCCGTAACCGGGCGTTGTCCGGCGTAATCCGGGTAAATCGTGGTCGTATTTGGGTGTTGGTCCAGTTAAGCACGATCTACAGGTGGTCCGGTACCTTAGGTTTGGTCTTTGTGATTTTTACGGTGAATGATTTTCTTAGATTTATATATGGATCTACCGATGTCAAGATTGTTATAGAATTATATACTGTGGACGATAATCTTCTATAGGTAGGTTTGTTTTGATTTTTTATCTATATTTTTAAATACCTCTATGTCACTGACTGGAAGCTTTATTCCCTTTCTATGAGGTAAACTTGAAATTCTCGTAATTTAAAGCTCCGTAATCTCGCTTAAGGTTACACTAGTCGATCATTATTTCATACAAACGTAGTCTGGCGATTACTCCACTGTTTGATGATGTACGTTCAAAATAAAAAAATGTGATATATATTTGTCTCATCATTATCTAGCCCTGTAAGGAAACATAAATGTAAAAAAATAAATAGAAAATTATGAGTGTCGAAAGTTCCATATGTGAAATATATATAGTGTTGAAACTAATTTGAACGCATCTTTGGGCAGAAATAAATACTTTATGAAGAAGGAAAATTGCAAAACGGTCTCGATACTGGAATAGATAAGTAATTCAACAATGGAAATAATTTTTATTTTGAAAATATAAATTTAGTCGTTTTTTCATGATATCTAGACTCCCAAAGGTCGGTTTATAAAATTTCGCGCGCTTGTTTTCGTCCTAAATCATCATCCATTTCGATGCAAATTTGCAAAAGTGCTAATTCGTACGTGAACTAGCTTCGTTCTGTTCATCACAGCATCGATTTCTTTTGCACGTGTTGTCATTTGAGATAGCATGTATTTTAACCTCGCGCACAAAATAGTTCGACGAGGAGAACCTTAAGAATTCAGAATCCCTCAAAAAGGCGCGTTGCGACAAAGCGACATGCAATATCGAGCACGTTTTCCTAGAATCGGTTCTACTTTTCGCAAAACCATATCACATTGTATTACCACACCTATCATTGAAGCTTTCAAGTAGATTTCAATGTCATATCACCTTAATCAACAAGTTTGCCAACCCTATTAATAACCAACACTTTTAATCTAAATCTTTATTGTTTGCAATAATACATGCAATATCGAGTGCGTTTTCCTAGAATCGGTTCTACTTTTCGCAAAATCATATCACATTGTATTACCACACCTATCATTGAAGCTTTCAAGTAGATTTCAATGACATATCACCTTAATCAACAAGTATGCCAACCCTATTAGTAACCAACACGTTTAATCTAAATCTTTATTGTTTGCAATAATACATGCAATATCGAGCGCGTTTTCCTAGAATCGGTTCTACTTTTCGCAAAATCATATCACATTGTATTACCACACCTATCATTGAAGCTTTCAAGTAGATTTCAATGTCATATCACCTTAATCAACAAGTTTGCCAACCCTATTAGTAACCAACACTTTTAATCTAAATCTTTATTGCTGTTAGCGCTACAAAAAGCTTTTGTGTTTTTCCAACTTAATCCCTGACCTATCTTTTACAACACCTACAGTAAACTACACTATATTTTCTTTAATTCCAGCGACCATATTTTTCTACAGCAAACCAGAAAATACTCTCTCATTTTCCGCAGTAAACACAATCCAAGAAAATAAACCTTCTAACAAAGGGCGTCGCTAAAAAAACAATTCGATCTAAAACGAATAGAAGTAGCTCGTGTAATGTGGAGAAAAAAAGCGAATAATCGATTACCATAATCAATTAGGGATCCTTTTGGAATCGTATCAATAACATTCGTTGAAAAGGTTCCAGTACTTAATCTTGTAAATAAACAATTCTCGATTGGGTTCCGATAAACTGGAGGATGCGAAAAATATATTTGGTAGGTACATGTAAATGTGTTCTTGGGATATTAATAAAATCTGAAACTTCTTTTCTTTACGTATAGCAATTTTAAGCAATTTTACCCACGTGTAAGTTGAAAATGATCTTCTGGAAACTTACTAACGGGATAAAATGTATCTTATATGTTCTAATCAAGGTTAAGGTCTACCCGCACGCCAAATTTTGTTGAAATCTACTCAACGGTAGAAGCTTGATTGATTTTTAAATGATCAGATTTTCTCATTCTCATTTATACAACCTGACTAAGTACCGCCAACCAATTGTTTTCCAGGTAGGTAGCAACCAAAGATAATTAATGCATGCAGTTAACTTAAACTTTAACAAAAAACTGCTGCTATAACTCAAATTCGGAACGGGTATGTACGGGGTTAAAGTTTTAAAGTTGCACCCATCGCCGAAAAACTTACCGAATCCAGGCTTCGATGGTACGGCCATGTGATGCGGAGACCCGATGATCACACCGAAAAAAACCCATGAAAAAGTGCCTTTCCATGACGACACAAAAGAGAGGGCGAGGTAGACCGCTGACATCTTGGATGACGAGTGTCCAGAAGGACATGAAGCAGTGCGGCCTATCGACTGACGATGCTTATCAGCGGAACAAGTGCTAAAGCTGACTCTGAGTAACGGAAAGTGGCGAGGTGGAAGAAGAAGCTGCTGGCATAACTCAACCAAAATTTAGGGAGCAGATCTTGTAACCTGGAGTCATTATTAATTTAGATAGAACAATGTAAGAAGAACACCAGAATCACAAATGTTGGGGTAGGTAACAAGATAACAAATACATAGAAAATACAAAATAATCACAAGTATTCCTTCACCGCAATTACACAGTCAAGCAATACACCCTCAAAGCAAACGTAACTCTCCCTTATTTACAAATTACAGGCGTAAATTTGTTCTTAGTCAACAAATCGTAAATCCATCTTCTAAACAGACTAGATAGTGAAACGATAATGAGCCCTATTGGTGCAAAATCACGGGCGAACGACGCTCGTGACAAATTCACTGCTAGAGACCACGCCGACTAGACTGATTTACGTTGTGAGCATACTTAGGTTACGTTACGGGAGAATTCAGGTGGGGATGTGCTTTTATGCCTATCTATGGAATAAGGGCAAGCTGATGTTGATGGTAGTGAAGGCACCTGTAAGATATAAGTGGAGAGAATTGTAAACACAAAGAATGTACTAGTGATGTACTCAGGATGGCATGACCATAATACCTTCGAAGTTGGGTAGGCCTTTGGTGTGTGATGCATATGTGTTGATACCCCTGCGCCATCCCATCTTCTTAGCACGGCGGGCAGTGCTCAAATGGCGCAAATATAACAATCTTATTGGCAGTTATATTTTTAAGCCGTTTGGGGTTGAGATATTAGGTCCATGGGGTCCGGGAGCTCATCGAGTGTTTCGAGACATAAGTAAACGGTTAGTCGAATGTTCGCGTGACCAGAGGGCTGGCCTTTTCTTCAGCCAGAAAATCAGCATTGCTATTCAACGTGGCAATGCTGCCTTGCCGTGGCAATGCTGTTCTGGGCACGTTTTCCATTGACATCGATGTGGACGAATTTTTTGATGCGCATTGAGCCCTTTTCCCTTTCCCCTTTGTATGTAAGTTTGTTTTGTTATCTATACCAATATTATAAAGAGGAAAGATTTTTTTGTTTGTTTGTTTGTACCGAATAGGCTCCAAAACTACTGGACCGATTTCAAAAATTCTTTCACCGTTGGGAAGCTACTCTATCCCCGGGTGACATAGGCTACTTTTTATCCCTGTATTCCCACGGGAACGGGAACTACGCGGAAGAAACCGCGAGGCGTCCTCTAGTTAGTCATAAGATTAGAAATATTCAATTGTATATATTTTTTGTAAATAAAGAATGTACTTGATACACATTGTTGGGTTTGTGATGGACAGTAGGCAGTAATTATAATATATATATATATATATATTTTGTACAAGCTTTTTAGCTTACCGTGCATTGTCAAAATGTAAGCTCAATCAGTTGGACATAATTGTTTTAAAATTCTGTTGCAAGATTTGACCTTCACATACTAACTAACAAGGCAAGCTTAATAAAAGCTTTTAAAGACAAAACGGAAAAGTTTGTAGAAACTGATTAGGAGGTACTGAAACTGGTTGTTTGTTGAGTATTCAAACACTGGAAATAATTAAAATGATCGTCCCAAAAACTATTAAATACCAGAAAATAGGTCAAAGTAAAATGAGTTAGTAGTATATTATTGCTTAGGGTTCTATTTTTCAGGAAACACCTAAATATTGCAGATAATTATTTCAATAGACCACTATATTGAAATCCCTAAGTAAAACTATTGTTACATCGTCTTTAAAGGCACAAAATTCTGGTTTACATTCTTACTTACGCGTGAAAGTTGAAAATGATCATCTGGACACTTAATAACGGGATAATGTATCTTAAATTTTCTAACCAAGGTTAAGGTCTACCCGTATGCCAAGTTTTGTTGAAATCTGTTCAACGGTAGAAGCGTGATTAATTTTACAAACAAACAGATTTTCTCATTCTCATTTATACAACCTGACTAAGTACCGCCAAACAAATGTTTTCCAGGCATTAGGTAGGTAGCAACCAAAGATAATTAATGCATGCAGTTAACTTTTAAAAAACTGCTGCTATAACTCAAATTCGGAACGAGTATTTACGGGGTAGTTTTAAAGTTGCACCCATCGCCGAAAAACTTTCCGAATCCAGGCTTCGATGGTACGGCCATGTGATGCGGAGACCCGATGATCACACCGCGAAAAAGTGCCTTTCCATGACGACACAAAAAAGAGAGGGAGAGGTAGACCGCTGACATCTTGGATGACGAGTGTCCAGAAGGACATGAAGCAGTGCGGCCTATCGACTGACGATGCTTATCAGCGGAACAAGTGCTAAAGCTGACCATGAGTAACGGGAAGTGGCGACGTAGAAGAAGAAGCTGTTGGCGTAACTCAACCAAAATGTAGGGAGTAGGTCTTGTAACCTGGAGTCATTATTAATTTAGATAGAACAATGTAAGAAGAACACCAGAATCACAAATGTTGGGGTAGGTAACAAGATAACAAATTCATAGAAAATACAAAATAATCACAAGTATTCCTTCACCGCAATTACACAGTCAAGCAATACACCCTCAAAGCAAACATAACTCTCCCTTATTTATAAATTACAGACGTAAATTTGTTCTTAGTCAACAAATCGTAAATCCATCTTCTAAACAGACTAGATAGTGAAACGATAATGAGCCCTATTGGTGCAAAATCACGGGCGAACGACGCTCGTGACAAATTCACTGTTAGAGACCACGCCGACTCGACTGATTTACGTTGTGAGCATACTTAGGTTATGTTACGGGAGAATTAAGGTGGGGATGAGCTTTTCTGCCATTTCCCTTTTTTTCCTTGACGAGGTCGGTCCGCGGGTCTCCTCCGTGCTTCGGAAAGCACGTTAACCCGTTGCTCCCGGCTGTCATTTGAAGATCTTTGACAGTCGTTACGCTTAGTCAGAAGCTTGAGATCTGACACCACTAACTGTAACTAACTGGGTAACACGGTACGGCTGGTGAGTCTTGCCAAGGGGTACCGTGTTACCCAGTTACTGGGTTGTGGAGGTCTGATAGGCAATCGCTCCATGTAGATCACTGGTACTGAGCTGAATCCGGTAAGACTGGAAGCCGACCCCAATATAATTGGGAAAAGGCTAGGCAGATTGATTGAGCTTTTCTGCCTATCTATGGAATAAGGGCAAGCTAATGATGATGATAGTGAAGTACCTGTAAGATACAAGTGGGGAGAATTGTAAACACTGAGAATGTACTTGATTCACATTGTTGGGATTGTGATGGAAAGTGGGCAGTAATTAAAATATATAAAAAAAAACTTTTTTTAACAAGCTTTTTAGCTTGCTTACCGTGCATTGTCAAAATTTTATCTCTTTCGGATAGTTGTTTTAAAATTCAGTTGCAAGATTTGAACCTGCAAGTGAAATAATAGCTTGTAAAAATGAAACGGAAAAGTTTATAGAAACTGATTTGGAGGTACTGAAACTGGTTGTATGTTCAGTATTCAAACAGAGTGGAAATAATTAAAATGATTGTCCAAAAACAGAAAATATATTAAATACCAGAAAATAGGTCAAAATATAATGAGTTAGTAGTATATTATTGCCTAGAGTTCTATTTTTCGATAGATCACTATATTGAAATCCCTAAGTAAAACTATTGTTACATAATCTTTAAAGGCCCAAAATTCTGGTTTACATTCTAACTTAAGAAAATAATTTTATAATAATTTATTTCTCTACCTTCATTTCTATTTGCAAATAAAATAACCATCCTAGCTGTAAAGCGCTAATTGTATTTCCACTGAATTCTCATTATATAAAAGCTTGTTTATAATTTATTCTGTTCATAACTAAATTACAATTGTTAACATTAAGTGTTACTGCCGGATCAATTAACGAAGAATTATAATAATATTCATTCATTTAATTATGATCGGCACTAATTGATATAAACATGAATATTTCTGGAGGTGAAATTATTATTTTCAGAAAAATACGTAACGAGATATTTTACCTCCGCGGTTTCGGATCCAATCTCGAATATTTATTATGAAAGTACAGCCATATTTTCACAACAGTTTTTCTGATCACAATCCATCTTGAAACCAATATGTACGTCATGTAACGTGTGTTACAAATAAAATACAAATAATATCAATATATTATGTATAATTTAATGTGAACGTCAAAGAAGTGATTGAGTATGTGTTATTAAAATGGCCGAAAGCATTTTATTTTAAAAATGCTCTTGACTTTACCCTAAATCAGCGGACATATTTTTCAATTTAATAAAGAACAACTTATTTTACTTATTGATTATGATTATGCAAATTGAGTCGAAAAGCCGCCTACTAGGTGTGGCGATTCGGTGAAGGCCGTTGGGTGCGAAAAGCTCAAAACTGGTCGATGTGTTGATGCTTGTAGCGGGTTTATATCCAGCAGTGGGCTTCATTCCACTGAAATGAGGACGATGATGTGCAAATCTAAGGTATTGGTTAAATGTTTTCTAAAAATCCTAACGCTTCGATTTTCAAATGAGGAGGACGATTCACAAAGTAGAATGGCGTGGCGTATGCCAAGTATGTCTTGCCCTTTATCGTTTTGCGTGGCATTCGACAAAACGCTAAGATAGACAAAGCCCCGAATATGTTGTGATTTTATTTTCTAACTCCAGGAAATTTTCGTTCGGAAAGAGAAAAATTGAAATATGCTTTATGCCTGTTATATTTCAATAAACTCCAAAGACGTATGTTTTTAGCTTTATTGAGAATTGCCTTTATTTTTGTATTCTTGTGTTTGCACGTAATTCTTGATTTTGTTGTTTTATAGTTCTTCTTATATTTTGTGTTAACTTTTTGTTCTGGATATAGTTTTATTTTTGAACCTTTATGTTGGGGTTTTTATGTGATAGTGTAGTAAAGTGGAGACGTTTGTTAGACGAGTGAGTTAGACGTTTCGTTTCGTGTCGTTTGTCGTACTGCGCACCACCGGTGGATTTTATCCATACAATTTATGCACACACGTCGTCCTGCAGTCGTGAGTGCTCGGCACCGGCGCCGCACAGCGCTCTTGGTATATACATTGTATGGAAAAATTAACCGGCCACAGCAGTTCCGCACCAACGTCTAAATTGAAAAAGCCCTTATAAGAGCAATGTACATAAGACATTTATGAAGCAAGTTGATGCTTTTCAGGAGAAGATCTCAACTTTTGTGTCACCATGACTGTCAGTCCCGAAAATATTTTCCTCCTCCTTTCGTCGATTCTCCAATACCAGGGTCGTGACCACATCATGGTTTCAAAACCTCCTTAATTTGTACTTCTCCACTTGCTCCTTCTTTCTTTTAGCAACATGCACGACTTCTGAGGTTTTGATGTTCAACGGGGTACGTATTTGGTCTGACCAGCGGTATCCACCATACCATAGGACGTCATCCTCTAGGTCTTTTGCCCTCGACTTTGCCAGTGACCTTCAGTAGTTTGTCACCAGTGTTGTGGGAGATATGAACAAAGAAGTTACCTTCGAGGACACACATTCGATAATCTTGGCCTTCTGTCAACTTTAAGTCCCTGCAGTATCGATATATTTGTCCTATGTGCCGTCCACGAGATACGCAACATCCCACTGTTGCACCACATTTCATGAGCCTGTATCCATCTGCGATCAGCAGCTTTTAGAGTCCACGTTTCAGCTCCGTACAAGAATATGGAATAAATAGGTGAGGTGATCAATTTCATCAGTGACAGTATTGTCTTGTTTGTGATGCTGCGGTCTTTCCATACTCTCTCGAGCTGCGATATGGCACTCTTGGTAATTCCAATACTCCTGCGAATCTTATCATCACACGGCCCATTATTGTTTATACCAATGTCCAGGTTAACAAAATGATTTACTGTTTCGGTGTCGAGTATTCCACTTAGCTCTAGTTTGTTCGTGCGGTGCACCTGCACAATTGAAACGAAAATGTTTTAGGATAATATTATTAGCATAACATTAGAAACTCTTTTCCATAACCTCTGTTGCTAACCTAGATTAAGCTTTTAATATATAGTTTAGCCTATTTCATGGTTTAGGTATTTTTTCATATTTGTGACTTGCATATGTACGTAGTTTGCGTCCTGAACATAGGTATGAAAAACTGCCTCCCATGTGCAAGCTAAGCTTAAACTAACATACATTTTAATCACGAATAAAGTTAAACGAGCTAAATGTTATAGCAGAAACGGCAACAGAAGTAAAAAGAAAATTTTGACGGAAACGGAAACGGATGCAGAAGCGGAAGTGTAAAAACTATGAAAATAAATAATTCATAAAAAACTTTTTGCAAAAAAATATCACCGACTTCCAAATACAAAACTACAAAGTGAAAAATAACTTTATTTTTTGAAGTCGGTGTCTTTCGTAGGTACCATTTTTTTGCGTCTTGGACACCGACTTCAAAAAATAAAGTTATTTTTCACTTTGTAGTTTTGTATTTGGAAGTCGGTGATATTTTTTTGCAAAAAGTTTTTTTATTTTTCACTTTTTAGTTGTACGTACCTAATAGGCAAGTTAGGAACTATTTCGACAGAATAGATTTCATGAAACTTGAACATAACCGGTGAAATGAGAGATCTGCTTACCCCTTAAGAGCGAACTGGCGTGATGTTATGTTATGAAATGTTATACACAACAAACAGACATGCGATTGCAGCAATCTCGAGAGATTTGCCGTTATTTATTGAAGAGTTCTGTTGTATATCTCCGAAGTTCTTCATCAGATCTTCACAAATTTAAAATGGGACCAATTTCGGAACATACTTTTTCAAACAAAAAAAGAATTTTCAAAATCGGTCCACAATTGACGAAGATATCGGTGAACATACACAAAAAAAAAAAAAAAACAAACTTGAAGTCGAACATAGAACCTCCTCCTTTTTGGGAAGTCGGTTAAAAATATTAAATAGATATTATTGGTTTAAAAGAAGAGGTAGTGACTAAAATTGAAAATAGTATGCTAAGATTGTTTAGCCATTCAGCCTATGAAAGGCGACTAACGAATGGTATTTACAAGACAGAAGTGAACGGAAACGCTGGCAGGGGACGCCCTAGAAAGACATACATAGACCTTATTCTTGATGTTATTCAGAAAGGCCAGGTGTGCAAAACTCATAACCGGTGTGCGTGTATGACTAGATTTATGAACGTGAGTGAAGCAAAAGATGTATAAAAGGATCGTAGCAGGTGGCGTTCTGTAGTTTCTGCCTACCCCCATGTAAAAAAGGCGTGAGTTTATGTATGTATGTATAAATAATCAAAGTACATTTTTTTTATTCAGTATGCAAAATTAAATAAATCTAAATTATATTTGAGAGCAATGGTGGCCCGGTAGTATTAACCGAGTCTTACAAGTTGTAGGTCGTGGGTTCGAACTCAGGCAGACGTTTTACTTTGAGTAAATTATTTTATCAGTACTGCTCTCAAAAACGGTGAAGGAAAACTTCGTGAGGAAATGTCTTAGAACAAAAAATTCGAAGACATGTGACACCCATCAATCCGCACTGGGCCCGCGTGGTGAATTACGGCCAATTCCCTCTCTCACAGAGAGCAAGCCTGTGTCCCAGCAGTGGAAACACTAATAAGCTGATGATGAAATTATATTTTATAAAGATTAGTATTGCCGCTTTTGTACCCATCAATATTAGTAGCTGCTCTCCATAAATTGTTAGCCCACTTACCCGCCCACTCGTCACTCCGTCATAATGTTCTGTTTTAAAATTTGCGGCAGCAAAAGCAGAAACGGATGTAAGAAAGCGTGCGGAACTTCCGCAGTTGCGGAAATAGAAGGAGAGGTTTGTTGCATCACTAATTAGTGGTTACAAGAAAAGAAGTATTATCTTATTACTAAATATATAACCGGTAATAACACGTCTGTCTTCTCCAAACGCTACAGCAGAGGTATCCCTAAGTTCACCCATAGTTTTCCAGTTAAATTTAAGTCTCACGTAATTGACGGCCATCCCATTAACATCGATCCGGTAAAAAACTAGACTCAAGACTTGCCTATACATTTTCCTAAAAGATTCTAAAATATCAATAAACCTCTTAAACTTTCAGCAACTCTGGTATATCTCCTCACCCCTCTTCCATGCAGTTTACCTCGCAAACGAAAACTGATCGAATGATAATATTTTTAATACCGACTGCATCGTTCAAAAATGCAATTTTCCCGCGCGGCACTCATACCGAGGTAATAAATTATTATCGGGGAATCAAATATTATTTTTTATTATAGTTTCAAAAGGTATAAGAGATTATTGGGCGGCAATATTCCAGGAGGCTTCACGGGAAGTTTTTGCGGGATGAATAGTTGTTTCTGAATAATCATTTCTGTTCTTGATATCTTAATGCATACCGATTTTAAGAATATGATACTGTTGAGTTGTAGATCTTTTTTACAGATCATGCAGGCTATAGATATTGATTTTCAAAGTTGTCTTTAAGGCTTACCTCAGTTTTCATCTTTGTCATTTTGTATGTATTATCGATCGGCTTTATTGTTTTTTATATAGCTGCATGTTACTATGGATTTCAACGGAATTAAAACTTTTAACTTTAAGCTGTCTCGCTTGCGCAGCGGCTCGACAACACCGGCGAATCACAACAACGAAAACAAAACATTACCCCTACTGTGAGTTCTAATCTCATCAACTCGAACTTAAACACGAATAACGTGGCTGCACCACGAGGTAATGAGCGTAAGTCGATGGCAGATGTGTTGAAGGCGAGTAACAAGTGTGAAGAAATAGTAGGGGAAAATTGGAATGTTGTTACAAATAAGAAACACAAGAAGCCCTCATCTCGCGGAAAGATGGGAAAGCACACGTAGGTCCTGATGGGAAATTTAAGGCAGCCATCATCAAGATACCATTGTTTATCTCCAACGTGTGTAAAACCACGAATGAGAGCGATATTATTGCTTATATTAAGGATAGCACACAAGAAGATGTCACTCTGTTTAAAATTAACAGAAAAACAGAAAAAAGGTACAACTCCTTTAAGTTGTATGTCCCGAAAACGAAACTAGAACTATTTCTAGATAATGAGTTATGGCCCGATGGCATTACTTTTAGACGTTTTGTAAACGAAACTTACAAGATGAAGACTGGCATAATTAAGCAAACATTGACAATAATAATGAGCAGCAGCAATAATCAGACGAGTAGATTTGTAAGTTTCAACTGCAAATCAGTGAAGCGGTCTGTTGAAGCAGTTAAGTGTCTGTGTCAGTCAGCTGATATAGTTGCCCTCCAGGAAACATGGCCGCTTCCCCATGATATACCCCTTCTTGGACAAATTCATAGCGATTTCGAGTACACTGGAAAGTCAGCTGTTGATACGTCTGCAGGAATATTGAGGGGACGACCGTATGGTGGCGTTGCGATCCTGTGGCGTAAGCGAGCGTTTGAGGCAGTGACCGTTATCAGCTGTGTTAGTGCGCGTTTGACAGCGATTAAAGTTTCGCTTGGGGACAGATGCATAATAGTATTCAGTGTCTATATGCCGACTGACTCTAGTGAAAATCTGGCAGAATTCATCGAATGTTCACACCCTGGTATGTCTTTTTTGTTGTGAACTTTTAGATTTCTGTCACGAACAAAAGTGGATTTGTGCGGACATTAGGGCTACATTCGAATAGCTATACCTTTGTCAGTGACGCGCACGGTTGTAGGCGATGGCTTGACCATTGTCTCGTCACACAAGCTGGCTGGTTAACTGTTGCTGATATAGGTATAGTGCACGATGTGTTTTGGTCAGATCACTGTCCCATATTTGTTGAATGTAGATTGGATAAGATTAAGCCTAAGTTATATGATCATAAAACATCTCGTAATAAAGTAATTTGGGGGGAAAGGGACAGCGATCAAATAAACATGTACTATGAGCTATGTAATAGTAAATTGAAGCTAATTGATTACCCCCAGGAATTTGGTCTGTGCAGTAACAAAAACTGTAATAATACTCAACACAGACAAATTTTGAACGAGATGTATCGCAATATTGTTGCTATTTTGTCGGAAGCTGCGGTACAGAGTCATGTGGAAACTCGGACTCATGGACATGTTGGCCATGTTGTCGGGTGGAATAAGCACGTACGAGAGGCTCACGCGAGGGCGAGGCTTAAATATCAGCTTTGGTTGTGGCATAACAAACCAACTTCTGGCGATGTCTATGATGATATGTGCCTTACACGAAAGGTGTTTAAAAGCAAACTTGTGTGGTGTCAGACTCATCAAGAACAAATTAAGCTTGATATTATAGCTTCGCACCGTAAAGCCAACAACTTCCAAAAGTTTTGGAAGGCTACTAAAAAGTTCGGGGTTAGGCCTGGCCTTCCTGTGAGTGTCGGGGGTGCTGACCAGCCGGACACCATCGCCAACATGTTTATGGACCACTTCAAAGTGGAGTCTCCGCTGGGCTCGTCGTTGCGAGTTCTCGATGACGGCTGCTGTCGTGACTCTGATCTGGTTCGTTTTTCGGCCAAGCAAGTGTCAAGTATCATAAAGCAGATGACGAGAGGGAAGTCCCCGGGTCATGACGGTCTAAGCATTGAGCACTTGCAACATGCTGGTCCTCACATGGCTAGGGTACTAGCTATGTTCTATTCTTTATTTATGTGTCACTCGTACCTCCCCTGTGATCTCATGCAAACTATTGTCGTGCCTATTATTAAAAATAAAACGGGTGACGTTGCTGATAAGTTTAACTATCGACCCATCTCTCTGGCTAATGTTGTCGCGAAGGTGCTCGACAGCCTGCTGGATGCACGATTAGATAGCTTTTTAAAATTACACGATGCACAGTTTGGGTTCCGTAATAATCTTGGCACTGAAAGTGCGATTCTCGGACTCAAACATACGGTGCAATATTACACTAAACGTCGGACACCAGTGTATGCTTGCTTCTTGGATCTCTCTCGTGCCTTTGACCTTGTATCTTATGATGTCCTGTGGGCAAAGTTACGGGAGAGAGGAGTGCCAGCGTATCTTCCAGTACTGGTATCACAACCAGACAAACAGTGTGAGATGGGCCGATAGGCTATCTGTGTCGTATGGGCTAGACTGTGGGGTTAGACAAGGAGGGATAACATCACCTAAGTTGTTTAACCTCTATATAAACGATCTGATCGTTGAGCTCAGCAGCAAGAAAATCGGATGTCGCATTGATGACGTCAGTGTCAATAACATCAGTTATGCTGACGATATGGTGCTGCTGAGCCCAACTGTTAGAGCGCTTAGAGAACTTCTGACATGTTGTGAGGGCTATGCTCAGAAGCATGGCCTTATCTACAATGTCAGAAAGAGCGAGTACTTGGTCTTTAGGGCTGTCGGCGGTAAATGTCCGGTATATGTGCCCCCGATTAAACTGAATGGGAATGAGCTGGGGCGAGTGTACCAGTTCAAGTACTTGGGGCACTATGTCACCGACAGCCTTGATGACCGGGTAGATATCGAGAGGGAACGTAGGGCGCTGGCAGTCCGTTGTAACATGATGGCTCGCAGGTTTGCACGGTGTCGCAAGCCAGCAAAAATAACACTTTTTAAAGCTTATTGCCAAGTGTTTTACACGTGCAGCCTGTGGACCAACTACACTCAGCGGGCTATCAGAGCCTTACGGGTCCAATATAATAATGGGTTCAGGATGTTGATGGGGCTGCCCCGTTTCTGCAGTGCATCAGGTATGTTTGCGGAATCTCGTGTCGACGATTTCTATGCCATCGTCAGGCAGAGATCTGCCTCTTTGCTCTGCAGAGTGCGGGATAGCTCCAACTCCATCCTGAAAACCATAGCCGGGAGGTATGACACTCCGTTATTAGGGGAAGTTGTTCTGAAGTGCATTCGGAACAACAACCTCGTTACTAAATAAGTTATTTTTTAGAAATTAAGAGTGTACTAACATAGGTATAAGTTTTCTTGTTTACTAACCCATATGGATGTTACTTGTCCGAAATAAAGATTATTTTATTATATTTTTTTAAAACGTAGTCTTAATTTGGGATTATTTTACGCTTGAACAAGTGAGCCGTGGTCGGTCACCGAAAACGGTCTGCGGCCGAATACGGCTAACCGAAAACCTGTTTACACTAGTCGGTGACCGAATACGGGTTTTGGTCGAATACGGCTAACCGAAAACCTGTTTACACTAATCGGTGACCGAACACGGGCTGCAACCGGCAAGGTTATTACGTATCTTTTGCAAGAGCAAAACGAAAGAGATATTTGCGCATACTTTTCTTCCATACAGAAGTTTTAGAGTATTTGGCGTTTTTTTTTAAAATAAGTTCCTTTGACAAACAGCGAACGATTAGCATACGATTGTATAGGACCTACCATACCTACACTGCAGTTAATGCCGACTTTTATGACATAAAGCGTTTGATCGCTATGGTTTTGCTCTTGCAAAAGATACGTAATAAGCCTGCGGATCGGTCAAAACGACCTAATGTAAATAACACAATGGATTTTTGACAATTGTTATTTCTGAGAGAATGCCACTTCATCGACGCCCTCTTTGCGACCCCTTTGGCGAATACATACATTAGTAAATGAATTTCATTTCCAACGGTAAAAGTCCACCTAGAAGGAAGTCTTCATGAAGACCTATCTTGTTTTAATGTTCCTTCTTTTACGGCAAGATGATAGTAAAAAGATTTTTATTATTTGTTTATTACTGTACGTCTCTTTAGACAAGGAAATGGTAAATGTCGTAAAACGTAATAGGTAGGCAACCTTTTGTTATTTTTAAGTGCATTTGGAGTTTGCTGAAATCGCAAGGGTACATCATTCTGCTAACTAAGTTGTAAGTCAGTAATCCAGTATTTTGTGGCGGCCCAAGTTAGTAATTCCAATATGGTTTACTAATGATAAGCATAAAATACATAGTCATAATTTACATTGGCTTAACGAAATTTACCATAATGATCATAACGCATAATATTATTAGGCATAAATGCTTTGCCATAATATTTATTGTCATAAATACTGTTGGCATAATATTAACGAAGCATAATTATATTTATGATACAACTCATATAGAAACAAACATGACCGCGGCTTAAGGGGCTGAATACTCAAAATAGGCTTTCTTTTAAACATTTTTTAGCCAAATCTATTGAAGATGTGGCAGCAGAAAAAAGATATGTTAATCTTGATCATATTTCCGAAAACTTTGTTGTGGCCGAAACACGTTTACGCACAAAAACCTCGATACAATTGAATGGCAAAGTAACCTCTTACCGTGATCTTCAAAAGATTTTTCCGGTAATACTAACCAGCGTACATTTGTACAATTAACAACAATAACGTATCATAACAGGACGCAAAACTTCATTGTCTTATATATTGAAGTTTCATTCATTATTTTTAAGTAATTCATATTATTATGTTTTGTAAAAAATTCTATACAAATTACATCCTGCTTCTCTTTCCATCCAGTGCAATTCGACAGTGACCGCTTTGCGGCGTTGCTAGGTGGACGTATGTCGCTTTTTTCCGCAAAAAGCAAAAATAATATTCAATTTATTTCTCGTCAATTCAATCTGTCAAAAAAATATCAGGTATAATGCAGCCAGATCATGTAGCCTGGTGGATTTAATTGGAACTAACGAAATCACAAGTAATATTGTCAACGTCTGTATTATTTTTATTTTTTGGCACTCCCGCCGTCACTGGCATCTATATTTTTGTTGTATTATAAACGACTCACGTCGTTTAGTTTACTTACTAAGTCCATAACTAAAAAGTATTTGAACCTCTTTGAAAATACAACAAATGTTATCTCAATTTGAATTAAACAATATTTAAAATATAGGTAAGGTCGAATACTATTTTAACCTTCTTCGTTCATGTGAAAACAATAGAAGCAAAAAAACACAGAACATGGAATGGTCGTACCAACCACGCTGGCAGTGTCTCGAAATGACAGAACTAATAAAATTCTTTGTATCCATTTGTTTCAATCTTTGTTTCTTTCTAACATACGGCACCTAGAACTGATCAAAAAATGTCAAATTCGTGAGAAATGATAATCTATTTCTCACGAATTTCAACCAAAAAACGTCCACATGTGGACATAAAGCTCACCAAGAATCACCACATTGATCAGTCCTGTATTTCTCGCAATTAACTATCCCAATTGCAATTACGGGCTACAATAATAGTTTGTTAGTCTATTAATATTGTTAAGCTAATTATTAATTGATCTTATCATTTTGCCAAATCGGCACTGAAAATTCTTATTTATTAACAAAAAATCCGCCGATCGCCCTGGAGAGTAAACTCACAGACTTACACTTGGGGATTGCCAGAGATTTACGCAGCATTCTGTATGTAAAAAGGGGCGTAATAGACGTGAGAAAAAGGCTGTTCGGCTCAAATGGGCCAATGCCATTACGGCTCACGTTAGTAGCATGCAAATTGAGCGCTGGGCAAGCCTCCACAATCTTGAAGATGGAACGCACCGTTGAGGCCGGTCCAGAAATAGGTGCCGAGATGATTTGGACGCGTACCGTGAGGGCTGGTTCTAGACGGTGCGGGAAAAGAATGTCTGGAATGACTTAGGTGTACTCTTATGAATTTAATTGGGGATGAAACTTGGTAAGTAGGTATATTCTGTGAACCGCATTAAGATTTTCAAACAAAAATAGAAAAAAAACTGAAACTCAATTTTTTTTCATCCTTCCTGTACGTGTGGGCTATCTATAGATAGGTCTTCAAAAATGATATTGAGATTTCTAATATATTTTTTTCTAAACTGAATAGTTTGCGTGAGAGACACTTCCAAAGTGGTAAAATGTGTCCCCCCCCCTGACACTTCTAAAATAAGAGAATGATAAAACTAAAAAAAATATATGATGTACATTACCATGTAAACTTCCACCGAAAATTGGTTTGAACGAGATCAAGTAAGTAGTTTTTTTTAAATACGTCATAAATCGTAAACCACAATTTAACAAGCACGGAACCCTTCGTGCGCGAGTCCGACTCGCACTTAGCCGGTTTTTTTTATGGCATGCGTTGTGCCTGGCGCATATAAACATTTTCTTTCTTTCTATATTATCTTTAAACACCTACACTGTACAATACTTATTGCAAATAAATGATTGATTGATATATAACAAACAATAGCAACAAATAGTTTCAGCCGTTCTCTAGTGACACGTTTGCAATCACATACAGCATTTTTAGGGTTCCGTCTATCTCCCTGTCTGTCTGTCCGTCTGTCACGAGGCTGTATCTCATAAACTGTGATAGCAAGGCAATTTTTTTTTTTACAGATGGTGTATTTCTGTTGCCGCTATAACAACAAATACTAAAAACAGAACAAAATCAATATTTAAGTGGGGCTCCCATACAACATATGTGTTCTTTTCCGTTTTTTGCGATAATGGTACGGAACCTTTGTGCGCGAGTGCAACTCGCACTTGGCCGGTTTTTTTTATTTATATAGATAGACTAGCTGACCCCCGGGGCTTCGCTCCCGTCAACTGGCTATCTACCTACCTTCCCTGCCCTTTCGCCTACCCTGCCTTCCCTGCCAACCCTGCCTACCATGCCTATCCTGCCTTCTCTGCCAACCCTGCCTAGCCTGCCTACCCTGCCTTCCCTGCCTACCCTGCCAACACTGTCTAACCTGCCTACCCTGCCTTCTCTGCCTATCCTGCCTACCCTGCCTACCCTGCCTACCATGCCTACCCTGCCTACCCTGCCTACCCTGCCTACCCTGCCTACCCTGCCTTCCCTGCCTACCCTGCCTACCCTGCCTACCCTGCCTACCCTGCCTTCCCTGTCTACCCTGCCTACCCTGCCTGACGCGCCTACCCTGCCTTCCCTGCCTATCATGCCTACCCTGCCTATCCTGCCTAATCTGCCTACCCTGCCAACCCTGCCTACTCTGCCTACCCTGCCAACCATGCCTATCCTGTCTACCCGGCCAACCCCGCCTACCATGCCTACCCTGCCTACCCTGCCTACCCTACCTACCCTGCCTACCCTACCTACCCTGCCTACTTTGCCTTCCCTGCCTACTCTGCCTACCTTGCCTACCCTGCCTACCCTGCCAACACTGTCTAACCTGCCTACCCTGCCTTCTCTGCCTATCCTGCCTACCCTGCCTACCCTGCCTACCCTGCCTTCCCTGCCTACCCTGCCTACCCTGCCTACCCTGCCTACCCTGCCTTCCCTGTCTACCCTGCCTACCCTGCCTGACGCGCCTACCCTGCCTTCCCTGCCTATCATGCCTACACTGCCTATCCTGCCTAATCTGCCTACCCTGCCAACCCTGCCTACTCTGCCTACCCTGCCAACCATGCCTATCCTGCCTACCCGGCCAACCCCGCCTACCATGCCTACCCTGCCTACCCTACCTACCCTGCCTACTTTGCCAACCCTGCCTACCATGCCTATCCTGCCTTCACTGCCAACCCTGCCTAGCCTGCCTACCCTGCCTTCCCTGCCTATCCTGCCAACCCTGCCTATCTTGCCTATCCTGCTAACCCTGAATACCATGCCTACCCTGCCTGCCCTGCCAACCCTGCCTATCCTGCTAACCCTACCTACACTGCCTTCCCTGCCTATCCTGCCTACTCTGCCTACCTTGCCTACCCTGCCTACCCTGCCAACACTGTCTAACCTGCCTACCCTGCCTACCCTGCCTACCATGCCTACCCTGCCTACCCTGCCTACCCTGCCTACCCTGCCTTCCCTGCCTACCCTGCCTGCCCTGCCTACCCTGCCTACCCTGCCTTCCCTGTCTACCCTGCCTACCCTGCCTGACGCGCCTACCCTGCCTTCCCTGCCTATCATGCCTACCCTGCCTATCCTGCCTAATCTGCCTACCCTGCCAACCCTGCCTACTCTGCCTACCCTGCCAACCATGCCTATCCTGCCTACCCGGCCAACCCCGCCTACCATGCCTACCCTGCCTACCCTGCCTACCCTACCTACCCTGCCTACCCTACCTACCCTGCCTACTTTGCCTTCCCTGCCTACTCTGCCTACCTTGCCTACCCTGCCTACCCTGCCAACACTGTCTAACCTGCCTACCCTGCCTTCTCTGCCTATCCTGCCTACCCTGCCTACCCTGCCTACCCTGCCTTCCCTGCCTACCCTGCCTACCCTGCCTACCCTGCCTACCCTGCCTTCCCTGTCTACCCTGCCTACCCTGCCTGACGCGCCTACCCTGCCTTCCCTGCCTATCATGCCTACACTGCCTATCCTGCCTAATCTGCCTACCCTGCCAACCCTGCCTACTCTGCCTACCCTGCCAACCATGCCTATCCTGCCTACCCGGCCAACCCCGCCTACCATGCCTACCCTGCCTGCCCTACCTACCCTGCCTACTTTGCCTACCCTGCCTACCCTACTTACCTACTATTTTTATCTATCATCAATGTTTTTCTCAGCGCACGCCAAAGAATGAATTTTATAGGCAACATTTTCCTTCCTTGGGTTACATTATTGCAATTTTCATAAGGATCTCTAATTTTTTTGAAAATTTATTATCGCCTATGACACTCAGGAATAATGTAGCTTTCTACTGGTGAAAGAATTTTCAAAATCCGTTCAGTAGATCCAGAGATTACCCCTTACAACGTCACAAACTCACAAACCCACAAACTCACAAACCCACAAACTTTACCTCTTTATAATATTAGTATAGATAAAGTTTACATGACCGTGTTTCTTGCGCTCTGTCTATTTGTTTTTTAACTCTAATATACAGAAAAGCGGCACCACGTGACCTCACCACAGAGGGCTGATGTATATCAAAACCCAGTAAATGCTTTGTAATTATTATATTCCAGGAGAGCGGAAAGTCATCTTGTATTAGTAACTAAATGATATATTAAGATTTCCAAACCTAGTAAGTTTTGGATATTTACCCTAAATTATTTAAGGTGTCTTTACAATTTGATGTGACTTTCTTATTGTAAACTAGCTGTCCCACGCGGCTTCGTCCGTCAACTGGCTACCTACCTACCCATCAACCCTACCTACTCTACATACATGATTGTTGTGTAATTAAACCGTTTACGCAGCGCACGCAACGGAAGCTCTCAAAAAGGAATAATTTTGCCCGTTTTTGCAACATTTTTCATTTATGCTCTGCTCCTGTTGGTCGTAGCGTGATGTTATATAGCCTATAGCCTTCCTCAATAAATGGACTATCCAACACAAAAAGAATTTTTCAATTCCAACCAGTAGTTTCTGAGATTAGCGCGTTCAAACAAACAAACAAACAAACAAACAAACAAACTCTTCAGCTTTATAATATTACTAGCTGTCCCACGCGGCTTCGCTCCCGTCAACTGGCTACCTACCAAGCTAGCCCACCTACTCTAAATACGTTGCGTCTCAAAAAGAATAAATTTTCCCCGTTTTTGGAACATTTTTCATTGATGCTCCGCTCCTATTGGTCGTAGCGTGATGTTATATAGCCTATAACCTTCCTCGATAAATGGACTACCCAACACAAAAAGAATTTTTCAATTCCAACCAGTAGTTCCTGAGATTAGCGCGTTCAAACAAACAAACAAACAAACAAACAAACAAACTCTTCAGCTTTATAATATTAGTATAGATAAGTAAATAAGTAATAAGTATAGATAATGATAAAATTGATTACTGAAAGCACCAAATCTCAATTCAAATTTGAAGTGACCAGTTTAATATTGCACAGTCCATTTCAGTATAGTAAAACTCATTAAAATAATTTATATAAAATTATCTAGCTATTAAAACAATATAAAAAAATTTAACGTACTGTGTTCTTATATGTGGCAGTCGCATAGAAGCAGACATAATTATAATATTTATTCAATTTGCACGGCAAAGACTCGTATGACACTAGCCAGATTACCTATTTTAGTGATCTTTATTTTCGTAGCAATAAGGTTGCATTCATAGGCAAAATAACAGTGAACGATCTGATGTCAGATGCTAGCCAGTTTGAAATAAGAACTTGCGCGGTTATATTTTTGTCAAAAACCATCGGAAGAGTCCGTTTATGATATGGGCCTCTGTGGTCGGCCTTGTGTATTTAATTTTCAAATACTTTTCGCTCCAATTTAAGTTTGCCCCTAAACTATAGATGACAGTGGGCGTGGCTTGGAACCTCAGATGTCGATTGTCAACTGTTCGTCCTCAGCCCCTTAAGGGTGGACCACGGCTCCCCCGCCGCAATTTTTTTTCCCCTAATTTATTTTTATTTTTTATTATTGTTTAATTATATGCATATTTCTCGTGTCTTCTGTGCGGGTCACAAATAAAAATTTTTCTTTCTTTCTAAATCAAATAGAGTAATTTACAAATTATATTAAATAACGTAAGAACGTAACACCTACTTTTTATTTTTCAGATTCATACAATATTATGCCAAAACAAATTAGACCAAATGAAAGTTATGCTAACCTTTGCATTATGCAAAAGAATTATTATGCCATTAAAAGTTATGCGATATTATGCCTTAAATTTGTATGCCAGTACCCCCCTTGGAATCAAATTTTAAGGCATATGAATGAGAATCCCCCAATTTCCTTACAATAAGTATTTAATAAATATCGTATTTTAGAATAGCCTGTATGTCCAAGGAAAACTGTAAATAATAAAGGCCACAGGCAAGGTGGAGCGACAATCTTCGGAGGGTGACTGATAGCAGATGGATGAGAATCGCTCATAATAATAATCGAGATTAATGGCGAATGATTGGAGAGGCCTATGAGTAGCAGTGGACTGGTAAGGCGGTGAGGAAGCCCCTCGGATCTTAAAAGCCAAGTAAGGCTACAAAAATCACCTCGTCGTTATTTTCTTAATATAAATATTAAAGTTTAGGTGGACACATCCACCTAAACTTTAATATTTATATGATGCATGTTTGTTACTCAACCACGGTAGAACGGCTGAACGGCAGCCTTATTGCGTCAAGGCAAAGAAAAAAAATGCGAAATGAAAGATGCCATGTGGATTTCCGTCTATGTGGTTGGTCGATTGTTCATACTCTGATCTGGATAAAATTTGGCACAGCCATAGATTATAATCTGGAATAGCACATAGGCTACTTTCATCCCGGTATAATGTTACCTTGCGATAAGAAAACACTTTTCACGCGGCCGAAGCCGCTGGCCGATTTGTGGATATTATAAATCCCACCTAGTTGCTTCTAGCAAGAACAAGAGTGACACAAAATAGCACATGCTGTGATGAAAAACCTAGCCATTTTACGTGGTTTGACTGAAAATTTTGAATAAATATTGATAATTTTCTGTCATTGAACTAAATGACAAGATTGAAAAGGTGCTACCCTCGCCTTTAAGTTGCCGACTATCGAAAGTAGGTAAGTACCTTGTATTGAATCTATAATAAGTGCTTTGTATCTTCACTCGTGCCAGCTCTTTTATCAAATAAACAAACATCACTTATACCACAAGAGAGAAACCACTCAGATAACTATCAATTCGGCCCAAAAGCATCCGAAACTATAATAATATATAGCTTTTACGAAAGTCCATTTTGCACCCCAGAGACGAATTCCTCTAAAAACATAAAGGGTTTGAACCTTCAGTGGTTACACTAGGGACAACCCTAAAATGTCAAACAAGTCATATTTTCAGTAGAAATTGTTGGGTTATGTATTAGTTTTCGGGTTATGGCGTTTTTGGGTTACATTTTGAGTAGGATGGCTCTGACAAATTTAAATGTTGAGATAGTGGGAAAATAATAAATTAATCTAAGTAGGTATTTTTTATCCGACTGCCGAACGAGGATAATGTGTTTATGTATACGTTCCTATGTGGCGTTCTAGAGACCAAACGCGTTGGTCGATTTTGATGATTGATGAACCTTGCGAGTGTCATTGTCTACATTAAAATTGGAAGATAGAAAAATGGTGGCTTTTGGGCGTCATATTTAAAAAAAAAGTTAATTCATGAAAACAAAAAACCCGACTGCTTAAAAAGCGACCTAAAAAGACGTAAACAAGTAGAAAATTATGCTGTTCAGTCGGAGGATACATCTGGTTTAGGTCAGCCAGGTCGTGAATATGTATTCTCCGACTGCACAGCATGATTTTATTCTTGTTTACGTCTTTTTAGTTCGCTTCTTAAGCAGTCGGTTTTTTTATAGGCCTTAAATTAAATATAATAAATATTATAAAGAGGATAGATTTTTTTGTTTGTTTGTTTGTTTGTACCGAATAGGCTCCAAAACTACTGGACCGATTTCAAAAATTCTTTCACCGTTAGGAAGCTATCTATCCCCGGGTGACATAGGCTACTTTTTATCCCTGTATTCCTACGGGAACGGGAACTACGCGGGTGAAACCGCGAGGCGTCCTCTAGTTAAATATAACCAGCTAAAATGCAATTGTTATGATTCAGTTTGAAAGATAACTAAGATTCTTGAAAATACTCGTATAGTGATTCTAGTTTTCATCAATAACGACCACGACGAAATATTCACAGAAGTCTTCTTTGAATAGTTTCCTAATTTTTTTATATCCGTATCTAACTTGGCCATGCCTATAAAAAAACATCCAACAACGATAAAAAATAACAAGACCACAGCCAACTTTTTAATAACAATATAGATCATAACCTTTTACCAGTATTTTACATGGAGCGAACTGCTTTATCAGATCTCCACAACCCAGTAACTGGGTAGCACCATGGCCAGTAATATTTTATGGGTTCTGTCTACCCGAGACGACTGACGAAGATCTACAAATGACAACTGGGATTAATAGCTTAACGTGCTTTCCGATGCACGAATTAGTCTAAGCACGGGGTCTCAGCGCTAAGAAAGAAAATTTGGTTCGAATAAATCTCACTAGATGGCGCGATATGCACCGATCTGTAATATGAAAAAAGTAACATTTTCTGGAATTGAACATAAAAATTGTATGTTCTTGTTTAATCAACTCTCCTAAGCACAAAATTATGGAATATTGGGCAGTTAATTCACATTTTAAACATTATTTGAACGGATCATTTAAAATTGATGCCAATAGATGGCGCGGTTTTTAATTTCTGAGGCATTGCACTCGATTGTTTAAATTTGCATTGTAACACATTTTGGTACAATGAAATTGTAAAAACGTGCAAAAAAATACTATATAACAAACCTTCACAGTATTTAAAGAAAAATATTTGTATGACCTACAAGTTGTTCCGGCTTGTGTATGTGAGTTTATATGTTTGTAAACGCACCCACGATACAGGGGAAATTCCTAGTGTCGACCAATGATTTAAAAAAAGAAATGGTCACCCATCCACGAACCGACCTCGGCAAGAACTGCTTAACTTTGAAGATCGACCCGTGCGGTTGTTATTATTAAACCACATCCAAGTTCGGTAATACATTACTTAATCCTCGACAGATCAATATCTGTACTATATCGTGAATTTAACACCGTAAGTCAATTAAGGGAACAGTTTGGTAGTTTGGAACAGATTAGCTGCCCGAAGGCTATGGGTCAAGCAATCTGTCACTAATTATGTAGTCAGATTATTGACCTGTTCTAAGATTATTAGCTGGTTAATGGCTATAAGTAAGATATATTTGTAATACATGCTTGGAGCATAATTTTAGAGTTAACTATAATGATCAAACAAAGGACCGTGGTTACGAATACACGCGTTCATTTTTCAGTTTATACATATTGCTTTTTTTTTTAGAAAAAAACTTTCAGCATACTCGCGGTGGATAACAATATTCGGTTTTAACACAGAGGAATCGATAAATAGTAATCAGAATTAAAAAAAACCAACCAAGTGCGAGTCGGACTCGAGCACGAAGTGTTCCGTACAATTATCACAAAAAAAGGAAAAAAAAACTCATTTTTTGTATGAGAGCCCCACTTGAATATTTATTTTATTCTGTATTAAGTATTGTTATAGCGGCAACAGAAATATATCATCTGTGAAAATGTCAACTGTCTACCTATCACGTTTCATGAGATACAGCCTGGTGACAGACAGACAAACGGACAGTGGAGTCTTAGAAATAGGGTCTTGTGTTTTACCCTTTGAGTACGGAACCCTAAAAATGGGTAAATTAGCCAACCAATATTTCGCATTCCCTAGGGAAATACACACAATATTGCATGAGTGGTTTTTCAACAAACTGCAAGTACATAATTACTGCTCTTCCCCTTTTAAACCACCATCTACACACCAATGTTTACTTGGACCAACAGTCAATCTGACTACAATATGATATAACCCTCAATACTGAGCTCTACGGTATCTATCACTTAGGACTATGGACTATCAATTAGGACTTCTCACTAACGGAAACGATCGTAAAAGATGGCAGTCGGGTTTTGACGCAAATCCATGATTTGGAAATGGATGATACATAAATGGCAAATATTATTCGCACCATACGGCTATTATTACTTACTAACAAGCCTTTGGCAAGGGAAATGGAGAGGGCTATGCTCGGAGTTTCCTTGCGTGATCGGATCAGAAATATAGAGATCCGCAAGAGAACCAGTGTTACCGACATAGCCCGAAGAATTGCCAAACTTAAGTGGCAGCGGGCAGGGCACATTGCTCGCAGAATGAATGGCCGATGGGGCAGAATGTTTCTGGACTGGTGACCGCGAACCGGAAGACTGCGTTGGAAGGCCTCACACCTTGTGGCCGATGACCTGTTGAAGGTTGCGGGAATCCGCTGGATGTGAGACGCACGGGACCGATCAATGTGGCGACTGTGAACCGCTACCACTTATAAAACGGGCTCGCTGCCTCCATTGCTTTGCACCAAACATCTCCAGAGGCGCCACGTTTGTCAATGTCTCCATATCTCTCTGTTATGATTTGAACCATCCTCAAATGGTGACTTATCTAACATCTCTTGTTTTGTACCTAATGCGCTTCTGCTTGTTTACTGAATGTAAAATAAGGTTGACGTTGGTGAAATTTGAACTGGGTCCGCAGATATAGTATTTTGCAGGTATAGAAGTATTTTGCAAGATATATGTGAACTGATTTTACAAAGTAGTGATATTGTTTGCCAGAGGAAATACCGATTTAAAAAGTTATTTTACTAATAGAAAGAAAGCTACACAGTAATTTTAAACCTAGAATAGAATATAATGAATTTATTTGTCAGAATATTGTAAAAAGCTGTTTTGTGGAGTATGTTTTACGATCATAATATCCTGCCGTTTTTGGCGTACAAATATGGTTTGTTAAATTATGGATCATCTTTACATAAAATACAGAAAAAAATGCACGGGTTTTTTGATTTTGGAATTGAAGATCGCTTCACTGATATCTTAGAGATTAAAAAGGCTCATAATAAAAGTTGTCTTTTTATCCGACTGCCGACGGAGGGTTAATTTAACACATTGTTACAATAATTTTAAAGGCATTTTGCTTCCTTTTTCGCCAGATGTTACTTTACCGGTATACTTATAAGCTTTGCTACAAAAGATTGTCAAAGAGTGCGCCCGGGGGAGGCATAATATAGATTCCCTGTTTGTGCTGCCTTACCCCATGGATTGTTTCAGTTCAAAGGAAAATAATATGATATGAGACATTTTAAGTTAAAGTCGACAGATAGAAAGATAAAGTTAATTTGCGGCAGGTACAACAAGGCAACCAGGCTTATTCAATCCCCTGGGCTTCCCCTTCAAGTCTTGCAATTTATTCATTATTCTCGTGTCTCGTACTGTCTTACCTGATATTAAGCGATGATGTGGTCGACGATGGAACACGCTTGTCTAGAAGTAAACTTCAGTGTTATTCTGTACTTATACATCTTGGTATAACATCATCTTGGCAAAACTGTAAGATGATGTACTTATTGGTGTCAAATAAATAAATAAATAAATCTCTCCGTGAAAACTTAGGTAAAGTAAGGTCGTTGTATAATGTCCTTCCATAGTTTACCGTGAGTTTTATTCAAAATAGACCGGTTTTTACTCTAAACTTAAAGACCCTCAGGTAATAGCTATTCCTTTTATTTTAATTCACGAAACTGGTGTACAACCACATGAGCAAAAAAAAAGGTCCAACAGAAAAAAGTCTGATTGACATCTACTAGATGAGAATCTTAAATGCCCATATTCTATATATATATAAAAGTAAAATTAAACCAATAACAAAATTAAATTAAAAACACTGAAAAAATCAACCGAAAATAAATCAAATCAAGTTAAAATGAAATTATTCACAATTAAACTAAAATAAAATTAGATTAAATCATAAGAAAAGAAAATAAAATTAAATAAAACACAATCAAATTAGAATTCAATAAAAATTAAATCAAAATAAAATTTATAATTAACCATTGGTAGAATCAATTATTATTCAAATAATATATACAATTGAATATGTCTAATCTTATGACTAATAACAAAACAAAAAATAAAGCTTATTGCGCATCAAAAAATTCGTCCACATCGATGTCAATGGGAAACGTGCCCAGAACGCTTGCAGCATTGCCACGTTGAATGGCAATACTCTCTCTCTTTCTCTGGGTAAAGAAAAGGCCAGCCCTCTGGTCACGCGAACAGTCGACTAACCGTTAAATAAAATTAAATCAAAAAGAAAAATAATTAAAATAAATAAAAATCAAACTATCAGGCTACTAATAATAATTCAGCATTTACTTTTTCCACCATTTGTTGCAGTTTCCAATGATTCAGAGTGACTAATGCTTTTGTGAGAGTATCAGGAAAAGGCGGAAAACTCGTACTTTTAATAGAAATAATCGTTTTAATAAGTTTCACTTTCGCAGAAACCCTCGTTTAAAGACCGTTTAAGCCAGGAATGCGCTGGAGGAAGGAGCTGGTTGAAAGAACTGGTTTTGGTTCGTTCGTCCCCGCCGAAGGTCTAATAATTGTGGTACACCACCTTTGAAACGGAATAACTTTTGCTCGGGAATATCGACTCTGGTCCACGGACTAATGGAGTTATACTAATATTGTTCAGTGATGAGTGTGGAATTAATTTAAATCAAATTGAAGCATGGCAATGCATGTGTAAACATGAACAAGAACATCATATTCTGTCAATTTATTAAACTACAGCGGCATACGGTACAGGAACAATATTGGATTGTTTGTTCCGCTAATTTTGCCGGTGTGTGTAGATTTAAACAGTTCTAGCTTTGCCTTCCCCCAGTTAAAAATACCCCACATTACTGTCCGCTCATAAATTTTAAAACCTCAGCCACAAAAGAATTATGAATAAATTTTCGCGTCCATAATACGCAATCGAGCTTGAACCCCATATCGTTTCGATAGCAGTAAATGAGCGATAACTCTTACGCTCTCCCCCACATTATTCGATAAATCGCTGGACGTTTGTTTGCTGAAATCGTTCGGAAAATCTATCGAACGATAAAACTGAGTGCGGTCGAATACCGTGCTATTGTATGAAGAGGTGAGAAGACGTGATTTATATAGAACTTGTGGATTTCACTTTGTAGAGAGACGAAGAGCTAAAACATAAGTCAACGTGTGTAGGTGTGTAGGTCGGACTTTTTGTCAAAAAGTCCGACCTATCAAAAAAAATCTCAAAAAACCCGACTGCTTAAGAAGCGAACTAAAAAGACGTAAACAAGAAGACAATCATGCTGTGCCGTCGAAGGGTACATATTCGCGAGCTGGCTGACCAAAACCGATCACATGATTTTCTTCTTATTTCGCTTCTTAAGCAGTCGGGTTTTTTTGATTTTTAATTTTATTTATAACTTTTTACTTTACATTTTTATTTTCAAATTAGGCACTTTTAAACATATAGGTGTTATATATTTTTAAAATTATCTTTTAAAACCTTGATACGCCACACGATAGGCTTGGAAGGAAAATAAATGGCACAACATGGCGCCCAAAAGCTGCCATTTTCTATTTGAATGTAGACAGCGACACTTGCAAGGTTAAGACGATTCGATTGACGTAAGAATCATCAAAATCGGCCAATGTGTTTGGTCTCTAGAACGCCACATAGGAAAAAACAATACATACATGCTCTTTGATAGGGAGTGCGCCATTATCCACCATTCGGGCTTAGTGCGGGATTTTTTAGATGCCAGGATTGACCAGTGTCTTTACTATGTTTTCCTGATAAAAATAAATGTGAGATGGATGGAGAGGAAGAGGTAGGCCAAAGAAAAGGTGAAAAGATTATAGGATGGAAGGGAGTGAATGATAAGATGACAGTAGATAAGGGAGAATAAAAAAATAAAAGGTGTTGCATTGACCCCAATTTCAATGAGACAATAGTCGTAAGATGATGATAAAGCTGAAAGATGCTAATTAAATTCAAACATAATAATATTATGTGCTATTTTCTAACACGAGTAAATAACAATAAAACAATCGACTACAATGAGCTCACAGTCCAATTACCAATTCTAACTATCCCTATAATTTATTTTAAATGCTTGATTTTATTCACTACTCACAAAATTAATTAAATTAAAACAAACCAAATAGTCCATTTTAAACCATTCAACAATAACATTTAAATACTGTACAAACTAGGGCAAAATTAACAATAAATGTTTAAGACCCAGGTGGTCTTAAATACAATAAAATAAATGATAACAATCTTATACTATATAGTTAATAAACAAATTGAATGTCCATTCGCTTGAAACTGTTAATAATGTACCTATTAACTTAAATTAGAAATTTAATCGATCCTTTAAGATAAGGAGATACTACCTTACTGCCTCTTGTTTTTCTGGGTTAAAATTAATCAATAAGTGGAGTGACTGTGTTCATCATTGGTTCAGCTTAGTGTTCGCATGCGTGACTTTGATTCATATGTCAGAATAAGATTTTATCTACTTCGGTTTCGTTATATTCGAATTACAAAATTGACAGCGGTTTCATTATGATACCCATAACGACATCGGGTTGCATTATGCGAATCGTCATAAATTCTAAAACACAAGCAAAGACATTCTGAACATACAGCCAGGTACCTATAATATTACTTCGAAATCGAGACAATGTAAATGATGTTTTTAAAAATGTAACAGGTTTAGAACAAAAGTATCGTATACTATTTGGCTGTTGCGGCTACAAGATCTTTGCCTTATACCTAATAAAGACAAAATAAAAAAAATAGTGGACGCGGGAAAAAAAAATCTGAGTGAAATTTAATTCCAAATTTTATTAAAAATGTCTTCAACATCAAGTGATATTGAAAATACTCCACCAGATATAACAAACAGATCAGTTGCGGCTACAAATAATTTACTACCAGAAAAATCAAGACATGTATATTAGAAATGAAATACTTAAACACACTTCCTTAAATATTTATTTGTCTATATCTGTGTTTTATTCCTTCCTTCGTAGATAAAATCTTGTATGCAACTGTACGTTATTGGTCTTTTAATAACTCGTGTCCATATGCACTCGTATTAAAAAACCGTCCATAACGTAACAGTTGCATAAATAGCTGTTATAAAATGGTTTTTGGATCTTTCATTTCTGAGAGATTTTTCAATTAAATTGATTTTTATCAGAATGCTTTGACTACTTAAGACTTTTCCATCTCTGGCGAAATATATGAATGAAGGTACTTACTAGAAGTACTTCTATCTAGCTCATTCGAAAATACAGACGTGCTGCTGTAGTACGTTGTTCCAATTAAGATCGCTGAACGGATTTAGTTACATATTAAATTAATGAATGGTAACAAACAGTTCTCAGAAATAATACAATTTTATTGGTCCTCAGTGTAATTATTTAACCCGGTGAGAGCACAGTTGGGTGTGACCGGCGAGATTTTAAAACATTTGCATTTTCTAGAAATATTGTGTGACGTTTTGTGTAATTCTCAATAGCTAACAAATCCTTTTGGTTTCTTGCCACTATTCAGTCCTATTACGCCTTTACCGGTGAATATTCCAGGAAAAAGCAAAAAAATAATATCCCAACTTTACATCTACAGGTGGAAAACTATCTTTTATTTTTTCTTGATTTTGTTTTACCACTTTGTTGGAATGATTAATATGTATATCCATGCCAAATTATAGCTTTCTAATATTAAGAGTCTCTGACCTAAGCTGCCGACGGACAGTCGGACATCGCGAAACTATAAAAGGATTCCTTGTTGACTACGGAACCTTAAAAATATACTAAAAATGTACTGCTTGAAGGTGTTTTTTATTTTTTACATCAATAAAATCTCATTTGAAATTATTATTACTGGTTTTTTTTGTATATTTAAACACCTTTAAATATTTTTGCCCATAAGACAGCAGGTGTATTTTAAATTAATTTATGAACCTTTTTAGTTGATTTTCAATAAAAGCATATTTTGTGATAATTTATATAAATTACTTTATACCTCAAAATCCCTTATTTAATAATAGATTATTCTAATAATACCACAAAAATTGCAAATTTTAACAATCCCTTTAGAATTTGGAAATCATTATTTTTTATATATTGGGTCATCTTGACCCAACCAAACATTCGATGTTACATTTTTTCAGTGTGCTATAGCCGGGTAGAACTAAGGTAAAGTCAACATGTAATAAACTATCAGTTTAACTGATCTCATTCGTGATATTTTGTACTAAAGAATGTGAATATTTTAATCCTTTGCAATAGTATTCAACGGCGGCTTGCCGAGGTATTTTACGAAGGCGTTTATTTATTAGTAATTCATTTTATTTGCCTGCTCCTTTTATTTCATTGTTTTTAATCTTCGACGGAATAAGAGGAGCGTTATAAGTTTGAACAATCTGTCAGTGGCATCATTGCTCCTAAACGGATGAAACGATTTTGTTTTTTTGAAAGATGGCATTATCGAAAGTGTTCTTATCTATGTTTGGTGAAAATTGGTTTAAGCCGTTCAAAGGATATTGGCGTTTTACTGTTTGAATCGAGATATTTTTGAAAAGATATCGTGTCATAATTACGTGTTCGATAGATTGTCGACCGAAGCGTATCTACTACTAGATAAACATAGCATGAAAAAAATATCGGGCTTTTTTTTAATTTACTTTGTTGTTTATCTATCTTGGTTATTATTGATTGATTGAGAGGTTTTAGGTTTTATTCTTACTGACTCCCTATAACAAAATATTTGAACATAACCGTTGGAATATGAAATCAAAATCAAAATCAATATTTTTATTTCACATAGGCCTACATGGGCACTTATAAAAGGTCGACAAAAGGTGCACGGTTCGGGTTGGTCGTTTCCTATGGAGAAGAACCGGCAAGAAACTCCATGGTTACTCTTTTAAAAATGGTTTGGTTTTACAATATTTCCATGTTACAGCATTAGTACTTAGACATGGGGGGACAACGTAGGCCCGACTTATGACAATAAGTCGTAAGAAACTAAAAAAATAAAATAAAAGGATTATATATTTTATAAAAAAGTTAACAAATGTTAACTAGCAACTAGAAGGCCTACAATGTTCACACATTCACAAAACAATCGGTAAAAGAATCTATACATTGTAAATAAAAATAAGTATAACAAGACTAAATTTAACATGTGGCACAAATTTTGTTATCAGTGCTGTAACTATTCTTAGCAAAGGGCTATAAAGATGTTTGAAAACCATTGTAAAAAGTCTAATTAAAAGAAGGATAGAAAAATGAGATTGAGAATAGTTAGAGACATCCACATATTTGTGCCGTTTACAAGTTACCAGGGAAGCTGCATGCGCAGAAGGAGCTAAGGCCAAATGTTTTTATCTTCAACGTAGTCCTTGATTTTATAATATGCTTTTTTAATAAGGATACGTTTGATGTAGTTTTTGAACCTTCCATCGGTCAGTTCTATAACTGACTTTGGCAACTTGTTATAAAAGCGTATACTGTTTATAAGAAAAGACTTGCTAGTTTTCGTTAATCTGAATTTGGGTATTACAATGGGTGGGTGTATTGCCTTACCCATCGAGAAATAAATGTGAGATGTTATGTTCCTTTGTAAAAGTAAGTATTTTCCCCTCCTTCTTTTTTTTTACTAATGATAAGTATACATATATAGTCACTAGCTTCTGCTAGCGGCTACGCCCGCGTGAATGTCAAAAACTATCCCAAGGGAACATATTCACGCGACAAAAAGTATCCTGTGAGCTATTCCAGACTATAATCTATCTCTGTGCCAAATTTTATCTAGATCCGTTCAGTAGTTTTTGTGTGCAAGCGTAACAAACACAATTACACACTCACACACTTCCGCCTTTATTGTATTAGTGTGATAATTTACATTGGCATAATGAAATTCAGTATAATGATCAATACGCATAATATTATTAGGCATAAATGTTTTGCCATAAATACTGTTGGCATAATAAAATGAAAGCATAATGTTATAAACGCCTTACACGTTATAAATGCACAATGATATTTACGATATAACTCATATGCAAGTAAAATTTCAATATTTTGAAAAGCCCCCGACTCATTTATCTTGCGGAAACATCCCGATTCAAACAGTAAAACGCTCATAACTTTTGAACGGCTGAACCGATTTTATTCAAACATAGCTAAAAACACTTTCGACACAATCGCCTTTAAACGAAAAAAACTAAATCAAAATCGGTTCATCCGTTGAGGCGCTATGATGCCACAGACAGACACACAGATACACAGCAACACACGTCAAACTTATAATACCCCTCTTTTTCCGACGGGGGTTAAAAAACAAACATGTACGCGGCTCAAATGTGACCCAAGGGCCACCCCCGTCGCAGTTTAGCCTAATCTAATAGACTAATTACCAATAGACATATACAGACCTTATAGGTGATGTTCTTCAGAAATGCTAGGTGTGTAGTACGGTTCCCTATCCATTTGCATAAAAACTTTAGACATAATATAACATGGGATACTTTTGTTTTTGCCAAAACAGTTATGCCAAAGTATATTAGGAAAACGAAATGTATGCGAAGAAAGGGATCCCGTGCAATATTGATAACCGGCGTGTGTGTATGACTAGATGTATACTGTGAATGTGAGTGAAGCAAAAGAAGTATGTAAGCATCGAAGCAGTTTGCGTTCTGTAGTTTCTGCCTACCCCCATGGGAAGAAGGCGTGAGTTTATGTATGTATGTAATTCCCAAATTATAATAAATAATGTAAGTAAATAAACACCAATTTTTTATATTTCAGGTTTAAAAATATTATGCCTTATAAATTATGCAACTCCAAATTAGACCAAATAACAGTGATGCTATTTAAAGTTATGCGAAAACGTTATGCCAAACCACGTTATGCCTTAAAATGTTATGCCAAGAATTGATTGCCGTCTTACTCTGTAGCAGTTTACATTTGTGCTTTGACTCAAAATTTTACCAACGCAGCTTCGAGTTCTTTGTTCATTTTGGATGCAAACCAAAGTTCAGTTTTCGGGGTATTATTTCTGAATAGGCTTTAGTTTTTATCTTGCAACCCATCACCGATCTGCTGCTGTAGCGCCAACGTTTTCCTCAACAGTTCTTTATATCCTATACAAGACAATAAGTGCCTCATATATTTACTTCCTCGCTTCTACCAGTTAAATGTAGCAGTAACAGTTTTAAGTTACAATTTAGAGCAATGGGCAGTTTTTAACGACAGAAGTGGAATCGCTTTTTTACGTTAAAAGCCTGCCAAGTGCTTCGGTCCTGCGTAGTAAAGGGTTCTGCAGTTGCAGTATGAGCATTTACACAAGCACAGTTAATATTGATTTAAGATGTTTCTAGGTATTTGTCATTTAGAATTAGTTTTACTTTTTACTTTTTTTTGTGACTTCACTACACCATTGTTTACCGGTGCACAGAAGACATCTTCCAACATAAGGCTATTGACGTGGCTGAATACTGGTCTAAGAAGATTAAGTGAAGGAATCATCGACACGAAGAAGAAGAAGAAGATGTATACAATATCCGGCTGTAGGGACGAGCTTGACGCCTATCAAGAACGGTCCTTAATTGCACATAACTAGGAAGGCAGAAAGAACGGGCGGCCTTAGCCTTGCTGTGGGACAGAACAGGTGGATAATAAACATAAACAAATAGATGAAGAAGCTTACATATTCACGAGCCGGCTGACCAAAACTATATACAACTTCTTAGTTATTTTTTTTTTCAAATCGCCAAATTGTTTTTTTTCAAAAATCTATCAAACGACACTTGGGTTTTTAAGACAAATATAACGATACCTTAACTGTCGAAATCCATCCAGCCGTTTGGAAGATACAAGGTAAAAATAAATTTACAAACAAACAAGATACGCGCGAAAAACATAAACAGCAGTCGGGTAAAAAGTCAAATTAGAAACAGCATAATTACTTTTTTTGTGACTTCACTACACCATTGTTTACCGGTGCACAGAAGACATCTTCCAACATAAGTGTACCGTTTATGGCAGTTAGCTAAGGAACCCTAAAAATGGTTGCTACACACGATCACACATTGTAAAACACATATTTTTTTGTCTTCTTTTATTGATACTTAATCGAGCAAAGGTGTAAAGTTATTAAGAAAAACATAAGATCCTCTTTTATCTCCCAATCTTTAAGGTGCCAACAGTTTATTGAGTGTCAAACTCGTATTCGTATAATCGTTTTAAATCGATACAATTTATCATCGATTAATCTGATTAATATCGTTTTTCGTTAGTATCGGATATCGAATATCGATTTAAAAATTATCGTTTTAGAAATATTGTGGGATGGGGTTTGTTATTTATCTGTAGGAAATTAAATAGTGTTAATATTTTATTAATGTATTTTGATTAAATGTCTTTTGGTTTTGATTAAGTGATTTGGAGATATGATATTAATTTAAATCTAATATTAAATAACTTTTGGACTGTCATTTATAGTAAGTTTTGTTATTAGATTATGAACAGAGTATTAAGCTCAAAGATTGGATCTGGAATGTGGATACCTAATAAAAGAAGAGAGATAACATGTTTACTTGGCAGATGTGCCTACCACAATTGAGGTACAAATTTATGTTAAAATTGCTTTTAAAACTTCTCCTTCTTCTTCTTTTCATGTGAGGTGTGGCCACCTCTGGTGTCAGAGTTAATTAAGCCGTCTATGGAAAACCCTATAGGCCTCTGACTTGGCTATTTCAGATTTACACTAACTGTATAAGTACACGTTGTATAGTTGTTGTATAGTAGTAGTAGTAGTACGGTTTATTTTCTTTAAAACAAAAAAAATACGGATTTCAAAACACTACAAAACGAAAAATAAAATTCTTTCCGGAATTCGGTGTCTTTGGTACCAATTTTTTTCGTTTTGACACCGAATGCGGAAAAGAAAGTTATTTTTCGCTTTGTAATGTTTTGTTTTGGAAGTTGGATTAATTTTCTGTTAATTTTTCTCTAATTAGTTTTGGTACTTATCACCATGTATTACGCATTGTTAAGGATAACTCAAAAACTACTCGTCAGATCTTGAATAAATTTAAAGCACATGAGAAGTACCAGCTTTCAAATAAAAAACGACTCAATAAAATCAGTTCAACTAGTAAAAATTTCTGAGGTTATAGGAGATATAGAATTGAGAAACTCCTCCTTTTTGAAGACGATTAAAAATACAGCATTATATGGCTCAGTCTGCGAAAAAGAAAAATAGGTCTAGTTCATCAAACATATCTCTGGTTTCAAAGCCTTTACCTGGGCGGTGATTTTGGAGTTATTCTTTGTTACAAAAAGAACTTCTGTATCTATCGAAGATATTTTTTGCCTGAGATTTTGAATTGATCATTGCCTCCCTGTTTGCATTTTTGGGTGCACGATACAACTCTGATGAGTTTATGTTGTCATTAACTTAAATATATAAAATGTATGTGTTACTACTGATTAAATAAATAAATAACAATTCCTTTTCAACTTCACATCTACACCTTCTATTTAGAATGAGCAAGAAATCTAGAACACTTGAAACTTTTCCAACTAAGATAAGATCACTTTTCATCTACCCTTGAGAGTAGGAAGAACCGAAACTTGGACCTGGTATGTGGACCAGCATAGTTTTGTACACACTGCATTTTCCTAAAACTCCCCAGATCACAGCCGTTTGACCCAAATCTAGACTGTTAACCAACCTATAGTAAACTCCATCAGAGAAAAAGTATCTGAACTATTATAAGATATGTTTAAAGGTTTATTTTTTCATTTGTGAGTGCTGCACTGTGTCAAATAAATGATTTTCTTTCTTTATTTGAATCATTATTAGCCTTTTAATCTTCACACTGCTGGTACACACCACCACGCAGGCCCAGTGCGGGTTGGTGGATGAATAAAATGAAACATTTTTTTTAATCTCTTTTTTATTGCGATCTATCAGTCTTGCAGATATTCAGCAATATGTGTAAGATAACAATTAAAGGTCTTGCACGGAAGCCGTCCAGTGACGGCTCCGTTTATTCATATTGCCTCTTATAGTCTTGGAGAATCTTTCTTTTTAGTCTTCGAGCGACTCTTTGGGTGTTCATCAGGCTAGCCGCCAGCATGTTTGGATGATTCATGATCCGCTTTTTGTACGCTTTTGTCCTTTCTGTAATTTCTTCTGTAACTGTTTTGATGCAGAGGTCGTAGTGGAGTCTATTGTATTGAGACATACCAAGGTGCACTTGTTATCATTTAAAATGAAACATGAAAGTTTATTTGTATAGTCATTAAAGTATAAATTGGTAGCATAATTTTACTCTCTGTTAAGGTGGAATCAAACGCTTCACTCGAGTGAATGCTTCATTTTTCTTCATTACATATTCACACGGCTTAGCTGTAATGACGTAAAAAAGAACATTCATCTGCTCGTCGTCTGACCTGACGTCCTTCTGCTACAGGACTTGAGACAAAATGGCCGAATCGAGTGAATGTTCTCTCTGTGTTCAGACTTCTTTTCGTTTATTCGGAGTGGAGTGAAAGATGCTGAATGCCAATATCCAACATCGTTGGAACGGTTCATTATGAATTAATTCCGCACTCTTGTTTCATTTTGTGTTCAAACGTAAACATTTCGAGTGAATAGTGCCGAATGAATGACAAAAATAAACTAAAAATGAACTGTCTGATGCCACCTTTACTCTTTGTGTGTCCCACACGATCTTTTCGTAAGGCAAAATCTGCAGTAGTCTACTTAGAAGTCGCTGAATCATTTGCGAAGTTCAGTAACCAGATTTAAGCCAATTTGGTAAAATGGACATATCTTTCCGGTTCGGATATGAACTTGCATCGCAGCTTTGGTTCACGTAATTTTCTACCCTCTGTGTCCTAAAATCTGAAGTCAAAGCTATCTATGCGCTGCTACCGATGATGTTGTGGAAGTGGTGAAGCATTGAGCCCAATAAACTAAATAATATATACCATCGAAAAGAAAACAGAAACGCCCGCAAAAAGTATTAATCACCAAGATTGATATATACTTACATAAACTTACACCATTTTTCCATGGGGATAAGCAAAAACTACAGAAAGACTCCTGCTACGATCCTTACATACTCCTTTTGATTCATTTATACATGCACGCCGATTATGAGAACTATACTCCTGGCCTTTTTGAAGAGCATCACCAATAAGATGCGCGTATGTCTTTCTCCCGGCACTTCCACTTACGTTTGTCCAGTAACAAAATCAAAATCATTTTTTTTTATTTCACATAGGCCTACATGGGCACTTATAAAACGTCGACAAAATGTGCACGGTTCGGGTTGGTCGTTTCCTATGGAGAAGAACCGGCAAGAAACTCCATGGTTACTCTTTTAAAAATGGTTTGGTTTTACAATATTTCCATGTTACAGCATTAATACTTAGATATGGGGGGACAACGTAGGCCCGAATTATGACAATAAGTCGTAAGAAACTAAATAAAAAAAGAAAAAGATTATATAAAAAAGTTAACAAATGTTAACTAGCATCTAGAAGGCCTACAATGTTCACACATTCACAAAACAATCGGTAAAAGAATCTATACAAAGGTAAAAAATAATAAAAATAAGTACAACTAGACTAAATTTAACATGTTGCACAAATTTTGTTATCAGTGCTGTAACTATTCTTAGCAAAGGGCTTTAAAGATGATTGAAAACCATTGTAAAAAGTCTAGTTAAAAGAAGGAAAGAAAAAATGAGATTGAGAATAGTTAGAGACATCCACATATTTGTGCCGTTTACAAGTTACCAGGGAAGCTGCATGCGCAGAAGGAGCTAAGGCCAAATGTTTTTATCTTCAACGTAGTCCTTGATTTTATAATATGCTATTTTAACAAGGATACGTTTGATGTAGTTTTTGAACCTTCCATCGGTCAGTTCTATAACTGACTTTGGCAACTTGTTATAAAAGCGTATACTGTTTATAAGAAAAGACTTGCTAGTTTTCGTTAATCTGAATTTGGGTATTACAATTTCGTTCTTACTGCGTGTTTTTAAATTATGGAAGTCACTTCTAGTTTTGAAAAGCCCTCGATTTTTACGGACATACAAAATACATTCCAAAATATAAAGTGAAGGTAGAGTCAGTATATCGATCTCTTTAATTTTTTCTCTGAGGGACTCGCGAGGACCCATTGTATAGATTGCGTGGATTGCCCTCTTTTGTAGGATGAAAATTGAGTCAACGTCTGCTGCTGATCCCCACAGCAGAATGCCATAAGACGTAATATTGTGGAAATAAGCATAACGGTGATCATAACTTTCTTTGGAGCTTTGTTACCGACGTTAAGTTCTTTGTACAGCAACAAAACTTACGTCAATATAAACCTTAATATACAACAATAGGTACGAACAGAACTAACTTGCTTTTCATAACTTGTAGGATTGTCTAGATAACTTGATTCACATATTGATATAAAACTGTTTTTTTCTATAATTATAATCAAGACAAAATGCATTTCATTACTTATTGGAAAGTCAACTATGTTTTAGGGCAAGCTGCAGCAAGGTGAATGTTATGAAAAAGTTACAATAAAAATAGATTTAATGAATGACACAGCATTGACTTATTACATCATTCCTCAATCTTACATAACTATCTCTTTAGGCACCTAATTATAATAACTAAAGCCTTTTCGGTACTAAAACTCAGCAGTAACAAACTTAAACAGATTACATAACGGACCCAGCCAATCAGGGCAGTCCATTCCGAATCAGCTTTTGTATTAAACAATAAAGGTTCCATTATTAACTGGGCCCGTTATTAGCTTACGGAATATTTGTTTTCGTTAAGATTAGCCTGTTAACGAAGTTCTTAGCCCAACTTAGCTCGTTTTAGCCTTTTAAATGAAAATATATCTATTCGTTTACGGGTGGCGCTCGATTTAAGGTGATTACTATTTATATCATGAGTTGGAAGTTTGTTGTTGCTATGGGTAGGGTGTTTCCTTGTTAAAGTTTAGGTAGAGTAAGAAGTGATCCACCATTTTTCGGCCGATTTGAATGGTATAATATATATCTACTACATGAGTGTAACTAATTACTCGCACATTTTTCTCGTTGTGGTAAGTAGAATTACGACACCTGCTAAGATCCACAGATGTTACCCTTTTTGCAGAAGTACCCACTAAACTTATTTTTTCATAATACAAATTACTTTTTTACAAATTTACTTTTTCTGTTTTTTTTTTGTATTATTTAAAATCCAAATATGAGTTCTAGGACAATAACCGTTGTGTATTGTATCTGTGTTACTAGCTAGTTTTAAATACTTTAAATTGTAGTATGTGGAGAAAGTAGGGGGTAGCATAATTGTATAAATGTAATATTTAAGATAGTATGACTATTTGTTATTGTACTACCGTTTGTTTTTCCTTAAATAAATAAAATTAAAATAAAAGTACTTGACTTTTCTAACAAGTTCTGCGCGTGTCCTTCTATCAATCAATCAATATATTTATTGTAGATCATAGGTAGGTTATTTATATATTATTTGAGATTATAGAGCCTGGGTTTAATTATCAGGTCTGGAAAAGAATCTTTGGTTTTCCATCGGAATTTCTCAGTGGCAGACCGGTATCTGCAACTTGAAAGTGGCGCCAGTTGAAAATAAACTGTTTGTCCTGGTATGATCATGTGATGGAGGAGGCATGAAACGCATGTCACTGGAAGAGTTATGAATATAAATTTGGATAGATGGAGAGGGAGAGGAAAGCCAAAGAAAAGACAGATGGACTGTGTGAGGAGTGGTATGAAAGTAAAGGGAGTCAGTGATAGCGTGGTGGGGGACAGGACGGTATGGAAGAAGAAAACGTATTGGGGCGAACCCAAGTAACATGGGATAAGGGCTTAAAAAATTGGGGACCCTCGCGAAGGTGAGACGGTACTTCACGCCAGAACAGTTGCTCAACTTGTATCAAGCGCAAGTTTGATCATGCATGGAATACTGCTCTCATCTCTGGGACGGATCTGCCAAGTACCAGCTGGATGCACTTGATGCGATCGAAAGACGGGCTAAGAGGCTCATCGACAATGAAGTATTGGCCGAATCTAGGCTCCAGAACCTCGAACATCGTTGCCGAGTTGCCAGTCTGTCGGTTTTTTATCGGTTACATTTCGGGGAGTGTGCGTTGGAATTGCATGAACTAATTACTCCTAGCCCGTTCCATCATCGGACTACAAGAAGTACGGCGTCATCGGTACATGGTGGACATCCCACCCATACGCACCAAACGTTTTGGGAATTCTTTTATTATGCGTACAGCAAAGGAGTGGAATTCCCTGCCGGAGTCTGTATTTCCTGATAGCTATAACCTGGGAGTCTTTAAGTCAAGAGTGGATAGGTTTCTTCTAGGCAAGCTTGCTTCATCGTCGACCACATCATCGCTTACCATCAGGTGAGATAGTGGTCAAACTCAAGCCTATCAATAATAAAAAAAAAAGGCAGGAAGATGATGAATCCGGTATCTGCATTTATTCAAGGTTGATGGAAATATGCTCGTTCTCCATTACATGGGAACTAAACATAGCTAATGAAATATGGGTGTAGGTACTATTATAGGTACACCCCTGCCGAACCCTTCAGAAAATGCGATGTTATGTCATTAAAGTATTGTCGTTTGTTTTCCTCTACAGCCACTAAAACGCATCAAACCCAAAACTTACCGACACCTATCTACAAATCCAAGTGACGGTTACTTTTCAAAACTACAGCAGTACTTAAAATGTTTCTACCAACAACTCCAAGTCGCCATGACACTTTCCAACCAAATTCGACCTTTCCCGCTTTGAAAGCTGAAATATTCTTTCAGTGAACACTCTAGTTAAATTTCCTAGACTTGGCGATGGCTAAATCTACGCTTAAACCTTTTCAGCCAACTTGACCTACTTGGTAGGGGCTGGTTTAAGTTAGAAGAAAGATACGGTAGGTAAGTGGGGGTACATATTAGAATATCGAAGATTAAAATACCTACGGATAAAATGCCACAGTTCAAAACATCGAAAATTAAAATAACGATTGTATCAAAATATCGAAAATTGTTACATCTAAGCATAAAATGTCTAAGATTAGAATGCCGACTGATTAAAATATCGACTGATTCAAAATATCGATAGTCATTATACCTATGTTCAAAATGTCAATATTTAAAACACCTAAGTTAAAAATACCTACTCGTTAGAATATCGAAAAAAAAATATTTATGTGGTATGAGTGGAAAAAATTTAGGTAGATTTGAAATTGTCACACTCTGCCAACGCATTGATATTAGTCATTAGTCTGTCCTCCACTGCAAACATTTAACGTATTGTTTAGCGAATATTATCATGTCGGAAAACGGATTAGTAGTTTTCGAGCGCTCGCCGGCCGCTGCCGCGACACCTCTCGCTGCGCTAGCTCGGCTCGCGCGCGGTTGGTCACAGTTCTAACCTAACCTATTTCACCCAGTACAAAATGACGAATCATTCACCTGCAATCTGCCGCAGAATGTTGTCACCATTGTCAATTATCTAGTCGCAGGCAGATTGTAGGTATGATTCGTTATTTTGACCGGGTGAAATAGGTTAGGTTAGGTTAGAACTGTGACCAACTGCGCGTGAGCCGAGCGAGCGAAGCGAGCGGTGCCGCGGCAGCGGCCGGCGAGCGCTACTTACAAGTTTCTCGCAGATTTTTTTCACCATTTTCTAATTGTGCGGGTTTTCGCAATATCTGAAATATCAAATTACCCTGTGTAACACATAATAAATATCGATATTTTGGACATTCGATACTCTGTACTTCGATATTTGTGGCATTCGATACTCTGTACTTTCGATATTTAGGTCTTTCGATGTCACTTTTGTCGATAATTAGATTTTAGATATATTGGACGTAGGTTATCTAACCATTCGACATTATAAACTTTCGTTATTTAAATTTTCGGTTAAATGGTCATTCGATATTTAAATTTTCGATGTTTTGAACAGTGTCATTTTAACCGTAGGTATTTTAATATTCGATATTCTAATATGTACCCGTAAGTGGCTGATGTAGCATCGTTGATGATTTTATACCAATGATGGTTATGCTAAAATGTGGATGGTGAAGGAGGGGAAGGCCAAATAAAAGATGGATGGACTGTGTGAGTAGTGATATGAAAGAAAAGAGAGTCAGTGATTGCGAGACGGGGGACAGGACGGTATGGAAGAAGAAAACGTTGCGCCAACCCCAAGTAACATGTGACAAGGGCAAGGTGTGTCGATTTGTCCGTTTAGGACCTATGATGCCACAGGCAGATACACAACTTCACAAACATACATATACACATATCAAACATAAAATACCCCTCTTTTTCCGTCGGGGGGGAAAATATAATTTTGTTGTTAGGTAAGTATCGAACGTTATAGACTTTTCTGAGTAACAAATGGGTCCACTCTGTTTTATTGCATAATGCAAAAAAGGAACTAGGTACTCAAAACGCCAAAGTTACAGCAAAGAAGAGTTTTCAAAACTCAAAAAGCGTTCTTCGAGTTATAACTTAAATAATTAATGAAATAACGCTTATTAACAAAAGATTCACAATTATATTCCGGACCAACAAAATCATAATTATCAAAAAGTTTGCAAATAGGAACCCAAACTTTATTATTCCAAATCTTACGTTTTCTCTTCACTTAAACCACAAAATGGGCACTTCCAAACTTTCCACTGTTGACTCTAACTTTCGTTTTAGTATCGATTTATTGTTTATTTAATTTTATTTTTCACTCAAAGACATTAATTAGGTTTCGAACTTCGGGGAGCGAAAAAGTGCTAAGTGCTAAAAACGAAGTTCGGAAAAATAAGTTCTTAAGACATGTGTCCCATTAAAGTTAACTTTGAAATATAGGAGTTAGGGGGAATTGGAAGTAAAATATTGACTCTGTACGACTAATGGCAAAGCTGATTCATTTGGTAGAAATTTATTATGTAAGTGCAAGGGGAATTCGTAAGGTACAGATAGGATTGAACTGGAGTTTAGGAATGAAATTTTTGCTTAAATTTCTATGGTAAATAAATCATAATATATACCTAAACGTTATCCCGAAAAATTAGGTTAGGTTAGGACTTGTTTAAGTAACCGTTTTACAGCACTAAAGAGGAGTAAGGCACTCCTTTTTAGTGCTGTAAAACGGTTACTTTCTAAAACATATTCCTTAAAGGCTTAGAAAAAATATGTATTTGTAACTGATTCATGTACATTATTTGTGAAATGTGTTTTTTTCGTGTGACTAAAACACTTTGCTTAGAAAAAAATTAACAGCACGATATTTTTCACTTCCTTTGCATTCTCCTCCAAAACGACATGGAATTTTTAAATATTTTTACACACAAAATATGATGGTTCGATTTTTTTCGAAACCTACACAGGATATGTAAATCATTAAACATTATGCAAACAAAACTATCCATAAGGTGGTCCAATATTGATATTCTGGTACCAAACGGACGCACGGCTATTACCGCGTTAAAATTGAGGACTATATCACCCTTTTTGACTAGTTTAAGTTCGATATTGTATGAAGAGAGCCAATTACTACTAACCGGGCAAAAAATCCAAGATACCGCTTCGCTTCTGAAAAATTCCTAATGGGAAACCTAAATACATTTGCTCAGCCTGGGAATCAAACTCAGAACCCCATGATCCGTACTCGTCCTTGCGACAACTAGGCAAACGACTGACGAGAGATCTGAATACGTTAGTAGATAATGGCTTGGATTGGGATATTCCCTTTTTATCCCGATAGTTTGTTCCTGTAGGATATTTTTTGACTTTCACGCTGGTGAACCCGCTGACAAAACCGAGTGCTTAAATCAACTTAGAAACAAATTCAAGTTTCAAACCACACTTTTTCTCAAGCCTTTCGATTCTAATACTATCTTACTAATCTTTCATATATCATCATACATAGGATCGTATGATATCCTAAAACCGTCACAATAATTTATTAATTGCCTTAGAATTTAGAATATGGCAGTAGCAAAACTGAAAAGGCAAAATCAAATAATTTTATCGACGGATTTTGTACCAGGAAATTATGAAAATAAATTTGATAATTCAATATAGCAAGATTCAATATGACAAGCCTTTATACCTTGACGTGTTAAAACTATTATAGTGTGACAGTGAAAAAGGGACAGAGCTATTTGTCTTGTATAGCTCCGTCTTGCTCCTGTTTCTAAGAGTCTATCTAATACGATATGATTCATATGTGTAGATATTATTATATGATACTGTAATACCCCTCTAAGACGTCCTTTGAAATTTCTTACAAAATAACTGGTAACTGGAAAATGATTTCTCTACAGTAACAAAATAGCAACAGCCATTTATCTAGGAGCTCCACAAAGGCTGTCATACGAAGAACTAAGATTTTCCTGCTCTTGGACGTTGTGAGAAAAAGATAACCAGTGACAGGGTGTCCGGACTTCCAGTTTACTTTTCACGGGGCGTAGGGGGAGGCTAGACTAGCGGGAAGGTTTTATTTTATTGTTTATTTTACTTAAATTGTTTTTCACCGCCTTCAAAAAAAGGAGGTTATCAATTCGACACGTATGTATGTAATATTGTTGGAATTGTACAATTTTCACATAATGTTTATCTATACAGGCTGCTAAACATGTGTACCAAATTTTTGTGTTTTTTTTTTGTTTAATTGTTTAAAATATCATAAGTGTATGTATGTTGGTATGTTTGTTTGTATCTTTGTATGTATGTTGGTTTTTCCGAAACCACTTATCGGACCGTGATCATAATCTTTTATTGGATTAAGTATGAGATATACTTAGGGAACAGTGCAAATTTTATCGAAATAGCATTAGCAGTTTTCAAGATATGGAACATAAAACCCAACTCCTTAGCGACAAACAGCACGAATGTGTAAATTAAGTTATAATGGATATTTTGTCAATCTTTTAGGTACCTTACTATATATAGAATTTGCTTACTTTGTGGTGTTAGGGTCCAAATAAAACTATAAAGAGAGAGAAGAGATAAGTCATCGACTGAAAAATTTAAGCCTCCTTCAACTCTATAAAAAAAAACATTGTTTTGTGACAATTTTTTTTTATAGAGTTGATGGAGGTTTAAATTTTTTAGTAAAATTAGATTATGTGTGGTTTACAAGACCACACTTGAAGACAGTACTTATGATTGTGTAAGTCCTTCATAGTTGGAAGAACACACTCTGGTGTCAGTAAGGGTTTAACAAAATTTCTCTGGATGCAAAAGAGGTAGACCTGGTTTCTACGGCGCAGCTTGGGAGAGGTTTATGACTGTTATTTCTGGTCTGAGTCGAATGAAACCACTCCGTTATATCTGGATTAATAAAAACTATACCGAATTAGAGGGTAAGCAAGGTTGAAAGCGGGAAAGAGTTTTTTTTATAGGCTAGCGCTTGAGCACTATCTTACCTGATAGTAAGCATTGATGCTGTTGATGATGAAGCACGCTTGCTTAGAAGTAACCTATTCACTCTTGACTTATATACGCTGCCTGGTATTCTCTTCCCACAATGGCCTAAGACTACATCATGATAAATGTTACCATTGATTGTCCTTTTTAATAAATTTTGGTACTTTATCATTTAGTTAATGTAAATAAAATAAACTACTAACTATAGCTTAATTACTTAGTAACTCGTGTGATTCATCTATTTCATCATCATTATTTCAGCCGAAAGACATCCACTGCTGGACATAGGCCGCCCCCAGGCGTCGCCACATTGATCGATCCCGTGCGACTCTTAACCAGGTCATCGATCCACCTAGTGGGAGGCCTTCCAACGTATCATCTTCCGGTTCGCGGTCTTCATTCCAGAACTTTTCGGCTCCATCGGCCATCCGTTCTGCGAGCAATGTGCCCTGCCCACTGCCACTTAAGTTTGACAAATATTCGGGCTATGTCGGTAACTATGGTTCTCCTGCGAATATCATCATTTCTGACGTGATCACCCAAGGAAATTCCGAGGCCCTCTCTATTGCCCTATGGGTGACTTTAAGCTTTCTGGTAAGGCCCATTGTGAGCGACCACGTCTCGGTCCCATAGGTGATCACTGGCAACACACACCGGTCATAGACTTTTATCTTGAGATACTGCGGTAAATTGGACGAGAAAATACCACGCAACTTCCCGAACGCCACCCATCCGAGTCGGATTCAACGGTTGACTTCTTTCTCAAAGTTGGACCTACCCAACTGGATCGTATGTCCCAGGTAGACATAATCGTCTACAACTTCGAGTGTATAGTCTCTGATCTTGATAGGAGTGGGTGTTACATGGGCATTCACCATGACCTTGGTTTAATTGATTCATCTATTTAGTTTTAAATTAATTTATATATTGAATTATTAGCGCATTGCAACTGATAACGTATTCTTTGGCCAGCAATCCATGACCCATGAATGACCCAGCTATCACGGGAAAAGAATACCAGGCGGAGTATATTATTATACCAAGATTCCACTTACTTTCCTCAAACAACTGACTACCGTAAAGAATTCTCTCTCTTCAAATAAATCCTCACTCCTCTGATGAACACCTTTCCTTACAAAATGGAAGTTTCCCTCAATTAATCGAAGTCGATCTCGTTCCGTCTGCAATTTGAGGCCATTCATCCTTCTCTGCGCTACTCATTAGCTGCACCTTGATTTAAGACCGAAAAGGAATGAACAGAGTTCTTAGTACCTTATCTGTTTGAAGTTATTGAAGCTTGGTTTAATGTTTTTTACAATACCGCCGTAGGAAATGATCATAAGGTCGATTTAACTTTATAAAATTAGCTGTTGTAGTGAATCAAAAGAATATTGTCTTAGCATTCCTTTTATTATATAGGAGATGACGTTATGTAGTTTCTGTCTTCATGAGAAAAATGCGTTAGTAATAGTAATTATTTATTTAACAAAAAGTACAGATTTACAGATGACACTTAACTTAGGATATAATTGATGAGGTACAAAACATTTTTACAAAAAAATACAACCGAATTCCAAATAAAAACACTACAAAGTGAAAAATAACTTCAATTTCGGAAGTCGGTGTCAAACACGAAGAAACGAAAACAGGAACACCGACTTCCGAAATTGAAGTTATTTTTCACTCTGTAGTGTTTTTAGTTGGAAGTAGTAAGTACTTAAAAAGAAAAAACTTTTTTGGTGTAGGCTTGTAATGCCCAAAATGACGGCGGAATAGATTAACCCAAAAACATGAAACTTAAACAAAACCGGTGGAATGAGAGTATACCAGGGCGTGGGGTCTCATCCCATAAAAAGATACTGTCCCGACGTACTGTACTGATTATTTGATTTACCTGCCGATATCGATTGATTATTAGATGGTGATCTATCTATCGCCGTGGAATGGAACTGCACACGATCGATTTATAAAAAATAATCGGTACAATCAGATGAAAAACGCTAGTTACGTGTTTCGGTTTCTTTGTATGGGATGCGGCATCTGTATGCTAGTATTATATTATCTGTGACCAGAGTGAACTATTGTGTGATGTTATGAAATGGCGGCAACATTAAACAGACATGCGATTGCAGCTATCCCGAGTGATTTGCCGTAACTTTTTGAAGAGTTCTGATGTATATCTCCGAAGTTCTTCCTCAGATCATGATGAAATTTAAAAAGGATGAAAAGCACCAGGTTTCAAATCAAAATCGGTTCATTCTGAGGAAAGAAACATAAAAAAATACGGCCGAATTGATAGCCTCCTCCTTTTTTGGAAGTCGGTTAAAAATACACGATAGGAAATTCCTGTATTAAAGGGGCTAGTAAGTATATGTATGTAGCAAGGATGTTCCGCGGAACTTCAGCATCATTTTCAGTATCAACATCAGCATTGATAGATGCTGATTTATTAATGCTGAAGTTCGAGAGGGAGCAGGGTTTATAGCACGTCTTCGTTCCGTTAGCGAGTTTTGCTTGACCAATTGTGAGGTCGACCGCGCCGATTGCGATTGTAAACTAAAACTTATTTGTCTCATCATTACGTTATAATACGTCATTGTGGATGACAGTGCAGTTAAGTATTGTTTTTAACCGACTTCCCAAAAAGGAGGAGGTTCTATGTTCGACTTCAAGTTTCTTTTTTTTTTGTTTGAAAATGTTCCGAAATTGGTCCCATTTTAATTTGGTGAAGATCTGATGAAGAACTTCGGAGATATACAACAGAAATCTTCAATAAATAACGGCAAATCTCTCGGGATTGCTGCAATCGCATGTCTGTTTGTTGTTTATAACATTTCATAACATAACATCACGCCAGTTCGCTCTTAAGGGGTAAGCAGACTTCTCATTTCACCGGTTATGTTCAAGTTTCATGAAATCTATTCTGGCGAAATAATTCCCTTACTAACTTGCCTATTAGGTACGTACAACTAAAAAGTGAAAAATAAAAAAAACTTTTTGCAAAAAAATACTACCGACTTCCAAATACAAAACTACAAAGTGAAAAATAACTTAATTTTTTGAAGTCGGTGTCCATAACGCAAAAAAATGGTACCTACGAAAGACACCGACTTCAAAAAATTGAAAAACTGTTATGTTTGATAAATAATGGCACCCCCGTTGAAAAGTGAATTCGGACGTATATTATTATATTTTAAATTAGTGAATCAAGAAACTGCAATCTGTAACTTATGTAAAAAGGAATATTCTACCAATAATTTACTTAAATCACTTGAAGATGAAACATCGTAATGAATTTGAAATGTATATATAACCAGTGAAAACGAAAAATAACAAATATCTGTCCTGTTCTTAAAAGTAAATAAAAATAAATAAAATAAGAACTTTACAATATAATAAAACTCAGCACCAGCATCGTCATCCGCTGATGTCATTGACATAATATCAGTATCAGTGGATGTGAACAAAATGTGCATCAACAACGACCCTGGTACATAGCTGTTGCCTGCAGCCTGTGATTTAAGTCAGCCATTTTAGCAGCTGCAAGTGGGACAGCTTGCATATAGCAAGGGTCTTAGAAAACGTAACCTAGATGAACTAAGTACCAAGTCTGCCAACCCCTTTCGGGTATAGATTTATCTTTAAATATATATTTGCTTCGCATTTCCTGTTCTACCTTCAGTCGGTTGGGCTGTGTTTTCCAGTTATGATGCGATTAATCGGGCGTTTAGTAGTAGCAAAAGTTTTATACATAACCGTTAACAAAGCAAATTTAGAATGGTCACTACATTTTAAACCAAAGGCTACCCTTGCACTTGTAACTGGAACAAATTACCCAGTCCTAAATGGGTCACGTCAATAATGCAACGAATGAAGTTAGAACTTTGGGTTTGCCGCAAAAGTAATATTATTTGACTGCAATTCTCATTAAATCTCCAGTTGTTGAAAACACATTTAAACATCAAACGTTTCAGATTTATTCTTAAAAGTATTCATTAGAGAATTTAAAATAAACTAAACTTTTAAAACCTAAATGAGAAGATTCTTTTTCGAAAGCACAAATTTTAAATTTTCTTGCCTTGCCAAACAACAATTTTAAACTACGTCTTTTGGAAGAGTTATAAGATAAGTAGAACACAATTTGTTATTGAAGTTTCAGTTTATTTGTATACTAGCTATCCTACGTGGCTTCGCTCCCGTCTACTGGCTACCTACCTACCCATCTACCCTACCTACCCTACATATATGATTGTTGCGTAACTTTAACCGTTTACGCAGCGCACGCAACGGAAGCTCTCAAAAAGGTATATTTTTTCCGTTTCTGCAATATTTTTCATTTATGCTCCGCTCCTATTGGTCGTAGCGTGATGTTATCTAGCCTATAGCCTTTCTCGATAAATGGACTATCCAACACCAAAATAATTTTCCAAACAAAAGTGCCGGAGATTAGCGCGTTCAAACAAACAAACTCTTCAACTTTATCATATCAGTATAGATATATAGTATTGTTACAATATAGGGCAACGTCATTTAGTGACGAGTAAAAGAACTAAGTAGTAACTAGTTGTGCCATCTAGTATCGTATAGCGGAACTAATCTTCTCGTGTCGAATGGAATTTTCCAGAATGTTCGAGCCGAACATTCTGGAAGTTTCTAGTCGCTTCGGGAACAATGAGTTCGAAAGTCGATTGTTCTGGAAGTTTCTCGAATTATCTAGAACAGTATGGAACGTTCTAGAAACTTCTTCTGTGCTATATAAAGAGCGGTCGGATTTGTCGTGAGTCAGTTTCGATTGAGAAGCGATACATAGCGATCAAAGCGGAAAATAGTGCGAAGTAATAGAATTGTTTAAGAAGTGTTTTTTGAAGTCAAGTCAAGAATTGAAGTCTGCTGTTTAAATAATTTATCCATGAACCCCAGCTCGTAACAGTAAAGATTGGTCGTGATTATGAAGCGAACTAAAAAGACGTTCTTCTTCTTCTTTTCGTGTCGATAAACTAAAATTTTGACTCAACTATACTCAAATATTTTCTGACCAGTATATAGCCCCTGGACCGCTCTGTCATGTATGTAATGTATTCCGACTGCACAGCATGATTTTCTTCTTGTTATCCTATTTTTAGTTCGCTTCTTAAGCAGTAGAGCTTTTTGATTTTTTGAATTAACTTTTTTTATTTATAACTACAGGTTAACATTTATTTTTTTACATACATAGACTGATAAACATTTTACCCTCCTTCGGCAATCTGGTAAAAATAAATATTCGTATAGCTAAGGTGTGGAATTCCCTACTGGAGTTTGTTTCCTGATAGCTATAATATAGTAGTATTTAAGTCAAGAGACCAATCGGGTAGCAAGTTTTCTAATTTGTTGCGACCCGATTGGTTGAGAGGCCGGCTGACAACGATGACTCACTGTTTTCTTAACGCGAATGAACTATAGTACCGATAGCTTAGGCCCGGTGAATAAAACAAACCCAGATATCCAAAGGGACGAAGCGTAAGGAAATACATGTAAAACATAAATCTTTATGAAAATATCGTGAAGATGAGATTCTATAGCAAATACTTTCTGTGTCAATCGCGTAAATGTCGCCATAGTCGCCTCAGAGGGAACAATGATAATACTGAGAGGGCCCTTGGGAGTTGGGCCTACGCGGACAATGGGGTTCCCGTCAATGTTGATGGTTTAGATCCCTAGAAGTTTTTGAAAACAGATTCAGATGAATCTTAGATCTTTGATGATCTCTGTTTTAAATTTATGGCGTTTTAAAGCCTTTAAAGACGTCTTACCATCTAGTACAATCACAATTGAGTGAAGGATTTCGTTCTTTTTGTCCAAAGTACACAGTTTTGCATTGATTCAGAACAGTTTTTCCTGTCATGGTTTTTGAGATCGTTCTCGTAATCTTGGGCTACATCATAGTCGGGAACTTGTTTGGCATTTGTAAAAAAAGGTTTATTTGTGTGGACGAGGTGGTGAAAAAAATATCAACAACTCTGATAATCTAAATTAATGTTATGAAGAGATAAATAGGAATAATGACGGGGTACGAAACAGCAAATTCTATTTAGTCCGCCGGTTAAATTATCAAGAATTTAACCGGCGAGAGAATTATTGAACACGTATTGCTTATTCAAATCAATAAAAATCATCAAGATACAGCGCATCAAAGTTTGGGAATGGAGGCTTATGACGTAACTTCTTTGTAAAAACTGTACCAAGGCATAACGTCATGCGATATTTTAACGCACTGTATCGTCATAACTTTTTGTTAACGTGACATAAGAAAAAATACTTATCTAATATTTTTTGAAAATATAACTGACGGATTAAAAAAATTTTAGTCATCATCCCTATTGTTTGTGTAATTTTTATGTCACAAAAATTGATTCTACCGTGCATTCGGAAAAGTAGCTTGTTATGGAGAAGAACGCACAAAAAACTCCATACTTACATTTACATACATAAATAAATTCATATAAGTGAGGACGATGCACCCAGCAATAACTATACTACTTACTTAATAGTCATTTTTCTACTTCACCCGTATTGGATAGGGCCACCAAAGCTACTACGCTAAGTAATCTTTCGAACCTTCCGGTACCTGATTTTCCCCCTTTTGTCTTAAGTCAATTCACTGCTTGTGATGTTAAAAAGAGTATTGTAGCAATTACTTCCAATGCTGTTGGTAGTGACTGTGTCAGCCGTAAAATGATTATCCCCATCCTTGATGATATTCTTCCTGTTATCCTTTACATCCTCAACTTCTCTGTTTCCAGTGGTGTCTTCCCACAGGCCTGGAAAGATGCCCAAGTTATTCCTCTACCCAAAAAATCTAATCCTGCTTCTTTCTCTGACTATAGTCCCATTTCTATTCTTCCTTTCCTATCCAAAGTCCTTGAAAACTTGTCCACCATCAACTTAGCTCATTCCTTTCCAAACAAAAACTGCTAAATCCCTTCCAATCTGGTTTTCGTCCGGGACACAGCACTACCTCAGCACTTGTGCACATTACGGATGATATCAGGTCAGACATGGAAATGGGCAAGTTAACTGTACTTGCTTTGCTTGACTTTAGCAATGCTTTCAACACGGTTGATTTCGACATTTTGCTGGGCGTCCTATGCTCTTTTAACATATCTCCTTCGGTAATTGACTGGTTTCATAGTTATCTGTTTGGCCGCCGGCAGCGTATTTGCATTGAGGAATATTTCTCTTCTTGGTGCCACACCTCTGCCGGTGTGCCGCAGGGCGGCGTTTTATCTCCTCTACTTTTCGCACTCTTTATAAATGCTATCACTCAACGACTATCTTCTTTCTACCACCTGTATGCTGATGATCTGCAAATTTATACCCAAGCCCCTCTCGGTGAGTTATCTGACGCTATTGAGACTATTAATATGGACCTGGCTCGAATAGGTGACTGGAGCACTGCGTTTGGGTTGAAGATCAATCCGACTAAGACTCAAGTGGCTGTTGTGAGTAGTTCTCGAACCGTTTCTAGGATTGATTGGGCGTCACTTCCCCAGATTTCTTTCAGCAACACTATTATTCCTATAACTCACACTGTGAAGAACCTGGGGACATATATCGACGGCACTCTTTCCTGGACCAAACAGCTGCAGGAGGTTAGTCGTAAACTATTTGCTTCTGCTGGTTCCCTGAGACGCCTTCGTAATTTTCTTCCCATGACCACTAAAATTGCGATAGCACAATCTCTGTTTTTCTCTATCCTGGACTATGCTGATGCCAGCTATCTTGATCTCACCCAAGACCAATTGGACAAGCTTGAGCGACTTCAAAATCTCTGTGTCAGGTTCATATTTGGCTTGCGCAAGTATGATCATGTTTCTGAATTTCGAACCAAGCTCAAATGGCTTCCTATTCGCCTTCGCCGGAATGCCCACATACTTTCTTTGCTATATAACGTGCTCTTTAATCCATCAAGTCCTTTTTATCTTAAAGAACGCTTTCAGTTCCTTTGTGACACACATTCTAAGTCCTTGAGATCATCGGAGAATCTAAAATTAAGTATACGTATGCATTCCACATCCTTCTTCGACAAATCTTTTACAGTTCAAGCAGCTCGTTTGTGGAATGCATTACCTATTGAAGTGTGGCGTGTTCAATCTTTACCAACATTAAAAAAAGTGGTGAAGGAGCATTTCCTTTCACTATAATTAGTCTTCTCCTTTCTCTATGATATTTTTGTTATATATTAGTATATTATGTATTATTTTATGTATGTATTTTATGTTATTATGTCTAAGTATTATTATTTAAGATATGTTGTACACTGACAACCCTAAATTCCTCTCCTCTCGTTCAGTCCATCCAAAGGTTGTCTGTAAGAGATTGCCCTGTGCGATAAGACCGCCCATTGTACACTTGCTTTCATGATTTTTTGTCCTGTATATATATTTGTGTGGTGTACAATAAAGAATATAATAAATATACTACATCTAGGTATAAAGTATTACAAGCACTAACAGGTAAATTCCTTCACTTGATAAATAGGAACATGGTTCTCACATACTTACAAATACTCCAAACACAGGTAAATTACGTAATTCAACAACAACGGAACAGTGTGCGTGTCAATTTCTTAAACAAAAGAGGAGTCTTATCTACTAACCCTGTTTAAAGAAGAAAACGTCCGAATACTCCAGCCTAACTTCGAGTACACTTCTGAAGGGTCTACTTATTGACGTGTGACGACAAACGTATCGACGTTTGTCAACGTCCCCGCTCTATCTGCGTGTATTCATATTGTCTTCAAAAGAATACGACGTGATGAGATGTGTGACTTTTTTTTGTCAACTAGTTCAGTGTATTATTTCTTTCGTGGGTTGGTAGGAAGCTTATAGATTTTTGTTAATTGCTCGTAGCTAGTAGTTCCGGTGTTTGCTCTTTCGTAAGAATAGGTAGTACTTTAGTCGCTATTTGTGAATCCTATAAGTAATTGTGTGTCCTGAGCTAATTTTACTTATAGATGATCAATCATTTTGCGAAATTCTAGACAGTTTTTCAATAAGAAGAGTTAACGCGTCAAAACCGATCATCATTCTTCTTTTTTATCTTTATGTTCTCAGGTGGTCAGTGTCAGTCAGAGAGCTAACGGCAGTTTGCGATCTTTATATCGTTTCATTTTTATCTATAAAAACAAAGACAATGCTTGTGCAGACTTTAACATTCCCAGTGGTGGACTATGGTGACGTGTGCTCCTTTGAATTGAACGCGGTCTTGCTGGCAGGACTAGATAGGGTCTTGAACAACTGTATCAGATTTATATTTAAGTTCAGAATATATGACCATGTGTCGAACTGAGTCAGGGCAGGTCTCAGGGGGGTGACCATAAGCTCTTAGGGTAAGGTTATTTTGAGTGTGTGTAAGTGACAGATGTATATGATGTGTATACATCTGTCACTTAATCAATCTCATAATAACCTTACTCTAATAGCTTATGGTCACACCCCTGGTCTGAGTGAAAATGGCTGCCCATTCGCCAGAGTCGTTGTTTACGTGCTTTGACCACACTTTTCTCCCTACTCAGTTCTCCCACTACTCCTTCCTATCTTATGTCTTTCAATATCTTTGTTGTTCACATGCTCGTAATCTGCGTTCTTCTAATAATCTCCTCTAACTCTTTCCATCTCATACTACTGATTATGTTCACTCTTCATTTTATATACTTTCGATTCTTCTTTGGAATGCGCTTCCTCCCGAGATCGGGCAGGCCACCAGTCGGTATGCATTCAAGGGGAAAATGCGTATATACTTTCAAAACAACTAAGCAGAGTCATCTCTTGTTACTTTATAAATGTATATATTTATATATATATATATATATATTATTTTCAATATATATTTAATGTACGTGTATTTTACCTATTTTAGTTTGTTATATAATAACTGGTTTTATTATTATTATTTAAAAATACACCTGCCACGTTATCTCTTCAGCACCCTTGGTTGACTAGTCAAGAATGCCTAAGGCATTAAGTCCGCCTTTGTACCTTTGGTCCATGAAGTCTAAATAAATAAATATGTTTTATGGATAGATTGGCGAGTGAATTATGTTGTCATTATCACATAGGATAAGCCTAATGCACCATGAGTTGTGTTTATAGAATATATGTATATAAAACACAACTCAACTAGTGGTGATACAGGTAACTCAGGTAGGTTTATCTCATTTTGACTGCCCATATAAAAGATAAAATCCAAAAGATAACAAGCAACATCTTTTTTTCTACCCCTCCAACACTAACAACAGAATGGTTCACTAACAAGAAAGGACCAATTTTTTCCCCAAATCCGACACGTTCCTCGACATTTTGCGATAGTCTTGATCATAGAGCTAGGAACGATACGAGAACGACTAGAGTCGTCATCAACATCATTCTCTTAGGGCTAAAGAACACTGATACAGAGTCGAAGTGATATTCTAAATATATACATAATAATCTCTACAATGTTTAGTACATATTTCTACCACGATGAAAAAGAGTTGCGCGTTCGATTTTTTTTTTTTTTTAATTCTGTTGTCTTTTTATCTGGATAGAAATGTGTTAAAACCTTTACCTTTAACCGAATTCATTGATGTTTCCTCCGCAACATGGACTAGAGAGACTATGGCTAGTAATATTCTTAGCCTCGAAATAATCGTCTCAGTATTATGCTAAGCGATTACCGTTTTGCGTGGTAACGATGCATACTTTGTAATTAATGTGTTCATTTTTTTTTCTTCTTTTCATGATATGCTTCATGCCTGGCGCAAATAAAATATTGTTCTTTATTTCTTTTATCTATCGTTAAGTTTAATTTTCTGCTGCCATAGCCTTAGTCAGAATAGTCACTAGTTGAAATTTCTATGAGTAAATGGTGACACGCACTAACACACTTTCTTTGTATGGAATACACATTTTCACAAAACCAATCAATTCCTATGAGTAAACGATGACATTTACTGGCTTGCTTCGTACATATTGATAGTTTTGAAAAAACTTCTCTAGCAATGGCCGAATCGTCGTCTCCATGCTCTGTGGTCTTCAAGATTCTGTCCATTTGTCAAAACCGACAGCTTGCTACGGTACGTCTCGGAACATTTGTGGACATTTTTGCTGTTTTCCGCAGTTTTTTAGACGACGGTATCCATATTGTTGGAGTTTCGTTGGCGTGGGTGGAACGGTTATTATAGTAGGTGTACTACTGGGTCAGTATTTGGGAAGACTGAGAAATTTTCCTGGTATGTTTTAACACTGGTTTGCAATATTGTCTAAAGGGGTAAAAGTGTTTGTATATAAAATGTAATCTATATCCCTTATGTGATTATGAAAATACTTTCACCGATTGGAAAACTACACTATGGCTCAGTGTTACAAGAAAGTTTTATCCCGAATAAATACGCCGTTCATGCGGGAATATCGTGGCTTAGACCTTGCCTATCGTGCTCGAGGTCGTGGTTCAAAGCCGGGCAAGTACAAATGAGACTTTTTAAAATTCATATTTACTTTCTAAGTTTATCTTGGACATCACAGACAACAGTGAAGGAAAACATCGTGAGAAAACCTGGACTTGAAATCACCAACATGCTTGTGTCTTCTCTGTATGAGGTTTTAAGGTTTCCTTTGCTCTGCAGTGGGACAGTTACAGGCTGGTATTAGTGTAGTGGGAAAAAAATAACTGTTTGTTAAGCGTCATCATCTAAGATGCTCTCAGCTGAGATTATCTCATTCAAAATACGTCCACTGCTGGACATGGGCCTCCCTCAAGCGTCGCAATACGGTCCTGTGAGTCATATCTACCGGACTCCCGCAGCCTTGAAAAGTTCGTTGCCCCACCTAGAGGGAGGCCATTTGTTAAAACAAGGTTCCATAATTGCCTTTAGCTTAACAAACCACGGGTAAATATGAAAAATCACCATCCATTGGTTTACAAATATCAGTTACTGTTTGCTGACCTATTTTTAGCTCCTGATAAATTGTGACAAAAACAAACGCAGTTAACCTCATTTACCCTTTGCAAAAACAATTGAATCAAGCCCTCGTCGATCAAAAACTGCGATATAAACTTAATAAATAAAAACGGGAAATAATTAACAATGACCTATTGAGTCAGTTTTACCTGTAAAATAATTAAGTGGACGTCGAGCGTGACGGATCGATATTTAACGTGATGGACTTAAAAGGGTTGGTGTGGCGAGATATACGGGTTAATTATTGGGGCGTAACCGTTTTGTGACAAATTTTGAATAAGTTCCGCATCATGCTTGGTATGGAGGGAAGTGGAAATCTTAATTTTGTCCTACTCCTCCGTTATTCTTTTTTGATTAATTTCTTTGCGGGATGCAAGACAGTTAAATTCATTCACCGGGACTTCATCGAGCTTCGTTGCATCGACACTTTTCTGGTGGTCGCCACTGTTTATTCTGGCTTTAAGGAGTTGCAGTGGTTTGGGAATAGTGCGGTGGGATTGTCCAAAACAAAACAAGAGCCGCAACCGCCACAATGTGTCGCCCCACTTTTGTAAAATAAATGAAAATTAGGGCAACTTCGAAACGGAAAGGTAGCATTATTTAAGGAGAGCCAAAATTAACTTAATCTTCATTTTAGCTGAAAGACGTCCAATACTGGACATAGGTCTCCTCTAAGCGTTGCCTCATTAACCTATCCTGTATTTCTCGAATCCAACGATAAAATCATCATTGTTTGAGCCAATAGACGTCCACTGCTGGACAGAGACCTCCCCCAAGCGTCCCAACCGTCCTGTGCTTCTGCCATCTAGCGGATTCTCGTGGCCTTCACAAGGATATCGGTCCACCTTGTGTGGACTTCCAATGTTACGCTTTCCTGCACGCCACATGAGAACCTCTCGAAGCCATCGACCGTGCAATGGGAACAAATTACACCCTTATGAAGTAAACAAACACTTTTTGTTTTGCACTATCCCACCGCACTATTTTCAAACCACTGCAACTAACACTAACACTTAAACTAGCACTTGTAAAGGTCAGTGGAAGTGAGACTGTAAATAACCCTTCATTTAATTTAACGATAGTGCTTTTATGATTCTTGAACTGTACATTAAACTGTCTGGCTTGCTTGCGATATGAACAAATCGTCGTCATAGACTGAGAACTTTATGGAGACTGTGAAACCAGGAATACCTAATCTCAGGCAATTCAAGGGTTGATTTTATAAACTCTTTTTACAGTTAGTTTTGTGCAGAGTGTCGAGCGTGATAGTACGTCAGTTTGGCCTTGAGTTGCCCTATCGTAATTGCAGTTTCAATAAAAAATGTACCACTGTCATACAGCCTACAGTATTTACATTCGAAGTAAAATTTTAAAAACTAAAAACATCTGTTAATATTTTATTCCATGCTAGAAGACACGTACGATCGAAAACCTATTGAACACGTAATTATGACATGATATTTTGCGAAAATACCCCGATACGAAAAGTAAAATGATGAATGATTTTCATCAAACATAGTTAAGAACACTCTCAATAAAGTCACCTTTCAAACAAAAAAACGAAATCAAAATCGGTTCATCCGTTTAAGAGCTATGATACCACAGACAGACACACAAATACACAAGTACACACTTCAAACTTATAACACTCTCTTTTTCCGTCGGGGGTTAAAATACCAATCGTAATCTCACCTAGATAAAGCAGTTAAACCCAGAAATTAGATTGCTTGCTCACCTTTTTACGACTTCGTTTACATTTTTCCTTTATTACTTCAGCAGCGTTTTTTAACAGAAACCGCCTCCCTATCCAATCACGCCATGCAAATGAGGGGTCAAACCATGAACTTGTAATTTTGACTAATTGTTTTCCAAAGATGTTTAGGAACTCGTGGCTGAATAATAACAGCCGTACGGATCGATATTCAAGGTTAAGCAGCGCTTAATGAGGTCGGTACGTAGATGGGAGACATACCGAAATTCCTTTGTGCCTTGGCAAGCAAGTTAAGCTGTTGGTCCTAGCTGTCATTTGTACCATCTTTGACAATCGTTACGAATAGTATGAAACCAGGAAATCTGGCACCAGTCTTGCCAAAGAGGTGTCGTACTCATTTACTGGGCTGTAAGTACCAGGAATCTGATTCCCGACATCCCCTCTACGACTATTCAGCAACTCCGGGTAGACCAAAAAATCGTAAGAGTTTCCTACGAACAATCCAGGACAGGCCGCCTGAGGAGATGAGAAAGTTGTGGGTACAGAAGTGTCCACCACCCCATGACTTTGTTGAGCCCAAGGAAATCTGCCGCTTGGTCGTGAATTGCAGTGGCTTATATGGAAGGCATGTAAGCGGTTACGTACCCAAGTAGAAATATAATTTGCAAAATCGGGTATTATTGATACGTGCGAGTGTGGTGCCCCTGAACAGACTGTGTCCCACATTCTAGTTTGTCCTGGCTGTCCATTCACTTGCACCCTGGAAGACCTGTACAGTGCTTCTGATGATGCAATAAGCGTGGCCGCTTACTGGGCCCAGAAAATCTAATTAAATGTGCCATCGAATCAAAAAGAAGAAGAAGACTGGGCTGTGTAGGTCAGATAGGCAGTGGTTCCAAGTGAAGTTGACTGGAAGCCGACCCGAATATATACATAGTTGGGCACCGGCTAGGCAGACTAATTGTTTCCCAAAGATGTGTAGCTGTCTCCAACTGTTACGAACTTACCCTACGGTGGGTAATTTATTAAATAGTTGTTCAAACTTGTGCCAGTAATGATTTATAGTGTCAACTTGTGAATGCTTGCGTGGAGTTACGTATTTCGGGTATTCAGAGGTATTAAGACCCGGTGTTAGGTGATTGGTTTGAATTTGATTGTGTAACAGGTTCTGAATAATTTTGGATGTTAGGGAGGTCTAAAAAGGATACGGTATTTTTACCAGAGTGCCGCAGGGGTGTTATGTTTTTGGAAAGTACGAGTATAACTGGTAGGTACATTGAAATGGCCTACCTATAGTCTCATAGACTTCCTTACTGAATTTCGATCACAACGGTCTATCTCAGCGAAAATTTGTCGTCATCGCGGGAGATGCACTAAGTGTGTGCACAAACACTTAGTGCATCTCCCGCGCACAGGTGCACTCTCTTGCCGTTCAATGGGACGGTGGCGGACACTTTACCCGAGTGCCGAAGGAGGGTTATGTTTTTGAAAAGTACGAGTATAACCAGAAGGTACATTGAAATAGCCTGCCTACAGTCTCATAGAATTCCTTACCGAATTTAGATCATGACGGTCTATCTCAGCGAAATATTTGTCTTCATCGCGGGAGATGCACTAAGTGTGTGCACTAAGTGTGTGCACAAACACAGGTGCACTCTCTTACCGTTCAATGGGATGGTGGCAGGAAACATAGGCAATGTAAATAATTACGAGCGTACGAGTAGGTACTTACGTCTGTCAGTGCTTGAGTAAGCTTTATGTTATCGAAAGCTTATAGGATTTTTATTACTGTATTTATGATAAGGGGATTGTAAAACTTCATCGAGTTTTCTCGTCGCGTATCGCACAAAGTCTGAAGTCTAAAGTCTTCCAGTGCGTCCTTACTGTTATGACCTACGGTGCCGAGACGTGGACACTTACAATACGGCTGGTTCATCAGTTCAAAGTTGCTCAGCGAGCTATGGAAAGGGCTATACTCAGAGTCTTTCTAAGGGATCGAATCCGAAACGAGGTGATCTGGCAGAGAACCAAAGTTGTTGACATACTCGTAACTCACAGAATAAGTAAGCTGAAGTGGCAGTGGGCCAGCCATATACGTCGTAGAACCGATGACCGTTGGGGTAAACGTGTTCTTGAGTGAAGGCCACGAACTGGTAAACGTAAGGTAGGACGCCCTCAGGCTAGGTGGAGCGAAGACCTTCGCAGGGTGGCTGGTAGCAGCTGGATGACAGTTGCCGAAAATCGACCCAAATGGCGTGCAATTAGAGAGGTCTATGTCCAGCAGTGGACTGCTATAGGCTGATGATGTTAAGGGGATTAATTCTCTCAAAAATTCTGAATAAGTATACGAAAAAGACAAATTTTTAAAAGACTTGTTCCCTATTTAAAAAGAAGACTAACCTATAGAAAAAGAGTCGAAGTTTAAATAAAATATGGCAAGGAAAAGAATTGCAGTAAAAAAGCATAATTTTAAACTTTCAAAGTAATTAATGCATGGTAAAGTCAAAGGCAAACTTTCCTGGGGTAACGTTTGTAAGTTTTTTATACTTTTTACAACTTTCTTACTTAACATTTTCTTTAATTTACTATTGTTTTGTTATAATTGCGTGGATAGCTTTAATTGTAATTAGAAATATACCTTCTCAAGTCTTTTCATCATCTTCATCATCATCAGCCTAAGAATATGTTTCCTCTGCTGGGACACAGGCTTCCTCTCTGTAAGAGAGGGTTTTTTTTTTTCCAGTATAGTCTCGCGCTTGACCACTATCTCACCTGATAGTAAGCGATGATGTGGTCGACGGTGGAGCACGTTTGCCTATAAGTAACCTATTCACTCTTGACTTAAAGACCCCTAGATTGTAGCTATCGGGAAACACAGACTCCGGCAGGGCACTCCACTCCTTAGCTGTACGCATAATAAAAGTATTCTCAAAACGTTTAGTGCATATGGGAGGGATGTCCACCATGTACCGATGACGCATAGCTGTACGTCTGGTAGTCCGATTATGAAACGAGCTGGGTGGAATTAAATCATGCAATTCCATCGCACACACCCCGAAATGTAACCGATGAAAAACCGACAAGCTGGCATCTCGGCGACGATGTTCAAGGCTCTGGAGCTTTGACTTAATCAGTGCCTCATCGCTGATGAGCCTCTTGGCCCGCTTTTCGATCGACTCTAGTGCATCAAGCAAGAGATGAGAACAGTAATCCATGCATGATTGAACTTGCGCTTGATACAAGCTGAGCAGCTGTTCTGGCGTGAAATACCTTCTCACCTTTGCAAGGATCCCCAGCTTTTTGGCAGCCAGCTGAGCCTTTGCCTCAATGTATGGGCCAAAATTGAGAGTCGATGTCAACGTAATGCCAAGAAGCTTAAGATGGTAAGCTATTGGCACGGTCATATCTCGGAAAGTTGGAGCTGGGTGAAATTGACTCTTTTTTGCGGAAAAAAGACACGCCTGGGTTTTAGCAGCATTAAACCTGACCAGATTGGCATCGCCCCATTCGGAGACTGCCTGCAAGGACAGGTTTAAGCGCTCCACCATTGCCTCCCGGAGAGACTGGATCTGAGGCCCGGTAGCACGAGCGCTGGACAAGTATCTCTCAGTAACAGTGCAGTCGTCTGCATACCCAAAGGTGCCGGGTTTTAGCAGATCGTTTATGTGCAGCAAGAATAAAGTTGCCGAGAGTACCGACCCCTGAGGGACCCCGGCATTTATATCCAAGTAATCCGACGAGCAGCCATCGATAACCACTCGAATGGACCGATCTCTCAGGAAGTCTGCAATCCAATCACACAGACCACGGGGCAAACCGAATGAAGGAAGCTTAGCAATAAAGCTTTCGTGCCAGACCCTATTAAAAGCCTTCGAGATGTCTAGGCAGACGGCAAGCGCTTCCCCGTGCCTCTCGATGACCTCACTCCAGATGTGAATGGCAAACGCTGGAAGATCCCCAGTAGACCGATTTCAGCGGAAGCCGTATTGGCGATGACTAAGGATATCGTTTGCTTCTAGTCGTTCACGTCAAGGTTTCGCAGCACCCTACGGACGGCCTTTTGATGGATACGAATGTCCGACATACTCATCTCGCATCCATCAGGAGGAGGAGGGGGCCGCGCGTCATCAGGATTCAGACGTGAAGATTTCGCAAAAAGAGAGGCAAATAAATTTACCTTCTCCTCAGCGGAGTGGGCCAGTGACCCGTCGGGTTTCAGCAGTGGTGGCAGTGAGGGACGGCATAAGTTCGACTCGACCGACTTAGCCCTCTGGCTAGGGCTCTGGGTAGTAAAGCGTATTGGTCTCTACCAAAACGCTTTACTACCTGCTGGGTAAGAAGCAAGTTTGGTCCCTATTCGGCCAATGTGATCGAACCGAGCCCTTTGCAACACCATCTTGCAGGACTTGGCAGCCCTGTTGAAGGCCTTCTTCTTCTGACCCACGTCACTCGCCTTACGCGATCGAGCGTCGACCCAAGCCAGGTACGCCCCATGTTTAAGCGCGTCGGCGCGCTTACATTCGGCGCCAAACCATGGCCGGTCTTCGCTAGACATTGATACGTCAGAGAACGGAATGTAGTACTCCATTCCCCGACGCAACACATCCGTCACGGCATCCGCGCACGACGATGGATCAGTCGAAAAAAAGCAAGTAGGCTGCCAAGGATAGCATGCGAAGAAAGATCGCATGCCATCCCAATCTGCCAATCTGTACCGCCAAACCCGCCGGGTGTCCCTTGGGCTGGGATCTGGCGGGGAATAGACGGACACAGGCTTCACCAGACAGTGGTCGGAACTACCCAATGGTGATGATATCGACACAGAGTATCTGTCTGGATCTGTTGTCAGCAGAAGGTCCAAGCAATTCGCCGTGTGCGAATCAACCATCCGGTACCCTCGTTGCCCCCTGGACCAGCTGGGTGAGGTTTAGCGCTAGCGCAAGCTTACGCATCTCCCGTCCAGCATGATCAGTGCACTGGTTTGGGAAGAGCCACTCCTGATGGTGGGCATTAAAGTCCCCCAATAACACTAATTGGGCAGAAGGGTACCGCTGCTGTGCTGCATCAGCCGCCTCACTGAGGTACTCTGTGAGCCTGGTTGCCTCCTGATCTCCGCTGTGCGAACGGTAGACACAGGCGTAGATAATTTTATCCAGACCTGTGTCCACCAGAACCCAGAGCGTTGTGAATCTTGAGTCCTCAAGGTTACGGAGACGCCGACAGCAAAGATCGTCACGGGCGTACATACATACGCCCACCCGTGGTCTAAAATTGTGCTCCAGGGTGAACCCTGGGTAAGACAGGTACAACACGTCTGACGGACTCGCTATCTGCGTCTCCGTAAGGAAATAAAAATAATGGGCGAATAAAAGGAATGGGCGTTAATCCACCACGCGGGCCCAGTGCTTGTTGGTAGATGTCACATGTCTTCGAATTTTTGGTTCTAGGACATGTTCCTCACGTCTTTTATAAGATTTATTATATAAAATGTGATTTCATTTTGCATAGCTTTAAGTAAGTAAATTTGTTTTGATTTTATTTATTACAGGTGTTGATTTAATTTTTAGAACCTTTGTGCTACATAATATCACTTAAAAAGTACTTAACAAAAAGCGTTTCTCTAACTGTGACCGTTTCAAATAATTAACGAAATATTAAAATTCATGAAATAGGATCGTCTTTGAACTTTTCTTAGGAGTTCAATAGTGTAATGATGTGACACAGTAAATGTGTTGTATAAAATCAAGTAATGATTTGATTGTATTAAGGACTCATGACTACCGTGGGGAATACGTACGCTAACTGCGCACCACTATAAAAAAATATGTAATAATGAATCCTAAAAAAATTGGTTTATAAACCAACGATTTAAAGATCCAGATCCAGAGCCTTGAACATCGTCGCCAAGTTGCCAGCTTGTCGGTTTTGTATCTGTTATATTTCGGGGAGTGTGCGGTGGAATTGCATGATCTAATTCTGCCTAGTCCGTTTTATGATCGGAGTCCTAGACGTACGGCGATGCACCATCGAAAATGGTGGACATCCCACCCATACGCACTAAACGTTTTGGAAATACTTTCATTATTCGTACAGCTAAGGAGTGGAATTCTCTGCCGGAGTCACGGAGTCATATTTTTGAATGTAACAAATAAACTTAAAAACTACGAGACCGATTTCAAAAATTCTTTCACCGTTGGGAAGCTACACTATCCCCAGCTGACTTTAGCTACTTTTTATTCCTGTGTTCCTACGGGGGTGAAACCGCGAGGAGTCCGCTAGTTATAACTAAACTAAAATCAAACTTGACATCATAGCTTTGTTAACATAATAAAGACAAGGATATGCAGAGTTTGTATATTATGAAAAAGAATAAAGCAGGCTCCATTAAATAACCTTATTAACGATCAAACTTTCAAAGTTAGCTAATCAGTTGAAAATTCCAGAAAAAGTTTTTTTCTAGAAATAAAAAAGCCTCTTTGACTTTTGTATACTTAATACTAAAAAACAAAAATAAACGATACAATATTTATGTTGACTAATGAGCTCTTCCAACTTTCCAATCCGTCTTGTTTCCGTTGTTAAACAAACAATCAAAAACTTTTGAATTCAAAGTCTTTGAACAAAAGTAAGGATTTTTGAATAAACCACTCCGCCTTTCACTTTATTGTCCCGATTTGATTTCGAGTTTTAAATACCATTTTGCTTGAACAAACTTCACTCGGCATCATTTACAATTTTGTAAATTATTGACTACCAGATTTTCAAATGAAATCTTCCATTCACACATAAAAACAACTTCAAAGTAATCTACACATTCTACTTTCAATTATTTTGGACTTCAGCTTCCAGTATAAACGATACAGCTGTACACTAGTATTTAATAAAAAGCGGCTGCCTAATTGACCTACATAATCCATTTACTGGGCAACACGTTTTCTGTGACTATCGGATTTCTGACTACCCGTAACAACTGCCAAAGATTTGCAAATGACATTTGGTACTGACGACGGTTTAAAATGCTTTCCGAGCCAAGGCGAGACACAACATTTAATGGAGTGGTGAACTGGTGACGGACTGACCACGGCAATTTGGCAAATCTTGAATCCTTGATGATCAATCATTGTTGTGTGGTTGTAGTACTTGTGTACTTAGCCGCAAGCCCACTGATGCTTATAGAAATACATCATTATCATCAGCCTTATAATGTTCCCACTACTGGGACACAGGCATCCTCTCTGTAAGTGAGGATGGGCTGTAATCCATAACGCAGGCCCAGTGTGTGTTGTTGGATGCCACACGTTTTCGGATTTTTGTTTCTAGGACATGCCGATTTCTCACGATGTTTTCTTTTACAGTTTTAAGAGCAGTGGTGATGAAATAATTTACACAAACTAAAGCGCCTGCCTGAGTACGAACACATAACCTACGACACCTTAAATAGAAACACAGAATAGAAATACATAAATCAGGAAATTTTCCTATGAAACCTTCAACCTTATAAATTAGTAACAAAATATGACTTCATAAGTAAAACTTTATACAAGAAATTCAAAGCAAAGATCGCGAAACTTACGCCCCGTATGTGACTCAAGCCGCTTGTTCTTACCGGTATAAAACTTATACTTACCGCCTTAGTATGGCTTAAGTTTGACAACAACGGCGCAAGAGTTGAAGCTTGGTCGAAATTTATGTTTTTAAGTACGTTTTCCTGCTATAAATGATTTATCGGTAATATTGAGAAGGATGTAATCAGGGAATTAAGGCTGCTGCAGACTGACGCTGTGTGACAATAGGACAACCGTATTCGTATCTGTAGAACAGTTTCTATGAAATCACTTTGTTGCATTGTCACATTGTAATTGTCAGCGGGAATTGCATGCTACTATTGAAACGATATTTCTTTTTGCGATATTCGTAATCAGTCTTTTATGATGGCATCGTAAATACGAAATTAATTTGAAAGCTCTTCATTTTGTATTGTTTCTGACTGAACAATTTCTTCTGTGCAAATTCTCAGAGGTGTAACAGAACGCAAACATTATTATTTGCATCGCCTTCATGGTAAATTTTCGGCAAACGCTTTAAAAAATTCAGGAAAATGAAAACTGTTCTGATTACCATTAAAATTTTTTTTAATTTATCTCAAACTTAAAATCACTTTAAAATATTAATTTTCTTACTGCCATTTTAGACTGAACAAAATTTAAAAAAAAACTATTTCTAATAGAAAATTATTTAAAAAATACAACGCCATGAAGATAATATGGACATCATGATCATCGCAGCAGTCCACTGCTAGGCATGTGCCTACCCTTGATATGCATCGCCTCATCTTACTTATCAACCAGTCCTGTACTACTCGCACCAGCAGATTGCCGCAGCCTTCACCTGATCAGCAGCCTTTTTATTTCTTGCGTGGAGAAATGCATACTGTGCTACTACGGGGAGATACTGTGTGCAGTTATTTGGGACTCCAAACCATTAAAACGCCGCGGTGTCCCCCTGTGCCGCTTATGGCGGGAACACGGGCACGCGTTAGCACTCACACGCGCACCAGAAGACACTGTACGCCATGACCACCCCAGGGACGTGGGCGCCAGACGACCCCGTGTATGGCTCCCTTGGTCCCCCTGTGATGGGTAAAGGTCAATGCGCTGCCACCTACAATTTTTCGGCCGCAGGGGATAGGGAGAGTGGCCAATGGTATACCGACACTCCTCCTGCGGCCCCACTGCGTCCGCCAACAGACGGAAGCGACCCCGTCCAGGCCGCGGAAGGTAGGTAGAGCGGCGCACCGCAACCCCTCCGCGCCCGCACTCTCAGCAGTGATATCATATGTGTATCCATACGACATCGCGGCCCGTCTCAGTTGCGATGTCACCCAGGCAGCACCGCAACCTACATGATGGCCGCCACGTCGTCGCCATATTGGCAAAAACCCTGACGAGGTCCTCTCCTCGGGTTCCTTTTCGCTTCAACGTGGGTGACCAAGCCACGCTACTGAGCCCCACCGCCTTGACAATGCGGGAACCCACCGGGGAGAACATGATCAGCAGTATTATTGCTTACTTTAGTGAATTCGAAAAAAAAGGGAATTTGTCCTACTCTTTCATGGATTCATACCCTTTGCCCTGCCGAATTCACTAAAGTAAGCAATAAGGCAATTAGTGACAATTAGGCTGCAGGTATGATTGTACCAAAATTAAACACTATATCGAAATTAGATGAATACAATTAGATATTTACCTTTTGTAATGAATCCAATCTTCAATAGGCATTTAACCTCCTACCCGTAAATGCGTCATAAAATATACTCATATTTTACTTATTAATCCCCAAGCCAACCTTTATCGTGAATTACGAGCACCTCTTGTGAAAACTTAACTAACTAACATATTTGATACTTAGGGAGAATTTAGTTTATTGGAACGTAGATTAGCAGTTTGGCCCTCACTATTATTATCTAAGTTCTATTCTATTCTATCCGCGTCCCCACTATAAATTTAAAAAACTCTTTGGACCTTTTTTTTCTTTTTGCGGCCTCGACCTTTTGATTCAGTATAAATAAATGCATTTTATTCATCAATGGAAAAAAAAACTTCTTTACGTAATTCGGGCACTTTCTTGACAAATGAAGCCAGATAATTGAAGAAATTGAAGATACATACCAACCAATTAGTTCCTCAGAAATAATTTCATCTAAACAAAGGAAAATGATAGCCCGCAAATTTCCTTTCGCAGAAAAATAATATTGAGAGGAATATTTACAGTATAAAAAGTGAGCATTTAAAAAATATATAATAATTTGAACGCTGTGTGGTTTCATAGTATTGCTTAAAGGCAAACGGATCAATTCCATGAAAAAGCGTTGTCACATGATTGTCGCTCAATCGCGGCGTAACTGACTGACAGAATCTTTGAAACATGACGGTTATATTTACCTTTTTAACTTCCTAATATTAAAGTTTTAAGTAATCTAACTTCCGATGAAAGCAGACGATTAGATCGAAAGTAAATGGGTTACATCTCAACTAAGAAGTAAGTTTTAATTGGTTTCGTAGATATTAAAGCTCACAGAGGTAAGAGTAACATTTACCTACGGCTTTTTTTAATAAGTATTCAACAAGTTTGTGTTTATGAGAGACTGGCTTGTTCCAGTGGCTTCGTCTACGTGTAATTTATAATCATGGCAGCGATTAAAATTATAAAAACCGATATGCAAAATAAAAGTTGGTGTCTACCTAGTTGTACTCTAGTGTTTTCCGTTTTTTGACAATGACTTCGGCAAATAAAGTTATTTTTCGCTTTGTAGTGTTTTGTTCTGCAAGTAGGTTCTTTTTTTTTTAAACCTTTTTTATTTATCTTTTTTTAGTTTAGGTAGGTACGGGTCCAATTACCATGAAAATCATTTATAGCCAAAGTAAATTTCCTGACGATTCCAATGAGGATACATTGTTTTATTTCGGAGTTCCAATACCAACGTTCCGGCTTCATCATCAGATCGAAGAGGTATTTGTTTCATAATAGTCGGTTAACTAATCGAGATATCTTACACCCGTGACATACTTAGCGTTACTGAGTTCCAGTGGCCATCTGTGGTCTTCTTCTTCACCAAATTATACTACCTGAGTGCAAATGATTGCATTGTTGATGAAGATAATAAAAACGCTATATATATGCCTATAATATTTGATGCGTTCCCTCGTTTTCTTCAGGATTCCATCATCAGATCCTGACTTGATGACCATGGGACCACCTGGGAACCCTTTGAAACAAAACAAGAATTTTCCCAACCAGTCCAGGTGTCTTTGCGTAATCGGGAAACATAGATAAAAAATAAAAGATTCAGACGAAATCAGTAAAATTACGATTAACAAACTATTCAATCAATCTGTCAAGCCTTTTCCCAACTATATTGGGGTCGGCTTCCAGTCTTACCGGATTTAGCTGAGTATCAGTGTTTTTCATGGAGCGACTGCCTATCTGACCTCCACAACCCAGTAACTGAGTATCACGAAACCCCTTGGCAAGACTGGTGTCAGATTTTAAGCATCTGACTGATCGTTACGGATGTAACAATTGTCAAATATCTTAAATGACAGTCAGGATCATCAGCTAAGCTTGCTATCCGAAGCACGGAATCTCGCTATGTAAAAATAGTCACCGATCCATGGACCGACCTTGGCAGCCGTTGCTTAACCTTGTCCGACCCTTTCAGCTGTTATTGTTTAGCCATAAGCACTTAGAAATATGAAATTTACACCGTCGGTCAATATAAAACTTATAAGAACTCTTCCTTTGAACTGACGAGACCCAAAGACGTCACTACTAAAATACTAAAACAAATGGGGCTGCACAATTCAAAAACTAACTCTTTTACAAAATAAAATTACAAAACCGTCTTCTGAAGTTCCTACAAAGTTCAGGAGAGAAATAAAAAAACCATCGTTTACTGTACTTTTTTTGTTCCCACTTCATTTGCAGAGATGTTTTAAAGAAATTCTTCGTTGCAGACAAACCCTTGTCGACTTAATGAGCCAACCCTATTATCTTGGCAGAATTCGTCGAAATGTTATTTTTATTTAGAATCTAGTTTATTCTCGGAGATGAGGATATTGGGAGTGTTTCTAAAGATTTGTCTGTTTATTTGCGTGTAATTGTGTTTGTTTGGTTTTTTGTTGATAAGGATATAATATTTTATCATATCGGCTAACTGATGAACAAAAGTGTAAAAAAAAACGTCGGTTGTAACTTTTGTTAGAAAGTTTTTTTTATTTTTCACTTTTTAGTTGTGGGTACATAACGGACCAATTCTCCATGTGAAGCCAGAATAGATTAACCCAGAAATATGAAACTTAAACAAAAAAGGTGGAATTAGAGTATACCAGGGTGAACTGCTCACACCCCAAACCAACTGCGTACCCCTTTAGAGCGTGCTAATGTTGTTATGTTATGAAATGATGTAAACAATAAACAGACATCCGATTGTAGCTATCCCGAAGTGATTTCCCGTCATTTATTGAAGAGTTCTGATGTATATATCCGAAGTTCTTCATCAGATCTTGATTAAATTTTAATGGGACCACATGACAAGCACCAGCTTTCAAATAAAAAAGCATCATCAAAATCGGTTCACCCAGTAACAAGTTTTGAGGTAACACACATAAAAAATAAAAATACAGTCGAATTGATAACCTCCTCCTTTTTGCGAAGTCGGTTAAAAAGGTTCTTCTTTCTTTCTTTCTAGATTTTCTTATTCATCATCATCAATTAAGCCAAAAGACTGTACAAGTCTTTTACTGCTGAACATATTATGCATCCCCCAGGCAGATTTTCTTATTAATTTGTTCTTATTAAACCTTCAAATTTGGACTGTCTATTCATTTAAACTTCATACACACTTAAATCATACCTATATTCACCGAATTGTAAAGGTGACAGTTCATCGTGCGACCGCGACGCGAAACCGAGACGCCCGACACCACTTGTCCGTTTGTATGGAAATGATTTCGTGCGCGAGACCAGGACACGCGACAGAAGACCGCTAGCCGGTCTCGCTCACGGACGAGTGGTGTCACTCGTCGCGCTCGAAATGTCGGAACATTTTTCATTTAACAATTAAATAACAATATTTTGATTGACTTCCATACTGAAAAGATATTTTTGGCCTCTAGTTGTATATAATTCGTTTATTTATTACCAATCTTTGTTTATTTTTATAATAATAATATAATGTCATATCATCGTATTCTTCTTCCTCCAACAGTTATTTGAAAAATGTGCTTGCCATTGCAATATAGATTAATAATTTGCAACAATATAACTGACTTTTACTACTAAACTCGAGGAGAGTTTGTACGCGACACATGTTTCGGTCTCGCCCGCGAATATATGCGTATCGGTCGCACTCTGAACTCGCACCTTTAGGCAGACGTGCTTCTATTATACTATTATAGGACACACATATTATTTCGCCAGGTATGTTTAAGTCCCAGGTGTGGGGACGAGCTGATTCCAGACTCCACTAATACTTTGGTATCGATCCCAAGACCTCATGCTCAGCAGTAGCGCTTGCGACCATTAGACCAAAGTTTTTTCTTTTTATATAATCTTTAGGCTCGCGTTTGACCACTATCTCGCCTGATGCCAAAGCCATGATGTGGTCTACGGTGAAGCACGCTTACCTAGAAGAAACCTATTCACTCTTGACTTAAAGAGCCCAAGGTTGTAGCTATCAGGGAACAAAGACCCGAGCAGTTTAAATTTCATGTAAGCACAATAGTGTTACAAAGTGACATATACGGATTTAATCCCACAACAAATTCTCTGCCTTTATAACCGACTGTTCGACTTCGTTTGTTTTTTTTTTTTTTTGTGTTCACCGACATATCCGTCAATTGCAGAATGATTTAAAAAAAATTTTTTTTTGTTTGTAAGAGTATGTTCCTAAATTGGTCCCATTTTAATTTGGTGAAGATTTGATGAAGAACTTCGGAGATATACAGCATAACTCGTCAATAAATAACGTCAAATTTCTCGGGATTGCTGCAATCGCATGTCTATTTATTGTTTATCGCATTTCATAACATTACGCCAGTATGCTCTTATGGAGTTCGCAGATGTGTAGAGTTCACCTTGGTACACTCTCATTTCAGCGGTTATGTTCAAGTTTCATGATATTCGAGTACTAGCATTACATACTGGCATTGTAGGTACCTTACTAAACAACTTGCCTATTAGCTAGGTACAGCTAAAAAGTGAAATAAAAAATAAAACATTAAAAAAAAGAATAGTGACTTCCAAATAAAAAAACAACGAAGTGAAAAATAACTTTCTTTTTGGAAGTCGGTGTCTATAACGCCCGTGTACCTGGTATTTATCTGTAAAAATGTTTTTTCATCCCACCAATTTTGCACCCAAATAATGAAAATCTGCTTAATCCATACAGCACCAGATGTTACCATAAACCTTCACCAAAATTCTGCACCACACAGAATACAACCTCAATTCTCAGCGAATCCGAAAACCCTTAACAAAAATAACTGCACTAGAGAATCCTTGAGAAATATAAATCATTTCCTATTAGATTCCATCGCGGTGTCAGGACCCGTGTCAGAGACACCAACATATTGTGGGCTCTATCTCAATGTAACAGATTATGGAACAAATTGCCTTTGCCTCTGAACTCGGACGGATTTTGTCTGACTGTTGTATTTTTTCCGGTCGTGGGTTTATGGTCCTATGGTTTACGTAATTAGGTTGTAGAACAATATTTTTTTTTGTAATGACAAGATCATAATTATGTTAAACAATTTGTTTTTAGTTTTTTTTGCCTTAATTCAAAATGTATATCAAATTGAAAATATTTTTTTGAATCCAGTATCGAAAACACGCCGACCTTTTCCGAACAAATCTGAGCGCGTTTGACGTCATACTGTTTTCCTTACGATTTCTCAAATATGCAACATAAACGGCTATATCTTTTGATCGCATTGTTTTAGAAATTTGATATTTCACGGCTTCTAGAGTTTGCAGACCTGAGTATATCATATTAGTTTTAACTTAATATCTCCAGGCGTTCCAGAGAATAAGGTCTTGACACGAAGTGATCCTATAAAGATTTCTTTTCTTTCCTTTTGAGGAACGGAACCCAAAAAAAAAATCACAAACACTCACACAAACGTATGAGATAATAAATAAAATAAATATATAGCTGCGGCTATATATATATATTTTTGTCGTTTAGTTCAACAGTGGTTGAGCAGGGGCCGGTAGTCCTCCTATAATTTTGGGGATTCGATCCACTATACCTACAAAATCTATAGCCCAATAATATATTTTCTCCATAATTTGCGATAGTCCTGCACCGACCGGGGATTACCCTTGGGTGCAGTTGCGTAGTGCATACAGAGATAATCGTCGGTTAGTGTCACTTTTCCTGATATATGGCTCTAACGGGGCCTCTACGAGTTGGCTACGGCTCCTCGCACGCCTTTCAAAGGACCGGGACCCTAAGGTGCCGAGAAACAAAAAAAATATGTATGCAAAACATTTATTACCCAATGCACTCGAGTAAGCTGCCAATTGTATACCAATCGCAATGCCCGATTGTAGTATATAATGGTCTAGCTCAGCGCACCTTGAAATTAAAACCCAAAACAGAAAATTTTTAAAGCTCATTTATGAACCATCCCATATATTCCAAATGAATGATTCACAACAGAACAAACTATTGAATGAAACAATACCAATTTTAAAAGTAACTTATAATATAATGATACATGTATTTGTAATATAAAAAAAACGTTACATATTCAATGGCGAAACGGACTCTTGATTCACAACGGCGGTCGACGAGGCTGACGGTTGGGGAGGGGGCTCAGGTTCGTGGGATCTGAAAAGATATCAAATATTAGAAGGCAGAAATAAATTATATACTCGTATATTTATTCACACAACACAAGCACACAAGACAAATAATATTTTGCAAACTTATAAAAAAGAAAAATACATCGGTAAATTAATTGAAACAAACATTTCATAAGTTACGTTCATTTTATTCCAATCTCAATATGAACAAGTCGGTTTGATTTTTTGTTGACAAGTTTTTATTTTTCTCTTTTTAGTTTTGGTAGGTACCTGCAATTAGCATGCAAATTATTTATAACCAACGTACATCTCATAACGATTCCAATAAGCCCAAACACGACTAGGATACAATGTTTTACTTCGGAATTCCAGTGACTACCTTCCGGCTTCATCATTTATTATAAATATGTTTGCTCATAAAGTGGCTCTAATTTCACCGCAATTAGGCACATAATGACATCTGTTATCAAACTGTGACTTTTTCATTACTATTATTCACAAGTGAGATAAAGTGTTTTTTTTTAATTTATTTTATGCTTTGTTCTTAAAAAAGTTTCGATACAAAAAATATCGTGCTCAATAGTACAAATGCAACACATTTCATGCAACTCCGTATTTAAATAGATAATTTCAACTTGTACGTGTTTAATAAATAAAACTTTCACTCAAATATAATTTTTGTTTTTGTCTGTAATAAAGTAAACTTGAAATTCCCCATTTTGTACGTGGCTAAAATGCAATCCGCGAAAAGCAAAAAAGAAAATTCATTATTTTTAGTCTATGGCCGATCGCCATTGTTAGATGTGCGCGCATAGGAAAACTGATTATTTTGCCAGACATTACGAAAACTGTTGGAAATGATTTTTTTGTATTATTTTCTTCACAAGTGTGTTGAAAAACGTCGTATGATACACGTGTGTATTGATGATTACCGTCCTCAGCTCTCTTAAGACCCTCACCTAACGGCTCGGGTCTCAATGGCACCTCAGCGGTAATCACCAACATTACACACTTGTACCATAATGTACTATTGCTTCATCGTAGTCGGTTAACTATTCGAGATATCTTATACCCGTGACAAACTTCGCATTAAGGAGTTCCAGTAGTCATCTGGGACCTTCTTCATCAGTTCCACTTCACTAAATGATACTTTCTGAATGCAAATGATTGAATTTTTGATGAAAATACTAATATCATTATATGTATGCCCATAATATTTGAGGAGTTCCCTCGATTTCTCTAGGATACTATCATCAGATCCTGACATGATGATCATGGAACCACCTGTGAGGTATCCTATTATATTTTGAAACAAAAGAAGAATTTTCCAAATCGGTCTAGGCGTCTTTTAGTAATCGGGCAACATAAAAAAAGATGCCGACGAATTGAGACCTCCTTTTTTTGAAGTCGTTAAAAAGAACCTCACAGGTTTTTTTTATTTGTTATTGTTAAATGGAGGTAGGCTTATAATTTTAGTGGATTTAGCTGAATACCAGTATTTTATATGGTGTGACTGCTTAACTCAACAAACAAGCTAGCACGGTTGCCCATCGCAAGATTGATTTATCAGAATTTCAGGGTCAAGACTCCGAATTTAATTCCCGTAATGAAAACTCTAGACCAAGATCTAAGACTTACAGACTGTCCTTATAAAATATCGTACAACCAAGCTTACCCTTTAAGATTTAACCCAACAAGACAGTCGCTTGTGCTTGCGTCACTTGATGCTACTAAATCGCTTGAGACTAACTCTCTAGCTTTCCATTTTTCGGCGAAAGAGCAGCGACTATGACAATGTGCGTAATTCCTAAAAATACCCAAACGTATTATTAATTTATTCATGCTGAAATTCCGTCAAACAAAGGATTACTGATTTATTTCTCACCACATTATAGCTACATTCAGAGAAGTATCAACACAAAGAAGGTACGTAACAGCAATAATTGTACTGTGGGAGACTAGTGCCTAAACTAGGCGTGAGGTCTGTATTTCAGGACACCAGGTCTCCCCCCCTTGAGTTATGTTTAGGTACTAAATATATTTTTTATATTCTTGATGAGCACGCTCGATAGCGTGACGGTTAAAAGGATGGTATAGATGAAGAAAACGTGTTAAGCCGACCCCAAGTAACATGGGACAAAAGCAGGCAATGAGGATGAGTCCGCTCGACTTTGATGTCGCCTGGTGGTAAGCGATGGATGAAGTCTACGGTGGAGCGACTCAGCCCGGGTGCCTGTTTACTCTTGCTTTGTAGATAGGTGCGTCAGGTAGGGAACGCAGATGCTGGTAGAGATTTCTATTCTTTATTTTCATCATGTCACTCTTATCTCATTGTAGTATGGTTTACATTGCAATGATTAATGCATATAATGCAACTTACTTTACTAATTAAATTACCTGCAAAATGGCGAATCACAAGATATCTGGTCCAATCTCCACGTCGGGAATTTCTTCTGTCGAATTACTTTTACTTTATTAACGGTTCTTGGGGTGCTGCTGAAACAAAAGTCGAATATCTTTATTTATATCTCAATTAAACAGACTAACTCAATAACTAAAATATTCTTCAATTTCACCAAAGGAATGGGTTAGTTCTTTAGTTACTTTATATTACAGAATTATAATTATGTGATTGATCTATTTAAAACGACATGGTAATAAATGGCTTTTGGTGCGTTTTTCCATTGGCCGGCTCGACGTCAACACTGGCACGTAAGACTGAGGCAAAATGTATGAACCGAATCGTCGCCGTCACCGGCTAGTGGAAAAACGCGGTGTTTTTAAAAATTCATACAATTTTGCTTGCATCTCTGTCGTGCCGTCGCCATTGGAAAAACGCCCGTCCTGGAAGCCCCGCTGTCATCTCGCTGTTGAAGTCTGTCAATCGGCTCTCACACCAGCCGCAAGCGCAACTGACACGACCTACTGCAATTTCGTAAAATTTTGTTGTTAACGTATTGAATTAGTAGCCGAATGAACGGCTTATCCTTTAACAGAACTGTTAAAGTTTTGTACCGAATCTGGTCCAATGTTATGATTTTGTACACAGATCTGATAAATTGGGCCAGTATCTAAAAAAATAATTTAAAATGATAAAACTCTTTGCCTTGATTTAACCTGATAGAAAGCAAATGAATTGATTGTATTTTTTTTTTTTATTAGCTAGTTCTTGAGCTCGACCTCGCTTGATGAAAAGATATGAATGAAGTCCTTTGTCATTGGCTAATGCAAACTACGCAAAGCCAGAAAAAAAAAAAAAAAAAAAAAAAAAAAAAAAAAAAATGAATGAAGTGTACAGTAGAACGAGCGTGCATAGAAACAGCCTGTTCACTCTCGTTTTGAAGGCAAATGTAGATTTTAGTGGCACTTACCTTATCATCTGAACGGCATGAACATGAAGTCTGCGCTGGATACCACTCTAGCCTTCGGCTTCGGTTTCGGTTTCAAACCCTTAAACGTGCTACGCATTGAAGGCAACTTTGAGCCCATCGACTTTACAGCTTTGAATGCATTGCCGACTTTGTATATAGGTATCGGCGGAAGGCTTATGTTTATATTCGCTTTGAAGCTTGTTTGGAATGGTAAAGCACTGGAAAGACACTTCCACGCTAATCTGTTAGTAAAAGAAAAATATAGTGTATTAGTGCTTTACATTCCAAACAAGATGCTAAGACGATGAAGGCACATAAGAGGCGTTTTTTTTTAGATTATATGCGTTCCACCTATTGGAACGCATATAATCTAGACAAGTAGTTTACTGAAATTTGTTTTTTATCCATCAGGTAGATTAATAAAAAAAAATTGACACGTATTTATTCTTTTGACACATAAAGTGACGAAGATATTTTGCGTTGAACTATCGTGTGACGTCACACCGTTAGTACACTTTAAACTGACATAGTGACGTCACAAACCCCCACTCATGAACTTTAATGCGCTTAAACTTTGTCATTTTTTATTGATTTGGTAAAGTAATAAAAAACCTTATCCAATATTATTTGATAATCTCACTGACGGGCTAAATAGTATTGTCATTTTTCTACCAGGAAACATCCCTATCGCGTTTTTTTGAGTTCACAAATTTTAGTAGTGTAAAAATCTTCGAAGACAATAGATAGAGACGAAAAAACTATCTAGTGTACAAGCAGTAAAACTAGCAGTGTAAAGGAAAAATTTTTGCCTGTGTACCAAATAGTTTGTTCGACTGTACATGTCTAGGACTGGCTAAGTGGACAAACCAATGTCGTTAAACGCCTCATATATGCCAGCATTATGACACTAATAAAACTATTATCCAGTTTTTGGAAAGAAACTATCGACTTATCACAAATTAAATCAAGTCTGATGACGCTATTGGCTGCAGAAAATTTTCATTCACACAATCACATAAGTTTGAGATAATTCTTTCTAGAAACTGGGCTGAACGTATAATCCTACAATACAATTTTTTTAACAACTGTCTATGCATTACGTAAAACAGCTTTCCAAAACTAAAATATATTATTATATAAAATTTGAGAAAAAAAACGATCCTAAAATACTTGCCTTTTAAATATATTTCTCAAATCATAAATATATTAATATGGCTATAAAGTCACAGTAAGTAATACACACCTGCTAAAATAACTCTTCTGGACTTTAGGTGGCTTGAGGCCAAACGAGAATTTTTTCTTCCTGAAAACAGAAGTCTGATTAATATTATCCTAGAGATAAAGAAACACTAAAGAAAATATGGATGAATTATAAGTAATGATATTGGTTGATGTCTGATAGAGAAGAATGGATGAAAAAAAAAACAGAAAATCAAAAAACCCGACCGCATAAAAAGCGAACTAAAAATACGTATACAAGAAGAAAATAATGTTGTGATATCGGAGGATACATTTGGTTTTGGTCAGCCAGCTCGCGAATATGTATCGTCCGACTACACAGCATGATTTTCTTCTTGTTTACGTCTTTTTAGTTCGGTTCTTAAGCATTCGGGTATTTTTTTTTGTAAAATTGGTCAAGGTCAAGCTTTGTCAAGATAACTAGATATTACATCAACTTCACCATTCTTCACGAATCTGGGCCTACCTGGCCCAAATGACGAGTTAAATATAATATAAAAAAGATGGTAAACTCTACGTCTTGTCTACCTCATTCGATTAACAGAATTTAGTCGTTACTCTCAAAATAATATCAGAGTCGCAAAACTTGTTTCCCTTCAATACCGCAGAGACTTTTTAGTTAAATGTAAAACTTAATTTATTGTAAGCCTCCCCTAATTAGTTTTACACGTGTCCAATTAAACATTTTGGTTATTTAAATACAAGGATTTATGTAGGATCTGCGATACAAACTATTGAAATATAGTAAATGGGAATTTTAACTAAGAATTTAGCAGTTTAATTTAAAAAGAGTGTAATATGCAAAAAAAAGTCGTGTGGCACTCGGGGACTGCCGCAGTAAAGCTATTGCATAGCATTTATTCTAGATCCAGTCCTGGAAAATGCGTCAAAAAAATTAAAAACGTTAAAAACTCGAAAACGTAGCGAGCCAAACCCGCATTTATTTACGATTAATAAAACTCTAAAAAACAAAACAAAAATACCCTTATTCACATTGAAATAAGGTCGCTTTTCTTTGACAAGCAAAAGTGACCCTTATTCTCATTAGCATAAGGTCCACATTGATCACCATTGTCACAGAAACAGCTCAGAGAGACCGATAAAAGGCAAAAAAATTACGACCAACAAAAATTTTAAAACCCTCATATCTCAGAAACGGTTGGAGTTAGCGCATTTCTGACAAAAAATTTGCCCTCTTGCCTCTCGCTACTTCATCCAGGAGAACAAGATAGGATTTACCCCCCCCCCTTAACCGTTTACCTCCCCCCGCAAAAAAATTTTCATTCTAAAAATACCAACACGGAAATCGAAAACACGTGCAACAAACCTCCCCCCCCCGCCCCCCTGCCCCTCACCACTCAGATTCCACAGAATTCAAAAACCTTATTAAAAGTCAAAGTATCATCGCCGTGCCCGTCGGAGTGGGGAGCGTGAGGTTTTTTCGTTACGGAATTTCTGGATTCGGTCCCCGCGCTCAAGGCCCGCGATAGAAGCTATGCAATAGCTTAAAAATACCGAGAGTACAAAGAAAATTTTAAAGAAGATAATAACTTGAAAGGAAATAAACCCTGAGAAGAAAATTTACAGTTATGTGAAAGAACATTGGTGATAGTAAAAGAGAACTGTAATTTACCCATTTGCAAACTGAAAGAGAGAATAAACAAAGTGAAAATTTTCTTACTTTTGAGGATAATGTATAGTGACTCCCTTTGGTGTCACTTTTTGCTTACACGGACCGTCATTGCCGCAAGGACATCCCTTCGTAGGACGGTAAGCAGGTAAAGGAACCACTCTGAAATTATAAAATTGTTTTAGAACATCATACCCAAAATGTTTGTGTTAACTATGGTATCTAGCGAATAAAAAATAATTGTTAGTCATGGAGATTGCCGACAGAAGCAAAACAAAAAAAAAAAACGGCTGCTTCATAAAAAAAAAAATATTTACCCAATATTGAAATTGAATATGTTTGAAACTGCTTATGTTTTTTCCGATTTCTCAGGAGTCTCGGAGAAAAAAATACTTACAATCATGGGTACTTTCATCCCTTAAAACGTTGTTTGTAATTCAAAAATAACTTTGTATTTAGAAAACATTTAATTGAACAGGACTCACTCTTTCTTTTTAAAAACTTTCCATTTCGGTTTCTCAGTTATTACGTAACGTAAGTTGGACAAACTGCAACAGAAAATAAGTAGGATTTATTATGAATTGGAGAGAAGCCACTGGAGAAATTTCGCTTGTAGCATGATTGAAAGAAGTACGAAAAATACAGTTCACAACTGGAAAATATATCTACTATTGCAAGGCAGTAATATTTATATAACTACGTACCTTGGCATTGAGAAGAAGGTTCATGCAAAATAAAGTAAAATTCATGCAACAAGTAAAATTTCAAAATTTAAAAAACCCCCGACACATTTATCTTGCGAAAACATCACGATCTAAACAGTAAAACGCGCATAACTTTTGAACAGCTGAACCGATTTTATTCAAACATAGAACTAAGAACACTCTCGATACAATCCGAACCTTTCAAACAAAAAAAACTAAATCAAAATCGGTTCATCCGTTGAGGCGCTATGATGCCACAGACAGACACACAGATACACAGCAACACACCTCAAACTTATAACACCCCTCTTTTTCCGTCGGGGGTTAAAAAATACTAATGAATACATCTTCTACTGTCTTTAATAACGTTCCTACTTAAGGGACACAGGGCTTCTCTTAGGGTTAAGTGTCACATGGCTTCGATCACTTTTAGTTTTAAGACAATGCAAGTGGTGATGAAATAAATTACACAAAGAAAAGTGTCTGACTGGGTTCAAACTCAAGAAATTCGGGCCGTTACCACTGCTATCTTATGCTAGAAATGAAAATTGTAGTTTATAAAATTGCAATAAAAACCTCGTGCGAAAGCTTCTAGGAGGTCCAGCAAAGGCCGACTTTTGGATGAAATCTGTTGAAGTGCACGAGCCTCTAGTCCCATCACTGTGAGGACAAACATGACAGTTATAAGTCATGTTAAGTGAATAAAATTATAATCATATAGTTACCTGGAGTTACTAGTAGCTTCATCTATCTTTTTAAACTCTTTACTGTTTATTATTCCCATTTTTCCAATCTGTAAGAGATTGGTCCTCCTTTATATGTATGTCTCTCTGGTACTTTAGCGTAATATAAATCATAAGAATTTTTCAATTTATAATATCCAAACAATTTCTTATATATTGGTAATGACTTAGATGCATTTTGTTACGGTTTTTTATACAATTTCTTTCATAGTTTGTGTTTATAAGTTACCTCTTTGATTTGACATTTTGTGTATGACAGAACTATCTCTTCTAAAAAAATTTGCTGTAAAACTTTTTGCCGTTTGTCAAGGAGGAATGATAGTTTTATGACAGTTATTATAAAAAGCCGCTATTGTAAATGATTCAAGACTGGAATCCAAGATACAAGACTATTCAAAGATGTCTTTGCAATTTTGATAAATAAGTTAGTTTAGGAGATTTATGCTTAAAATTACCAATATTACCACAATTCCAGCAGTCATGCGTGCTCTATGTTCCGTGATTGCAAGCACTCTACAGAGAACACGGTCGGTTTAAGTGACATTAGGTTTTTCAACCTGGTATCTGAAAATAGTAGATGTGGGTCTGGATTGAAGCCATATTTAAGAAATAGGAGGCGATCCCGTATTACTAAGATTTAAAGACAACTGGCGAAATGAGGGTATACTGTTGTAAACTTCTGCCTAACTCCTCAAGGAATATAGGAATGATATTAATATTATTTTTCTGATCTAACCCGTAACATGCAAAAAATCCATCTCAACTTAAAACTGCTATTTTTTCTATCATCTGCCCGCTACATCTAATATAATCTTGACATTTAGACCTACAGAACTCCATTGAGGGTGAAACTTCGATATTTATACACCCCAACGTTCCCATTGATCAGTAAAGAACAACCGGGTCCTAAGCAAACAAACGTAAACTCTGAGGAAAGTTTTAACAAAGAGGGTGCCGAGTTGTATGGATTTTATTCTTCTTGCGTAATATGTGTGGCTTAAGGACAAGGGTTAAATGGGGTTAAAGGCAAAACAGCTATACTGATACCGAAATAAGAGCTTTTTGCGCTGACGGCCTCATTTATAACCATTTAAAATGCAATGCCTTAACAGGCAAGTAAGTTCTAAGAACCTACATATTGTTAACATCTTCAAAATTCTTTACACTTAGTTCGCAATAAAGAATTTGAAAAATTGGTTGTGTTATTATGTACAGAAATAGAAACGAAGGAAATGGAAACAAATTCCAGTCCGACGTATTTCAGCTAAAATGATGTTGATGACAGAATATTCAAATAAAAGAGGTTCACTGGTCAAAATTGAATGCATCCTGTGTATTAATAAAATGATCACCCTACTTGTTCCAGCCTTGATGAGACTGAATCAGAAAGCTTAGTCACCCAAAGGGCAATACAGGGATATTAGGCCCCCTGCTTGGAGTTTCCTTGCATAATCGAATCAAACATGTAGAGATCCGCAAGAGAACCAGGGTTACCGACAGTGGCAAAGAGCAGGACACATTGCTCGCAGAACGAATGGCCGATGGGGCAGAAAGGTTCTGGAGTGGCGACCGCGGACCGGAAGATGTTGCGTTGCAAGGCCTCCCACCAGGTGGACTGATGACCTGGTGAAGGTTGCGGGGATCCGCTGGATGCGAGACGCACGGGACCGGTCAATGTGGCGGCGCTTGGAGGAGGCCTATATACAGCAGTGGACGTCTTTCGGCTGATATGATGATGATGATGATGACCAGACTGAAAGTTCGCGCATTTGACAATTTCTGGTCATTATCAAAACTGTCCATAACAAACGTAGCCGGCCAAAAAATAATACGCCCCGATAAAGTGCTCAATACAAATATATTTATAAGCGTCTTTACGATCACGTTACCGTATGCGGAAACATGTATTATTAACAGCACATTTACCTTTAAAAGGATATCCTTATTTCTTTGCATACAAAACGTCTCTAACCCGTGCAAGATCGCTCGTAATTTTTTAGATTGTATGGAGTTTCAGGAAGTATCACAGTTTTGTCGATATTTTATTGAGTTTTGTTGAAAAACGGGTGTTTTGCCTGTCTTTTGATGGTGCAGGGTTAAGGAAAACAGTATTCATGCTATTCTATCACTGTGGAGTGTCTGAAGCCAAGTGTGACGGGCTGGTGAGTGTAAAGTTCTGTGTTCGATTTCAAGGACTTGTAGTAAGAAGTATAAGGTCTTTGCATATATCGCGATGAACATGATAGGTATAATGTTACTGTAAAAGCCCGAAATACGGTAATACCTAAGATTTACCAAGTCTTACTGGTAAAAGCCCGAAATGATCTATTATAATCATTCATTTCGGGCTTTTACGAGTAATCGCAAGGGTAAATCTTAGGATATACGTCGTATACTTGTATATAATAAAAAATTGTAACAAAATTAAGTAAGTTCTATTTAATTTTACCAAAGTCGGTATTATGTTTGCTAGACATGTTTTATTTTATATTTTCACGGGAAATGTTTAAAAATCATGTACCTACTTATTTTTAGGGTTCCGTACCTCAAAAGGTAAGTTTTTATATTTCGGAATATTCCCTTTACTTGTGCTTTACCTTGCTTTTAACAAAACCTATAGGTAATGGGTCGAAAATCTATATGGTAGTTACCGTTGACCTAGACTCACGAAATTTGGCAAAAAGTAAGGTCTTACAGCACAAATAAATGAAAAATTCCAAAAAATAAAAAAGTTGAAATTTAAATGGTGTCCCCATACATACATAGTTGACGCCACCCTGGCACCCCTAGTTGCGCGAGTCCGACTCGCACTTGGCCGGTTTTTCATAAACCGTGTCAATTTGTCTTTAATTGTTTTTATTTTCTTCAAAAATCCTAAAATTTACTTTTACCAGTAAGACTTGATAAAGCTTAGGTGTTACCGGTAAATCCTACATTTTACTGTATTGCGGTCTTTTACAGTAACATATACATTTGGCAACGAGGCAAATGTGGCCTTTTTTATGAGGATAGGCCAATACTACCGAATGCCACCTACTATGATCTTGAGATACTCCTTTTGCTTCATTCTCTTTCATCCATCTGATCAATTGATCATACACGCCCACCGTTCTTCTAGTAGGTCTCCTTCTGCTTGTCAATTCTGTAATAAAAAATCACCATGAAAGCTTCGGTGAAGTTAGCACCAAGTGAGCTGGCAGTGATGCTAAGGATGGTCGAAATGGTACATTTACAATCATATCGAGAATAGGGGTTACCTATTCTATAAATCAGGGTGACAGAGCAGTGGTGCCCTAGTGGCAACGGCCGCAACTTACAAGTAGCAGGTCGTAATTTCGTACCCAGGCAGGCGCTTTACTTTGTGTAAATTATTTCATCACCACTGCTCTTAAAACGGTGAAGGAAAACATCGTGAGGAAACGGCATGTTTTAGAAACAAAAATTCGAAGACATGGGCCCACGTGGTGGATTTCTCACAGAGAGGAGGCCTGCACGCACAAGAGACCAAATGGGAATCTAAGTGTGGAAAAGAGGGTCCATCTATCCTATCCTAGCTTTAATCATATTCGGTAAAATCGATTGTCAATATAATTGTAAATCTAATAAACCCTAGCATCATTTAAAGCTCACTCCTCTTGGCGTTTTGGAAACGCTATTCTGTAGATATCTCCTGCTTTGTAAATAACTTTTTCAACACACTTGCTCATAAAGTGGCTCTAATTTCACCGCAATTAGGCACATAATGACACCTATAATCAAACTGTGACTTTTTCAATGCTAACTTCGTATTTAAATAGATAATTTCGAACTTGTAAACTGTAAACGTGTTTAATAAATAAAACTTTCACTCAAATATAACTTTTGTTTTTCTCTGTAATAAAGAAAACTTGAAATTCCCCATTTTGTATGTGGCTAAAACTCTATCCGCGAAAAGCCAAAAAAAAGAAACCTCATTATTTCAGTCTATGGCCGATCGCCATTGTTAGATGCGCGCGCATAGAAAGAGTGATTAACTTTTCCCGCCATTGCGGGGAAATTTTTAGAACTCGTTTACACTGTTGAAAATGATTTTGTTTGTATTATTTTCTTCACAAGTGTGTTGAAAAACGTCGTATGATACACGTGTGTATTGATGATTACCGTCCTCGGCTCTCTTAAGACCCTCTTAAGACCTGACGGCTCGGGTCTCAATGACGCCTCAGCGGTAATCACCAACATTACACACTTGTACCATAATGTACTATATCAGTGTCCTATTTCATTCATTCTCTCAACATGACCAAATCATTTAGGCATACTTATAAGCCATATTTCTTTGTTGTGACATAATCATTGAATAACTATTATAATTCCTATTAAGAAAGTACTTTATATTACAAAAACGCCAATACACTTATGACAATCTATTGTACGTCGTTCCAAACGCCTATTGATTCGTCTATGTTGGCACTTGTCACCTTATGAGTATGATCGATTGCCACCTATAAGACACCTGGGGCTTGTGCCTCAATTTATAAGAAAAAGAGGAATGGAAAAGAAGAGTGTGAAAAAATGTGTGTTAATCAGAACAACTTGAATGAAGAGGTATTTACCACCCAGTACCCACCAACAGCTAAAGAAATAAACCCAATTATTCTAAATATGGAAATTACAAAATATCGAAGATGGTTTACAATTTAAGAAACACTCATGTTTGGTGAACTTTTTTATTTTTTTGATCGTGATACTTCTTAATAAAAGTAAAAGTATTTAATAAAACGTATTATAACAAATTAAAACAGAGACAATAACATATGTTTTTATTTATCTGGCAGAATAGTTCGGTGTCTACCAACACCATGAAATAGATCGTATTCATTGCATTTTACTTCAAATACGTTTACATAGCGCTTAGCAAACCTGAATGCAGATGAAGCGATAGTGGTTTTTAACTGACTTCCCAATAAGAAGGAGGTTCTCAATCGGAAGTTATATTTTTTGTTATATATTTTTGTTTCTCTCGAGGTGGTCCGTTCTCACCAAGTCAGAATCTGATGATATGATCCCATGGAGATCAATGGAACTCTAGAAATATTATAGGCATAAATATAAAGATTTTGGTATTTTCAATCAGAAAATATCGTTTGGTGAAGTGGAACTGATGAAGAAGACCAAAGGTGGCCACTGGAACTCCTTAATAGATACCAAAGACACCTTTCTTCGGAAAATAAAGTAATTTTTCGCTTTATAGTGTTTTGCTTTCGAAGTCGTTTTTTTTGTTAATTGGATAATCTCTTCTACAAGTTGATCTACTTCTACAAAGTAAATTCAATAAAATGATTTAATAATTTTATTGAAATACTGCCTCCTCTGTCGAAATTATATACTCTGTACCAATCACATTATCTTCAGCGATAACATTAACATTATCGCAAACGATCTATCACGTAACCGATAAAAAGTTATACAATTTCAAATTGTTATAAATTGAATTCAATTTCAGAATATTACACATACTTACACGTGAATTAAGTAATTGGTGGTGTTGAATATTGCATGAAAGTAAAAAAATATATCTTATCATCACACCTATGTACTCCTAGGGTGTTGCAGAGGTCTGTAGGTAGACCACGTTTCACTAGCTGATTATATCAGTGTCACACGTTATATATTGTTATTAAATCAGCAAAAAATAAAAAAGTTAATTTAAAAATCAATAACCCGACAGCTTAAGAAGTTGTAAACAAGAAAAATCATGCTGTCAGAGGATAGGTTTTTGGGAGCTGGCTAACCCCCGATGATCCTCCGATTGCACAGCATGTTTTTTTCTGGTTTACAACTTTTTAGTTCGCTTCTTAAGCATAATTATAATTTTTCGTATTACTTTCAAACATATTTATTGTCACCTCTTTAATCCCTACATTTTTATATCCTTCAAGATGGGTTTGAAACAAAAAAAAATTGAGACCCGCACGATATGGCGCCCAAAATCCGCCATCCGCCGTGATTTTTCGTAGACGTTCATACAAAGTTATCGCGGCATGTAAAATCTTAGATTATCACAATTATAGCTTTAAGCAGCATGAATAATAACATAATACATTATTTCTTCTTGCTTCAAGTTGACTTCAGTATCTGAAAGTTTTATTTTCAAGATGACTTGATACATGATTATAATTAACTAGCTGTGCCTGCGGCTTCGCTCCAGTCAACTGCCTACCCTACCCTACCTATCTATCTTATCCTATCTACCCTACCCTACCTACAAACCTACCTTACCTACATACCTTCATACCTACCCAACATACATACGCTACCTAGATATCTACCCTACCTACCTACTATTTTATTTTGCATTTTTTGTTAAGAGAAATAGGGGTTCATTTATATATATATATATATAAATGAATGTCTGTTACTATCCCACTGCAGGGAAAAGACAACTTCTCAAACATAGACGGAATCCGCAGAATAAAACTTATCTCACTAACAATAATAATCGTTCTTCCCTCCGATACAGATCAATTTGGCATTGGTAAAATCTGTAAGATAAATGAAATCACGTTTCTCAAACCATGATTGCTAAACAATAACTTCTCGTAAACAGCCGATATACAGCAGTGACATAGTAACTACTAAAGCATTTTTCCACAAAGTGCCCCACGAGCGCTGCTTTGTGCTTCCATTGTCTAAAGACCTCTCAGAGACTACAAAGAAAAATTTTATTTTTAAAACGCTTATTTTCTAGAATTTGTAGAACTGCTGGAATCGGCTGCATGGTTTATTATTTTAGCGGGTGTATTTTACAACCTCGACTCGACACACCCTCTTCGAAAAAATTCAGATACGATGTTATGTGTTGTAGGTATTTTTTTTCCAGTGTGTGATTTTATGCAGGTATGATCAGAGTAAGGTCTGTCTATATTGAAGTATGTCTTATTCATGGCTCCTACTTTTTATAATAAGTTACCCAAACTTAGAGGGAGCTAAATAACTTCCAATTGAAGAAACAAAGTAAATAAGCTTACAATACTATTAGAGAATTTCTGGCATAATCATTCATGTTGACATAATATGTTATTATTGGTATTTTTGAAATTTGATGAATGTTTCAAAAATTTGACATACATATTTACATTTTTATATGACCAAGATTATATAAGACCATCTAGATAATTTCACACACTCTGAAACTTATTTGTCATTATTATTATTTAATCCCAGTTTTTTTTACCTTTTGTTAGTAATGTGTCTAAATATTTTATTGTAATTTATCATGATATTAACATTTGATTCATATTTTGACACTAATATCATTTATTTTCAGTTTTTTATTGTTATTTTTTTGTGATTATTGTGTTTAAATTCGATTTTATAAACCTTCATTGAAATAACTTTCAAACTTCATTGAAATTTTATTTGCACGCCATATTAGGTGACAAACACGTCCAAACTTTTGTACATTTTTAATATATGAATATGCACATTTACATTATAAGCGGATATTGACCATGTTTTCTGTTTGTAGCGAGTTTCCGATATTTCGGTGCAGTTGCATGCACCATGATCACAGATAAACTGAAGTTATTGCTGGTGGGTGTTTATGAGGAGACAGGTGACAGTGGTAGCGGTACCGAGTGCAAAAATACTAACAAGAAAGAGGGTAGACCAATTTGTCTCCTCATAAATACCCACCCGCAATAACTTCAGTTTATGCGTGATCATGGTGCTTGCGACAGCACCGAAATATCGGAAACTTGCTACAAACAGTAAACATGGTAAATATCCCGCTTATAATTTTAATATTAGTGTTAGTGACCATGACAGTTTAAAAACTTATATGCACATATTATTGATTCCTGTATGTATACACGTGTTTGAGCAAATAGATATATAATTATCTTTACGCAGGTCAAAGAATAGATAGGAGATTAAGAGAGAAGAACTAGATGTGGAAAATGGTATTATGGAAAATGAAAATGACTTTATTTTGGTTTTCATTGTTGTAGAGCATTATTTACAACCGACATTTTGTTGAATTTCTGATAGCTCAGTCAGGTGCATAATTTGGAATATCTTTATGACAATATTTTATGGGTGTAACAATGTATTGACGTGCTAGTAACTATATACACCTGAAACTCATATGTCGGGTATAGATTGGTGAAAAGTAACATGAAATGTAACAGACGTTGAAACCATTTCGCCTCGCTTTTGTATTACATTGTATAAGTTATATTTTACGTTTTAGCAATCTATACCCTGTATTTCATTATTATTTTCCTGACCATATTACTTAGGGTTGGCAATACAAACCTGGTCATTATCATCTTGCTGCCCTTATCCCATGTTACTTGGGGTCGGCGCAACACGTTTTCTTCTTCCATATCGTCCTGTCGCACACTATCTCCTCACACAGTCCATCGATCTTTTCTTTGGCCTTCCTCTCCCTCTTCATCCAAACCTGGTATTACAATCAATAAGAAAAATAAGTTTCATAGATTCTGTAGAAAAATCTATTTTCTTCCCCTGTCACATCCAGCTAACTATATTGCCATCTACTTGTCGGTTCCGTTTAGAGAGTAAACCAAGCACTTGTTACTTCAACGACGATGCCATCGCAATGCTCTTGTCACCCTGTAATATCACAGAATAAATCGGTACAGAAGGTTTGCTCCTCCTTACAACGAGCGAAAACGCACGTACACAACGACGCGCTTTTACGTATTGTAAGTGCAAGCGCATTCACGACCGACGTCCGGCTTAGAAAGACTGAGATCGATACGTATACTTTTTTGAGCGTATGCGCGAGATAGGCTCGTAAAGGCTGTAAGGATCGATTAATTAGAGGTTAAGCTACGCTTGCCGAGGTATGTCTGAGGATAGGTGACTATCCATTTCAAACCAAGATCCTTCCGTGGCTAGAAAATTACGTTAAAAAAACGTAAAAATACTTTCAGGTTTCTGACTACCCGTAACAACTGTCAAAGATCTACGAATCATAGGCAGAACTAACGGGTTCCGGCTATGATTCGTAGGTCTACACACACACTACATATTATACAACTTAACACTTGTCTAAAATCTTAAAACGTGTGTGACAAAGTGGAGGAAGCAAGCTCGCTCACAACATGTTACTAAAATAGGTAAACTTAAACCCACTTAAAACTTAAGATGTCACCAGTAATATAATATTTTAAAGTAAATTTACATTTTGGGGTTCCGTTCCTCAAAAGGTAAAAAAGGAACCATAATAAGATCACATTCTTGTCCGTCTGTCCGAGTGTTACCACCAATTATCTCAGGAACGGGTGGACCTAGCAAGTTAATTTTTTTTACCAGATACTGAGGTCTATAGTCGCTATTAGGTGTATAAAAATCAAGGTCCTGAATCAACACGATAAAAGATATAATCAAATTTAAATTTTCGCGAAAACTTGTACGTACCAAAATTTACCTTAATTATCAACTTTTTAAATTTTTCGTAATTTTTCCTTTACTTCTGCTGTAAGACCTTGATTTAACCAAAATTTACAGTTGAGGTCAACCGGAAGTACCTTATAGGTTTTGGGTCGAAAACCTATATGGTAGTTGCGTGGAGAAATGCTCAGGCATACTGCACTACCACGGGGAGATAGTGCAGTTATGTGGGACTCTAACCCACTAAAACTCCACGGTGTCCTCCTGTGCCGCTTATGGCGGGAACACGGGCACGCGTTAGCACTCACCGCGAACCCACCGCGGCTGTCCGTCACCGGACCCTCCTCGGGGGAGTACCCCCCATCACCGGCGCACCAGAACACACTACGCCGTGACCACCCGAGGGACCAATCAGCACATGGGCGCCAGACGATCCCGTGTATGGCACCCTTGGTCCCCTTGTGACGGGTCAAGTTCAATGGCCCCGCCACCTACAATTTTTCGGCCGCAGGGGATAGGGAGAGCGGCTAACGCAATACCGACACTCCTCCTCTCCTGCGGCCCCACCGCGTCCGCCATCAGACGGTGGCAACCCCGTCCGGGCCGCGGAAGGTAGGGAGAGCGGCGCACCGCAATACCGGCACTCCTCTCCCGCCGCGGCCTCCGACCCTCAACCGCGACATCGTATGCGACCTGGGAATCTCCATAAGACATCGCGGACCGCCTCAGTTGCGATGTCGCCTGTTACCAAGCGGCACCGCAACCTACTATTGGCCGCTACGTCGTCGGCTTAATCGGCAAAAGCCCTGACGAGCGGCCCCTCCTCGGGTTCCTGTTCGCTTCACCGTGGGTGACCAAGCCACGGTTACTGAGCCCCCCCGCCTCGACAATGCGGTAACCCACCGGGGGGGAGGTCCCGTTGACAAAGATCACGAAATTTGGCAAAAAGCCACTAATAAAAATGATACCAATTTTATTATGTATAATGGGTACGGAACCCTCGCGCACGAGTTCGACTCGCACTTGACCGGTTTTTTTATGTACGAGTGACAATATTTGACTGCACAATTTTAGGAATATTATTTAGAGTATCAGGTACCTAATATATTTATTGTATGCCCACTTTCTCATGTCATACACATTTACAGTTGTAGTTAGTTTATATGTTGGCAAGTAATCCAGATCACGTAACTGTTTTGGTCTATTGTTTAAAGTTAAGGAACTAATATTATTAAATTTGTCCCAGTTAATTGCCGACCTGAATTTATCAAAGACTCACACAATTTTATAGTATTTAAATAATCCGTACTCATTATCTTTATATTTAAGTTCAATATTCTTTGGCACAATAGTCTTGAGTATACTTTGTTGTAGTCAATATGTTTATCTACATAAGTTTTGTAGGAACGTCCGTAACTAGTTAAGCTATAGCTTATGACTGAATCCGCCAGAGCGAGATACAGCATGCGTAGCATGTGGAAGTGAAGCTTATATTTGAGGATAGCGTATTTGCCGTTAATAGATTTAAGTTTGTTACTTACATTTTCTTTTCTCTAAAACCTGTCTTACTGAGGCATATCGTGTCACTCAGTATCTGGGTCTTGGTGGCCGGAAAGGCTGTAATTCCGTGTACTTATATTAGGTTAGACTATAGGCCGTCCTATATCCACCAACCCGCACTGAGCCCGTGTATAATCCACTTACAGCCCATCGCCTCACACAGAGATGAGGCCAGGAGGAGTACTGGTGTTCCCAGCAGTGGGAACATTAAAATTCTGATGAGGCCATCCTATACATATTTGGGAAAAGTCAGATAAAGACAGGCTTACGCACAGCGAGAGCAATTGTTTGATATCGCCGTACGTACTCGTCTATGTGTGCGTGCCCCTGTTTTGCTCGTTGTATAGAACCGACCTTCTGTATTATTCTGTGCTACTTGTAATACAGTGCATCTGAGTACAAAGGTTCTTGTGGGACACTCACTTTGCTTCACAGGTTTGTTCACGCAAATTTTGCCTTTTTAATGCAAATAGGTTAAACGGGGCTAGTACGGAATTACCTTGGTAGTTTGAATTAAAACGTTTTGCTGTACTGTCTGAAAGAGCGTTTGTTCAATGGTAGTCCCGTCGTTAGTTGGGTATTTAAAGAGCTGACTCTTTATATAGGTACCCGATTTTGAGGATGTAGGGAAGCAATTTTAGCCTTTCTGTTTTTTATCGATTACATTTCGGGGAGTGTGCGACGGAACTGCACAATTTGATTCCGCCTAGCCCTTTCCATTAACGGACTACAAGAAGTACGGCCATGCGCCATCGGTACATGGTGGTCATCCCACCCATACGCACAAAGTGTTTTGCTTATACTTTCATTGTGCGCACAGCTATGGAGTGGAATTCCCTGCCGGAGTCTTTGTTCCTTGATAGCTACAACCTGGGGTTTTTTAAGTCAAGAGTGAATAGGTTACTTCTACGCAAGCGTGCTTCATCGTAGACCACATCATCGCTTACCATCAGGCAAGATCATCGCTTATCATCAAACTCGAGCCTATCGAATATAAAAAATGAGCATAATTTTGGTATATAGTAATAAATTTAGGTTGCTTCTCAATTTACACTGTTACAGAGAACTCAAAAAAGTACTCTCCTTGATCAAAGCCATCCCATTAGGAACAAAATTAATAGTGCCTCTGTAATCATTTCGCCTTTCGGTATGGGCTCGTCCGGTGCAATTCTGGAACCTTGTTTGTATTTTTTAGGGTTCCGTACCAGAAGGGTCCAAACGGAGCCCTTTTTCTGCTGTAACTCACGTGTCCGTCTGTCTGTCTGTCGTCTGTCAGACAGGTTTTACAGCCAGGTTCACAGTATAAGCATCTTGTTGACCCAAAGCAATACATATTGGCAAAAAATATTTTAAAGGTTTTTACAGGGGGCTCCCAAACCGCAAAAAGGAGAGGCGAGAAAAAAATTGACCTTCTACATTGAGTGGGTACCGTTGTTTAGAACTCGTTGAGTAGATACATACTGTTTTTTTTTTTAAATATTAGAAAACAAAGCAACCAAAGCCAGATTTACTAACAAAATTTTGTTCCGAAGAATTTTTCAATTAGGACTTATTACGAATATTTTACTAACAAATGCCAATATATTGATATATCAGATTTTTCTTTGAAATTTCCTCATTGTTCCTATCAAAAACAACTTGTTTTTGCGGTTTGGTACGGTTTTTTACTATTGTTCTCTGTTACTTTGTGATTGTTGCTGTTGTATCTGTGATTTATAAATGTTTTCTTTTATATTTTTATTCTTTTATTTCACCCAAAAGATGTCCACTTCTTGGCAATCCAAGCCACCTCACATCAACCAGCCCTATTCACCTATTTCTGAAATCACCAGCAGCATATTTTTTTATATAAACTGAATGGAATTCAGAATTGGAACTTGACTTATCGATAAACATATTTATGATGACATAAACAACAATGATCTACCGACTTGCTCAAACCTCTTAATCCTATTTCACACAAGCCGAAATATCTTATAAATAAACAGCGTTCCCAATTTATGGGCTCTCTGGGAATATATTTATCATCCTAAAATCATGTCACTCAGTGTAAGGAGAATTTCTGTCTGTTCGAATCTTGTGGAACTATCTACTGTGAGGCACCTAGGGAATCATCCATCACTTACTGCTGTATACAGATCGATTGCTTTAAGCTATAATTTTCGTTTGTTTATTGTAATATTGGGAGAGAATTATTGTAATTGTGGTAACGAGAATTTCTTTTGTTGGTGTCTTTGAACAAATATGTCTTCTCGCCGTATTTTTAGGAAATGACTATTGAATTGATAGTAGAAAGATGATAATTTCAATATTTTACTAGCTTTTTACCGTGTTTTTGTTTCCGTGGCCTATTTCAAGGATTGAATCTCTGAAAGTTCTGTGTCTCATATAACTAAGACTATACTTATATTATTATGAGCAACTTATGTTATTCCTAATAATTAATAGTTTCATTTAATATTTATAATAAGTATTTAACTAATCTTTTTGGAGGTTACGTAAAAAGTTAACGCTTAAAGACTGATGGAATACAAAAAAAGGAATAGTAAATATTTTCAATAAAAAAAAATCAAAGTCAAAGATTATTATTCTAACGAGAAAATACTTAACATCTTCAGACGATTTGCTAGACTTATTTGACATCTAAAGCATTAAAAACCTTCTTAACAATTCTAAGTGGTCTATAGTGGTATATACGAAAATCTAATTTGATATATGTCTTGTAGCATTATTGGAAATGTGTTCTAGACTAGTATTGACTATTATTGCATTGACACTAGGTAAAGACGTGTGTTTTGCTTTTATTTAATAAAAATAAATAAATTCAACTGTCACTTGTTTTTCTTTTAACAATTTGTGACTTTTGGCATAATCGATTTTGTTTTTTGATCGAAAGGAATTTATTTTATTGTATTGGCATGCTTAAATAATGTCAATTGCGTTCACTTATTCATGATAGACAGTTTTGGTTAGGGTCCCGTACCCGAATGGTCAAAACGGAGCCCTATTGCTGTCACTCACGTGGCCGTCTGTCTGTCTGTTGCCTGTCACACGGATTTACAGCCAAATCATTGAAGCTACAGTCTTCGAATTTTCACAGTATAAGCATCCTGTATTTTTTTTTTTTTTTTTTTGTGGTACCTTTTTGGTTTTGTACAGCCAATAGAGGGAACTCAATTTTTATTTTATGATTACCCCATCGAGCGGGTATCATTTTTTAGAGCTCGTTGATTGGATAAATACTGTATTTTTGATTAAAAAAATATTTTAAAACAAAGAGACGAGAAGTCACCAAAGTCATATTCCTTTACAAAATTTTGTTCCGAAGAATTTGTTAAAACGCGTTTATTCATCAATAAAATTATTAGTCTAAAAAGTAGTCAAATATTTAACTCTTTAACTTATTTGAAGATGTTTTAGGCTAATAAGTAAATTTGATTCCATTGGTTAACACCATTGGTTGAGTTAACTAGGGATCAAAAAACTATGCCAAGTTTCCCTAGGCTGGTATTTTTACCCCGAACTTTCACTTTGAATTAGCTTTTTTTAACCCCCGCCGGAAAAAGATTGGTGTTATAAAATTGACGTGTGTTGCTGTGTATTTGTGTCTGTCTGTGGCATCATCATAGCGTCCAAACGGGTGAACAGATTTTGATATAGTTTTTTAAAGCCGTTCAAAAGTTGTGGGCGTTTAACTGTTTGAATCGGGGTGTTTTCGAAAGATATCGTGTCATAATTACGTGTTCAATACATTGCCGATCAAAGCGTGTCTACTATATTATACTAGATAAATTATGTAGCATGAAATAAAAATTTGTCGGGGGTATTTTAAATATTGAAATTTTTCTTGTTGATAAACATGTTTGAAATCCTCTACCTACTGTTCCGAAAATAATCAATTTACCCCAAGATACCTAAAACAGTACCTAATGTAATATTCAAAATCCTGTACATCACTCCAACATATCCAAAAACCCATCTGTTGACAAATACATAGTAATTTACGTCGCACATTGCACCCCCACATTGTAACAAAGTTATAAGAAGAGGGATGAAATGGATGTTGAAACAAATGTTCGCAATTGACAACTCAGAAAGTTTGGATGAATGCACATTTGTCAAACTCATGTTTTTAAATGTATTGGGTTTGGTGATATTGAATGAGACTCATTTTTCTTAGAAGATGATATATGGGTTATTTAGTTTTGGTAATGTGTGAATATTCATTTCGATAGCAGCCCATTCCATTTATTTTGTTGTTGGAACTTTTTGGAAACACTCAGCCAAAGGGCAATGGAGAGGGCTATGCTCGGCATTTCCTTGCGTGATCACGTCAGGAATGATGATATCCGCAGGAGAACCAATGTTACCGACATAGCCCAAATAATTGCCAAACTTAAGTAGCAGTGGGCAGGGCACATTGCTCGCAGAACGGATGGCCGATGGGGCCGAAAGGTTCTGGAATGGCGACCGCGAACCGGAAGACGATACGTTGGAACGCCTCCCACTAGGTGGACTGATGACCTGGTTAAGGTTGCGGGAAGGCGCTGGATGCGAGACGCACGGGATCGGTCAATGTGGCGACGCCTGGGGGAGGCCTATGTCCAGCAGTGGACGTCTTTCGGCTGAAATGATGATGATGATGATGACACAAATTATAATAAAAATTTACAAATAATAAAAGTTGATTCTACCGTGCATTCGGAAAAGTAGCTTGTTATGGAGAAGAATGCACAAGAAACTCCATACATAATCTTTAAAAAAAAATGTGTCTTACAATATTATCATAAGTATATATATTAATAAATTCATATATGTGACGACCATGCACCCAGAAAAGCACTACACACTATACAACGTACAGGTATAAAGAATTAAAATCATTAACAGGTAAACTCATTAATTTTATAAATAGGAACATGTTTCTCACATACTTACAAATATTGCAAACATAGGTAAAATACCTAAATCAATAACAACGGAACAGGGTGAGTCAATTTCTTAAAAAAAATAAAAAATGAATATAATAACTATGAATATATCGAATAATAAAAATATCATATGAATAAATGGTCGTTTTTAACCCCCGACGGAAAAAGAGGGGTGTTATAAGTTTGAGGTGTGTTGCTGTGTATCTGTGTATCCGTGTATCTGTGTGTCTGTGTATCTGTGTATCTGTGTGTATGTCTGTGGCATCATAGCGCCTCAACGGATAAACCGATTTTGATTTAGTTTTGCGGTGATTGTATCGAGAGTGTTCTTAGCTAAGTTTGATAAAATCGGTTCAGCCGTTCAAAAGTTATGCGCGTTTTACTGTTTAGATAGTGATGTTTTCGCAAGATAAATGTGTCGGGGGTTTTTTAAATTTTGAAATTTTACTTGTACACATTTCATTTATAATGGTGTTTCGAACACTCGTACCAATTTTTTGCTACATGCGAATTTATGTAACCTTGTATATCTAACTTGACCGGACTATTAGGAATTTAGACACTTTTTATTCCGGGCGAATATTTTCTCCCGTAACCGTTGACAGAAACTATGTACATTACCAACTGCCATAATAACCATAACTAGATCTATCTAGATTACTAACATGATTGCAGATTACCTTATTACGTAATACCTACGTCAAATAACTAATTCACAGCTGAAATGACAAATCAAATGCTGCCTCAGCTGATTGCTAGCCATGACTTTGAGATGAGGCGTAATGACCAATCTTGGGTTATAATTATTACAAACATCATGGTTTGTATTCACTGATAGGATAGACAGCGGCATGTATATTTTATCTACTTTTTTAATTTGTATGTATTGGTATCACTACCTGTCATCCGCGGCATTAGTTCACGCCCATCTCCGATCTTGGCCAAATTTAATAAAATATTTATAAATAATATCCTGATATTTTATTCTGATCCATAAACTATATTACTGTAAAGTTTCATCAAAATCTGTTCAATATTTATTCCATGAGAGAGTAAGATTCAAGTCAAATTTCTTTATTTCAATCAGGCCATTGACTTTTGAAAGTCAAATATTTTAATTTAAAAGTAATAATATGTATAGTTTTCTGGTAGATATCAGTGTCAGCGATAAGGCCGCCTTTGTACCCGTACAAATAAGTTTTCTTGTAAAAGATATTTATATCTTTTATTTTTGGTGTACTATAAAGTATATTCTATTCTATTTATACATCAATCCTCACAACCTTTTATGTTTTTAATAGTAATAGGATGACAAAACATTATCACTGTGTTCACCGACGGGATAGGCAAGAAAAGTCGGAACACCCACAATTCATTTATTTATTTAATCGTTAGTTATTATAAAGGAACATAGGTGGCGTTATACTTGGCATTCCCGCTTTTGTTTTCAGAGTCCCTTTATTTGTTTTATTTATTTTCAGCCTATTCTGTCCCACTGCAAGGCAAAGGCCTCCCTTTCTTCTCAAAGGCCCTTTACTGTTTATTTATTTAAACTTTTGGCAACACAAAGGGAACAAAGGTGAACCTTATGCCTTAGGCATTCAGTGATATTTAAGTATCATATAACAGTTTCTCAACACAAACCCAGATTCCTGGCTGCTACTCGGTGATCAAACCCAAGACGACCACTTCTCAGACAAAGAAGTGATGTATAGTTCACATTGTTTATTTGACTTTGTTGTGAGGAAACCTGGACTTATATAGTTAATGTAAGTCTGAAATAGCCAAGTCATAGGCCTGTGAGGTGGTTTCCCAGAGGCAGCTTAATTAACTCTGACACCAGAGGTGGCCACACCTCACACGAAAGGAAAAAGAATTGACAACTCCATTAAGCCATTAACATTACTTGAAACTCAGCCAATAAATGGCTTTGTATTTTCTCCTAAAATAACTCTAAATAAAATGTATTTATCCCTCAGTTGGAGACACTTTCGGGACTTGCCAATTTAATTCCAAACTGTCCAACTGGATTTTAGAAAGAACTTTAAAATAACTACATCAACAACTTTAAAGTGTTTGAAAGGAATCCCGAATATTCGATGGCCAAAAACAAGTGCTAAAAGGAATTCTCCGTAAGTCAAATTAAGTTAAAAGTTTTCTTAGAATTTGTGTTTTGGAATTCGGACTGGGTAAATAAAAGACGAGGGTTAGCGACATAGCCCGAAGAATTGTCGAACTTAAGTGGCAGTGGGCAGGGCACATTGCGCAGAACGGATAGCCGATGGGGCAGAAAGGTTCTGGAATGGCGACCGCGAACCGAACACGTTGCATTGGAAGGCTTCCCACCAGGTGGAGTGATGTCCTAGTGGGAGACGGACAAGACCGGTCAGAGTGGTCATGCTTCGGGGAGGCCTATATCCAGCAGTGGACGTCTTTCGACTGATATGATGATGATGATGATGAAATAAAAGATGAGTTTCGATCGGGTCGGAATTCAGAGGCATTAGAAAAGTGACAAGTCTATTATCGAAAGCGTGGCGATAGCGATTGTAAAAAAGGCAAAATTTTATGGGATTGACAAGCGATATCCAAAAATCACGTGATCAATCCCTTACATTTTGAAACTTCGACTATAGCCATCGCTGACATTGAGCCTTCAATGACATTGAATGCCACTTGTCTAGAGTCTCTGCTGATTCGTTCCGTGGATTGGTAACCATCGATTACAAGTACTGGTACTGGCTTGACTGGATGCTGAGCCCAACTTAGCTGGGAAAAGGTTAGGCTGATTGTATGATTGAAAATATAGATTTAACAAGACTCCAAAGGTGTATTCACAAAACGTTCTTTGAGCAGATCGTAATATTCTCAAAATAACCTATTAGCAGACCGTTTACGGCCCCAGAGGGTGGCGCGATAGCAGGGTCCGCATTAAGTCATATGGGCCAATATCTGGCCGGGAAAGTGTGATGAATTGCGCAAGCACTTCAACCCCCAGGTCAATGAGTCTGATGCCCTCCGCTCGCTCCAGGGCGGAGAAAATCCATAAGAATTTCTACACTTGAACCAATTCATAGCTTAAACTAAAAATTATCACTTTCGCATTGAATGCAAAAAAAACGCATTGATTTTAATATTTTATTTTAAATTTAACAGTCTCAGGAAAATGTTGAATAAATCTGTCATTTGGGCACATTATGTCCAATTCGCAAAATGTCCAACTGTCAAATTCACAATTGGTCCAGTTCGCATTTGGTCCAATTTGCAATAGGTCCAATTCGCAATTGGTCCAGTTTGCAATTAGTCCAATTCGCAATTGGTCCAGGCGTCCTTGATTACGAGAGGCGTATTTAGACGACCCCCACGTGAGGTTGGGTGAGATTCGGCTCGAAGTAAAAATGCATGTAATTAATGATCAACACATATATTAGAAAAAAAATCACATAACGGTATAAATAATTAAGCCTGATGAATCACAATAACGCTTTTAATTAAGAAAAAAAACGTAATGAAAGTAGTCAAAATTTAATTTCATAAAGTGAAAACAACATATTTATAGTACCTACCTATCTAGAAATTTAGATGTATTTTAACATTAACGCTTAAACAATGTAAGAAGAAGAAAATCTTTGTGAAAATGCTTTTAAGACTAAGTTTTTTGCAGTTCGATACCATTCGTGCATTGCATTCGAGTACCATTGTTTCTCTAAATATTGACGAAACTGCCTCATTTCTTCGCAAGTCGAATATTTATCTAAAATATAACGCAATGCAGCAGGAATCAGATTCGCAGATATTAGGGGGATCATCGTAATTATTCTTGAAATATTTCGTCCATCTCTAGTACTGAGCAACTTCTTTTATTTATTAAATTCGCCAAATTGCATCATTAAAATGATGATAACATCCAGTGATTGAGACTGGCGGACGAAACTGACGAACTGACGAAATGCGATTTCGTCCGTTTATTATTATTTGAGCAATTTCGTCATAGCATTTGATTTTTTATTTTGATGTGAACTTTTTGTTTTATGAGGGTAAATAATCGCCTATAAGTCTTCTCTTTTTTATTAGGTAGTAGTGCAAATATTATAGGTACGATGTTTGTGGATTTTCTATTTGCATTACAATGAATATGCAACACATACATTTGGTAAAACGGCTTGGGACACACTCTAGATGTACCATCAGCATATAATGACCTCGTTTCGAATGGCCGATTTTGTTGAAAAAATTAAAAATATCTCTTTTTCTCCATCTTTACAAATCAGGAAGTCTCTTGCCAAAGCATCTGGAATAGTGACTGTGCATGTATTGCTATGACTAAGTAAATGGGTATTTAAAAAAATTCGTCGGGCTCTGTACAGTGTATCTTTTGTTGATTGAAATTGAGGTACCGTATCTTTAGTTTGCTGTGTTCTAGCCTTTCAATGATTCACTTTCTTCAATGATTGCCCGTAACGGACCTAAATTATCACATACTGCCTTTTTCAGATCTGCTTTCCCCTTTAAAATTTCATTTGAAGTTGTGCTTGATACACAAACATGGCACGATTCACGTAAAATCACCTTTTGTCTTGGTTCAGTGTGATTGAGGCAGAACATATTTTACGATTAATGCACCGCCACAATGTAGTATTATTAGCATATGTCCAAACAAACTCGACTTTCCTCTCTGATTTTCAATAAATTCAAATTTGCTGTTCATCTTTAGTGTACCTACACTTCTAGGTACTAATGTACTTTAAAATAAACAACATTAATATTATCCTCGTTTAACCATAGGTAAAATATTAAATACGTATTCTTGCCTATATACATTAAAGCCCACACCTATAAATGTCTGCAAGGAAATTTGTCCTGCCTCTGCCCATCCCTAAATACAGTTGATCAACTTAAATACCTAGGTATATATATAGACAAAAATCTTAATTTTAAAACCCAGATTAACCAACTTACCAGTAGAGTCCGCAAATTAATTTACATATTTAAAACCCTCCGAAATATTGCGAATCCTAATATTATACGTGTAGTTTATTTTTCCTTATGTTTATCTATTATTACATACTGCTATATGCATATGCTGGGGTAGTGCTGCGAAAACTATATTAAAACCACTCGAGATCGCATATAGCGCGGTACTGAAAGTAGCTACCTTCAGACCTATCTTGTTCTCTACTGATCTATTATATAGTAGTTGTAATGTTCTTAACGTTCGACAACACTTTATCCTTTAAACAGTTCTTCTACAGCACCGTAAAACACCTTATAAAAATAACAAAGCGTAGGAAAGACTTAGTTTGTATTCTTCCACAAGTGCGCACATCCTTCGCAAATAGATTTTTTGAATATCTTGGTCCGGGTCTGTATAATAAAATTAACAAAGTTTGTTTGATTTATGGATTATCTAACTATAACTGTAAAAAGATTTTGAGAAAATTTCTTCAAAACAAAACCTATGGTGAAACCGAAAAGTACCTCAGTGGGTGACAGTGACAGGTTGAGGAACAACTCGCAAGACATACCAATCACACACATCCATGCACATTTACAAACAATCACACACACACAAACACTCGCACATAATACACACTCACACACACACACACACATGCACTCAAAAATGAACATTGTTGTAGTATCAAATTACTTCTAAATTAGTGTAATATTAGATTTTCTTGTACTAGTTTCATTTTAACATTTTGTAAGGGACAGGGACTGTTATTCCTTAATACAGGTTATTCTGTAACTTAGCTAGGAAAGCAGAACTTCACCTTATTGTAATTGATATGGTACGAACTTCTTATTAAACTTTGTATATGCCCATGTACTACAATCTCCGTTTTTATTTAAATACATTATTTGATTTGATTTGATTTGAAATACGTGTTCTACAACTATGACGACAAGATTATTAATTAAGTACCTACCTATAATTTGCGCTTTCCCGTCAGTGATTTTTATAAATACCCTTAAATAAGACATAAAAATAACTGCGTTTAGTTACTGAAAATGAGGTTACTACCAGTGTGGCGGGCAGAACAGAATACAATTGAATAGTAATAATAGTAGTAATTACTTATTGATAAAGAGCATCATATTAATACACATACGTTTGTTGTTTATAAAAACACCAGAAAAATAAAGAAAAAAAAAACGAAACGTAAAGGAAACAGAAACGTATTATCTATATACTAAACTCCGTAAGCAATGTTTTTTTAATGCCTTGAATAGTTCTACGGCGATGCGGTTCTAAAGCTCAATAATATCTGTGTATGAAAGAGATTTAGGAGAATTGAAATACCTAACAAGGATATCTATACTTAATTAACGACTATAATTTGAATTGGTCAATTTCCTTACTGGACCATTTGCTAATTGGAAAATTTGCGATTTGGACAAATTGCGAATTGGACAATTTGCGAATTGCACATTTTGAGCCCACTGGACATTTTGCGAATTGGACATAATGCGCCCAAACGATCTCCCCGTGGTAGCATTATATATTATACAGTATGCAAGTGCAATTCTCCAGGATAAAAAAGCACTCCGGAACCGTGGTCCCACTGCGATGTCCTACTGGTGGGACAAAACTTTTTCGTGGTCCCACCAAACACACACTTGACCATTTTGTTACGCCGAATTGAAGGAACGCCATATGGTAAATACTATCCACATTATAAAAGATTTTCTTGTCCTGTGGTATTATCCTACGCATCTAGCAAGTACATAGGTAGGTAGCAATCTAAAGAGTATCCACTCAATTTTGAAGTATACCTCCCTAATTTGAAAAAAAACTTTATTAAATATGAAAAGCGCGAAAAAAAAAAACTAAACTTGAACTGACAGTCATATTAATTTCATTTGTTTTTGAAATTGTCTTAATGTAAAATATTATGCTAGCACAATAAAATAATTTTGCGGAATACTAAGATTACATAACTATAGATAATACTGACGAGTATAAAATTATAAACAGAAAGGGCGGCCAAGTGTTCCTCTACCGTGGACGCAGATATTATCGTCAAAAAGTTTATTCGAATAAATCTGTAATATGGAACTGTAGCCAAAAGCGAAATTTAAAATGTACTGGATCTATAACTACTGAGGTAAGATTTTTATCCAAATGTCTTTTATATGTTAAGGTACGCAGACTTTCCTACGTATCTATTAATAAGTGTTGATCTCCATATCAAATTAGATACATTGTTGCATTTGGTACAGTCAGGGTCCGATATATCTATAGCAGGCAGAGAAAGTTATGACAGAGGTGTAAATAACAACTTCCTTTTATTGTTTTTCTCTGACAGACGGACAAAGTAATTAAACAATTCGAGCACAAAACATCAGCGGCGGCCACGGAGTGTAATCCTAATATAAAGAGAAATGAATTGGATTTAGTCGTAGAAAAATTAAACAAGAAGCATCTAAATATGAACCACTTTCAAAAATTTACACGAAGCATATAACACCATTGATTCATGAAAAAGATATTGCGACGTTGCCTAATTTTGAAAACGTCAAGGGTTGCTTGAATACTGCCCGTAAAAAGGCATGGAATGTGATAAAAGTCAAATTTCAAAAATTTACCGAGGCTGAAGTGCCCAACACTTTACGCGAACTATCATTACTAGGGGAATTTATAGAAAAGGATACTAGAATACTGATATTCATCAATTCTGAAGTAACGTATTTACTACCCCAAATAAAGGAATTTTTCCTAGATGCAACATTTAGGAGTGTTCCTGATGCGTTTTACCAATTATTCAATATACACGGCTACATAGGTAGCTCGCCCAATTCAGTCCTAGCAGTCCCAATTATTTATGCTCTAATGAGCGATTAGACAGAAGCGTCGTATTTTGCTTTATTTGGTATAATAAAGACCGTATTTAAAAACGAGTGGAACCCAATAAGGATTCATATGGACTTCGAAATAGCTGCATCTAATGGTTTAAAAAAAAAATTACCTGATGTGGTTATAAAGAGATGTTATTATCATTTTAATAATTGTATCTGGAAGAAGGCGACATCGTTGGGCATCAAACACAAACTTTACAGACGTATAGTTAGTTTATGTGCAGTGTTACCGCTGGTTCCTATTGACAAAATTGACGATGGATGGAAATATATCCAATCGCGGATTTTGAATAAAGAAGATGAAAAATTAAATATCTTTATGGTGTACGTAAAGAAAACATGGATGAAAAATAATTGTTTTATAAATGAATGGTCTGTTGCCCAAGAGAGACACAGGACAAATAATATTATGGAAAGCTGGCATTCTTTATTAAACAAGTCCATAAACAAAAACTATGTGACGTTGGCAAAACTCCTTGAAGTGCTCCAACAAAACGTGACTATCCAAAAAATTAAAAATCATAATAAAACATTACAAAAACGAAGAAAAACCGAAAGAGAAAAAGACGACGAAATTATAGAACTTCAAATGTAGTTAGTTCACGGCGAAATTTTAGTTGGCCATTATTTAGAAGCTTTGCGGTAAAAAAAATGCTGGAATAATTTTTAATTTTATTGCCTTTTAATTATTAATATTTTATCTCGTTCACTTATTATTTTATTTTGTTTCAAGAAAGTAGTGACTATTACATACCACATTGTAACAAAACGGTCAAGTGTGTGTTTGGTGGGACCACGAAAAAGTTTTGTCCCACCAGTGGGACATCGCAGTGGGACCACGGTTCCGGAGTGTAAAAAAGGCCTCTCCAAATTTTCGCCATATCGATCGGTCTTGCACATCCACCGAATTTACACCGCAACATTAACCAGATCATCAACAATACTCACATAATTATATTATATAAAATAAAACATAATTAACATACCTCAGGTGTGTCTGGCTAATTATACACACCCACTACACTATACACTAGGTATAGGTATCTATGCGATTAATATCTACAAGCGTATAATAATTTAGGTACCTAAATATTAATATCACAAAACAGCAGTTGCCCGAAATAAAGATAAAAAAGAATCGAGCATCCCGCTTTGTGTTGCCAACCTATTGTGTTTTTAATCTCAAAATATGCACGCAGACAAATAATTGGGGATTAATGGTAGATGAAGAGTTATGGGTTAAAGGGGGCGAATGGGGGTGAGTTGGAGTGAACATAGGGGAAGTACAAAGGTTGAGTTTTGTAGTATCGTGGATATAATGGGGCTTTGTGATAAGTGTGATAACGTAGAGGTTTAAACTTTGTTTTAAAATTAACTGTTGGTGATTGGATGATACGGCCTGATCTTTTTGTTGAAGTTGGCCTGTCATATACTATAGAACTCAATTGTGCCGATCCCGATAGTAGACTAAAATCTGACTCCAACATACTTGGGAAAAGATAAGGCAGATGGGTAGTTCATAATGGTCGTAAGGATATAGATTTTCGGTAAGTAAGTAGATAATTAAAAAAATAAACTTTCTGAAACGGCCACACCTTATTTTTTTTCGTGCTCTTCCGTTATTCTTTTCTAATTAATTTCGTTGTGGAATCCAAGACACTTAAATTCATTCTTCGGGACTTCGTCGAGCTTCATTGCCTCGGCGCTTTTCTGGTGGTCGCCCCTATTGATTCTGGCTTTTAAGAGTTGCAGTGGTTTGGGAGAGTCTGAAACGTTTTGCCAACAGTCGATTGGCCCATGAACCGTTAGTCAACAGAATCTTTAATCCATTAACTTTTCATCCAAAGAACTCTTCACCCACGAACGTTTCGCCAACATAACTTTACGTCAGTGAATGTTTAACCAACAGAAGTTTTTGACCAATAATTTTTCATCCAACGAACGATTGGCCAACAGACCACATTATCAATACGCGTTCCTTCTTATAAGTCAATTGTAATAATGATCCAACATCACTGATCTTGAAACTAAAGGCTTCATAACCTAAATACACAAAGGAAGCCTGCTTAATAGCATTTTCGTAGGATGAAACTGTTAGAACATCTTATAATCCGTTAAAATTAATGACTTAAACAATAATTAGATGATATTACACGGTTTGTACTGAGACAACGTTCAGATTTTGAGAGTATTCATTTGTTGGTGAAATGTATAGAAGTTTTGAGATGTAATGATAGAATTATTCTATAAATTAGAAGATTTTAGAACATTAAAATATAAAGTATTTTAGGCAGGTTTGGAAGGCTCTGGTGTTTTTGAGTTTTTGAAGGTCCTAAAGTGGTGATCATGTACCAGAAGACGCGGCATTGAAAAGCGTCCTAGGTGGACTTATGACCTGTTGAGGGCTGGGGCAGTCCGCTGGATGCGACAAGCATAAGACTGGTGAAGTGGTGATGATTAGCTTACTTGGCTTAATGTCCTAAGTCCCCTAGATGGGGCAGAGGGCATCCGCGGAAGTCTTTCATCTCGATTGGTCTTGAGCCTCAGGCTTCATCTCGCTCCATATCATTCCGATGCTCGTCGCTTCTGCCAACACCGTGCGACGCCAGTTTTGACGAGGACGGCCACGCTTTCTTTTTCTTGGAGATTCTGTCCAAAGCTTGCTTGTGAATGTGATCGGAACCCCTTCAGAGCGTGTGGCTAATCCATCTCCACTTGCAAGCTTGATCTGGCGGTCGATCGGGAACTCGTGGCAATTCTCCAACAGCTCTACGTTGGAAATGGTCTCGGGCCAGTAAATTCCGAGAATGCGACGAAGACAGCGGTTGACGAAGACTTGGATTTGACGTAAGATGTCCTTTGTGACCTTCCATGTTTCGCACCTGTAGAGCACCATGGATTTGACATTAGCCCCAAAGATTTTGAGTTTAATCTTTCGGGTCAGTTTCCGTGATTGCCAAACAGGTCTCAGCTGCGCGATGGAAGCTCGGGTTTTGGCAATTCGTGAAGCGGTGTCCTCTTCACTACCCCCATCAGACTCTGATGACGCTCCCGAGGTAGACAAATTTGTGAACGCGTTCAACTGCCTCTGTGCCAATCAGCAGCGGTGCGTGATTCTTCACACCAGATCTCATCTCCTGGCTCTTCCGAGTGTTTATTTTATGACTTCTTTTCTGTGGTGATAATTGGGGCAGGCCTATTTCTTTCCAGCTCTGCACAGTGGACTTTCGTCTCAAATAATGAAAGGAATAGGAATTTATAATAAAGAAAAAACGTTTCCAAAATCCAATTGCAGATGATTAATTAAGGATTATGCAATCACAATGAAACCTTTGACCAACCACACCAGATTCTCTTAGACATAACTCAAAAAATAAAAATATTGCACACAAAAACGTATAAAATCAAACAAAAATAAACAATTAAAATTAATGATGGCTGAAACAAAACAGAGGGTTCTACATAGAGGGCGGCGGTCGCAAATGAATGAAAAAATAAACCAAACTCGAATTTATTTGAAAACAATAAAACAATGATAAATGCGTGGAATCTGCAGCGGACGCAATTTATGGAATACTAGCTGTGCCCCTCGGCTTAACCCGTCCACGAATTCGCGTAGCGTTCTTTCTGGCTTTTTTTCATAGTGTGATATTAAATAGCATTATGAACTTCCACAAGAATTAAATGCTAAAAGAATATTTCAAATCCAACTGGTAATTCCAGAAATTGGAACTTCAATTAGCTTAATTTTTTTGACTAACCTACACCTTCCTTCCTACTCGTTCCCGATCGTCATTTGCTGAACTCACTCCTTTTACGACACTGAATGTACTCGTATTGCCACGTCTGTGTTTAATACTATTAATATTGAGATTGTATAGTGTTCGGTAAAATGCCTGATAAATTCTTTGAGTTTAAATATAAGCACGTTCAAACAAACTCTACAGCTCTATTATAGTACCTACAGATTCCACTATAACCCCATGGATTAAATAGGCTTTGTCGGCAGTACGGGGGACGTGAGTAGGTTGGCAAATAGTAAAATAGGGGTTAGAGTAGTTAGGTATTAAAGTTATCCTTCCTAAAATTTCCGGTAAGGAATAATAATATTTGAAATTATAATTTACCAAATGATGGAAATTTCATTGGCTGATTGTCATTTCAGTTATTCAGTTAAAAATTGCATGAGGTTTTACTATCTCTGTCTCTGTTTGTTGCGGGAATGGTGGGCATCAACACGCTGGAACTGCGACGTAAGTGTGCGCTGTTGATGCACTACTTCTTTGTGCTGAACAATAGGATCGACGACTCGTCCAAGCCAGCTCGCTGTTCACTGTTTGTTGTCTGTGCCCCGCGATGCCTGTGCGCGTGTCCTCCCTCGCGTACCCTGACAGCGCGATATGCCCCTACAATCCAGGCACTCAATCTACTGAACTTCCTAATAGCTCAGTAACCTGGCGTCGACATATTTATGTATAAGGTTAAATCTATGTAAAATGTTTGTGTAAAAATCTATAGCTAAGTGTTTATGTGTTGGGCTTACTGTACGCTTTGGTGCAAACTATTAGTACAGCAAGCAATTGTTATGCAATAAATAAATTAATCTGGATCAAAAGGTTTAGGTAGTCATGCAATTTCAGCAAATTACTACATGAAAGAGTGTTATATGAGTCTACGTTCACTCGGCATCGTTTGGCACATTTTTTTTCGCATAATGCCGGGATTACACGTCTGACGTGTATTACAGAATCAACAGTAGGATATTGCGTTTGATCCCAGCATTATACTGCAAAAAACTTGCAGTACAATGCCGTGTGAACTCAGTCTAATATAAGTTTAAATCCAGATATCCAAGCACATATTTATTTTATGAAATACACAGACAATTGAACTTGACAGTAGCAGCCATAGCAGATGCTTAGTAGCAATGGACTAGAACGTCAATATAACACTGTCCAGTAAATGAAGTGTCAATCGAACTCCTAATTAGTACGCCATTAGTTAGTCCATTAGTGCCGAACAATTGTTATAAGGACAGAATACTACACAGAAATACTTATTAGAAAAAGTGACTATTATAAGGACGAGTCTTCATTTGTTCTAAGTGATCAAGACAATAGCTATTACATAGAAATTGTTATTCAGAAACAAAACAAAAACTGTAACAATTCACAAAATTATTTTTGCGTCATTTATTTGTCAGTTTGGTTTGCTATGTATAAGTTTGATGTGTGTAATAATGATGCTTTGAGTTTCGCCGGCACACAATTGTCGTGAAACTATACATTTCAGCCGAGCGAGCACGGCCTCTGTAATAGGCTTGTGTCATGCATATTATCACGGTTTTTGCTCCCAAACTGTGATAAAAATTTGTGACTCAAGCCTGTCACAGTAGGCTGCGCTCGCCCGCCTGAACGCAACACTGCTGCGGAAGCAAATGAGTAATACCTCCAAGTACTTCGCCGAACAAGCCCACACATAGAGCTTTCTAGATACATACATATTTTTTGAGATTAATTAATTTTAAACTCAACAGAGAATTTCCTTAAAATTAATAGATACGTAGTATGTTATCGTATTGAATTGTATTAACTGAACCAAATTATTATAAAGGGTGTCTCAGGAAGAGTGCACTTTTTAAAATTGTTTTTTTTTTTATCATGCAGTAGTATCTCTAAGTAGTCTGTGGTGGCAAAACAGAAATTTGACAGCTGTCACCTCTGTTTATTACGATTATTAAAAATGGAGCGCTTTTTAAAGAACAACGCGTTATAATTGTAAAACTCATTACAAAAATGGGGAAAGTTACGCTGAAACCGCTCGCAAACTTCGCCAAATTTTTTCTTGTGGCCTCAACTGGACAGCGTGAATCTGGACAACATGTGGTTTCAGCAGGACGGCGCAACCTGTCACACCGCGCAAGAAACAATCGACTTATTGCAGCAACGATTTCCAGAAAACATTATCTCACGAAATTCTGATGTCAACTGGCCACCAAGATCCTGCGATTTAACGCCGTGCGATTTTTTTTTGTGAAATCACGGGTTTATGCAAATAAACTCGAAACAATTCCTGAGCTCAAATTGGAAATCCAACGCGTCATCGATGACATACAGCCACATCTCTGTGCAAAAGTCATGGAAAATTTCATGAAAAGAGTAATGGCCTGTGATCGGAGCTGTGGGGGTCATTTCCCGGATATTTTATTCCATACTTAATCGGAACATGTCTTCTTTGCAATACAATAAAAATATCACAACTCTGTCATAAAATACTTGTTTGTATTTTAAAATGAAAAAGTGCACTCTTACTGAGGCACCCTTTATGTAAATATATATATATTTCTATGCTACCGAATTGGGGCAACTGATATGGTCGGTAGGTATGTATGTAATTAATAGGCTTTAGGTAAACTCACCAGAGCAACCACTGTCCATAAGAATTCATTTCCAAATGAGAATTAAACTCTAAACCAGCCATCCGGACTTGTTTGAGAGACCAAACTCAGTTGCAGCCACCCAATAAGATATAGTACCCGGAACTTTCTGGACCAACAGTTATAATTCTGGCTCCTTGGACATCTGCCAAGTCCCTAATGTAAAAAGCGGCGTAATGGCCTTAAGGCAATGTTCTGTACATCTTTATTGAGTCGGAATTTAAGGCATAATTAGTTTTATACGAAGTTAATGTAGGGTGGGATTGTATGGTCGTGTCGGAATTGAAATTGTGTGTTTGGTTTTTTCCTTGTTGTTTGTTTGTCTTTTTATGAAGTCCATCTTGTAATACTGGAAGGCGGTTCTGATGTTTCGAAGTGATGCACCTTAGCTTTAGAGGAAACTTGTTGCAACACAGGAAATCTAAATGAATCGCCAACAAAGAAATATACCTTCTTTTTAACCGACTTCAAAAAAAGGAGGAGGTTCTCAATTCGACTGTTTTTTTTTTTTTATGTTTGTTACCTCAGAACTTGTTACTGGGTGAACCGATTTTGATGATTATTTTATTTGAAAGCTGGTGTTTGTCATGTGGTCCCATTTAATTTTCATCAAGATCTGATAAAGAACTTCGGAGATACACATCAGAACTCTTCAATAAATGACGGCAAATCACTCGGGATAGCTGCAATCGCATTTATGTTTATTGTTTACACCATTTCATAACATAACATCACACTAGTACGCTCTAAAGGGGTACGCAAATGTAAACAGTTCACCTTGGTGTACCCTTATACGACCGGTTTTGTTTAAGTTTCATGTTATTGGGTAAATCTATTCTGGTTTCACTTTGGGCAATATTGGTACCTAGCCTATATAAATTATGTAGCACAACTAAAAAGTGAAAAATAAAAAAAACTTTTTACAAAAAATACAACCGACTTCCATAGAAAAACAAAAAAGTGTAAAATAACTTCAATTTCGGAAGTCGGTGTCAAAAAACGAAGAAAATAATACAAGAACACCGACATCCGAAATTGAAGTTATTTTACACTTTTTTGTTTTTCTATGGAAGTCGGTTGTATTTTTTGTAAAAAGTTTTTTTTTATTTATACTTATGACGAAATATGATTGTAACTTTGACATTTAAATTTTTCTTTTACATGTCATCATTTAATTGTTCTATCAGAAATCAATATTCAATTATATTAAGATTTAGTTTGAATTCATTGATAATGTACAAAGTGATATTAAAAATATTATTTGTTATCTAATTTTAAGGTATATTTATTATTTGACATCTAATTTTATAATAAAGATTCTGATTTCTGAATTTTTAAGGGACTATCACAAGAATATTATGTGTTTTTTTTATATAATTAGTTGAGTTATATAGTTATTTACAAAAATCTGCACCATGAAGGACCTGTGTGGAACCAACGCTAGGACTGTCGACGTGGCTGAGTTCTGGTCGAAGCACAACATCCAAATTAAAATCTAAAAATGGAATCATCGACACGATGAAGAAGAAGAAGATATAGTTGTGAGTATATGTAAGTTTCCTTATTTATTTCAACACACTGTGTCTTCGTCTATCATCCAACTTTCCTGTCTGCTGGAAGAAATTTCTATTGAAATAAGCAGTACCTTTGTGCTCTTCTATCTGTATTCTTTCTCTTCTCTGTTAAGTTTTTTGGGTGTACATAAATAAATGAAATAAGAAAATGATCAATTTCACGACGCTTGGTAAAAGAACCCACTTTTTAAAATTCACTGTTATAAATAAAGTTGCTGCCTAAAATTGTCTTGACGATACTTCATATAGATTGCCACCGTCCGACCTACCTAACCTTTTCCTAACTATGTATATTGACCCTAACATAGTTGGAAAAAAGCATAATGATGCAGCTGAATTTCAGTATGTCTGTTTATTTGAACTCCAAATCCCAGTAAGTTAACCCTAAAGAAGGCGCGCTATGAGCAATTTACTCACGTCAGTTCTGTTGCGACCGCGTAGTGCTTGTGGAGGCCGCGTACCTTGCGTCGTGCGGTAATTTTGCACTTTGTGCAAGCAATTACTCTGTACCGAACATATCACATAATGTGTTCAATATGTTACGAGAGATACACTCGTGTAGATCTCATGGAAGAGTATTTTGAAAATTTGAAAATAAAAGTAAGTTGATTTGTTATTTGCTTTAGAAGTTACATTTATGTTTCATAATTGTAATTAAAATACTTATTTTCTTACTTATTAAACCTTGTTTTATTTAGATAAATCTATTATAAGGCAATAAGTACTATAAAATTAGAAATATGATCATTTAAAGTTGTGTGAGTAATTTGCTCGCGCGCGCCTCTCCATGTTACAAACAGCCTCGCCTTCTCATAGGTTACAATAAAACATTAAAACCAGTACTACGATACTTATTATATTTGTAACCAAAAACCCTTCTCCCAAATGTAATATCCCGTGGTATCCTATAACGGACTGTTAAGCGTTAAATGGTTTGTTTCAAATTATATGATCTCGTACCTCATTAAGCAGATATATACGGTCCAATTACGTATCCACACGTAATTCCAGGTTGTCCATTACGTGAGAATTAAATTACTGTTTTGCTTGTGAAGTTGGAAGAGGATATCAAGTACGTTATTTTTTTTTGGGACGGTCCCACCGCTCTACTCCCAAACCACTGCAACTCCTGAAAGCCAGAATCAACAGTGGCGACCGACAGAAAAGTGCCGAGGCCATGAACCGGAGAATGAATTTAACTGTGTTGGATCCCGCAACAAAATTAATCAGTTAACAGTATAAAGGAGGAGTAGGAAAAAATAAAAATGTCCACTTCCCTCCATATCAAGCAGGAGACAGAACAAAAAAGGCCAATAGCCACAAAGGGTCGTTTACAACTGGAATAAGCCCAGTTGCCTAGCACCACGGATGAAAATTAGCATTAATACAATGGGTCCTAACATTGTGAGCTGCTATATTTATTTCCAATAATAGGTATGGCAATTAATAAAAATACATTTCGTTTATTTAATTTTGTACACATTTCATATTTACATTTTTAAATATTTCTTTATAAAAACAAATCATAAAAACAAAAAACATTTAGAAATATAAAAATAATGGTGGTCCGCCGGTGTCGGGAGCAGGGTCCAAGCTACCGGTGGTTAGGACTCCAGAAACTATCAAAGAGTACTGCCTTTTGTATCAGGCCCTTGATCCAACCGTGCATTGACAGCCTCGACAATGGCCGTCGAGGCTCTTGGCCATCAGGCCGTTGGCCGTAACGACAATCGGCACAATGATCACCGATTCCACATGTCGACAACCTCGTGTGCTAAGTTGGCCTACTTGATTTGTTTCTCTATCTCAGTTTTCACCAGATTCTCGTCATGCGGGATGGTGACATCGATTATCATTGTGCGGCGCGCTAATCGGTCTATCACCACTATATATGGCTTATTGGCAAAAATAGTCATATCAGTGATGATAGACCGATCCCAGTACAAAAAGTTATTATTATTAAGCAGAATTAGTAATCTTCAGTTTCAATTGCACTCGATGGAAAGAGGTCACTGCTGCATAAGCTGCATTTAAAACAAAGGTTACCTTTGATGCATTGGCCAGATATTTCCAGAGATTTTAAAAATCAACAAAGCACAGCCCGTTTTTTTTATAACTAAACTTAAATGGAAGTGCGTTCTACCCGGAGAAATTTGCACGCAGAATGGCTGGTCGATGAGGCCAAATGGTCTTGGGGTGACTGTGTACCGGAAAACGCAGCGTTGGAAGGCTTATCACTAGAATTGGTCGATGTGGCAACACTTAAGGGCGGCCTAGGTCCAGAAGTTGACGTATTTCAGCTGAAGGAATGACGTCACAAAAAGCGTGTCTTTGTACTTAATTTCGTGTGTTTAGAATAATCACAGATTCTTGTAATAAAAATTACCTACGAAAAATTAGGTTGGAAGATTGATCAATCCATGCTATTTTAATTAAACCAAAAACTTACTATTTTTATGAATTTGTGTTCGTTTTTAGATTTCCACCCACACAATCAGACTGTGAAGTTCTTGGCTCGGTCCCTTATCAATCACAATTTCTTTGATAGTACCTTCTAAGACCATCAAGGTTACGGTACACTAAAAGTAACAATACCTGTGATTTTAACACTGTCAGAATGCGTAGGCTTCTTCCATTATTTCCCCAAAAATAGGCCATTCTAACCTTTATATTTCACCTCTTTATATGTCAATTGAAAATGCGAATATGGGACAAACAAAATATAATAGGACCCATATTTTTACGAAGCCACACTGCCACTTAAACACGTTAGGGGTTTGGGGGCCTTTTGTACCCCTAGGACGGTGTTTAGAAACAAACTCACCCTTTGATTTTTTTTGCATATTTTATACTTTTTTTCCTCTGAGGCTTTCAGGCGGAATCTTTTGGCAATATTGTTTATTTTGTTTCTCTTTTTGTGAGTGAAATAAATTATTCTGTGTGTGTTTAGGGGCATTTTTTGAGAAGAGTATAAGTGTGAGATACTTGAATATTATTAAAGAAGACGTGCAGTGGATGTTTGGTTGTAAAATGGTAATTATGCCAACAGTTATTGGTATCTGAGTAATGTAATGTGAATCGCAGGAAGACCTGGGAAAAGTTGGATCAACTTGTCGTTACCATCATAATATTTAATTCTCTACTTATCTTGCTAGACAAAATTGTTAGGGTTCCGTACCCATTGCTGTAACTCACGTGTCTGTCCGTCGTCTGTCACACAGGTTTTACAGCCAAGTAGTTGGAGCTGAAGTCTTCAGATTTTCACAGTATAAAAGCATCTTGTTGATCCAAAGCCTTACAAATTGTCAAAATATTTTTATTTGTTTTGAAAAATTTATTTTTGGCTCCCAAACAGATAATAGGAGTGCACGCACAAAATCTTGCCTACCCCATCGAAGGGGTATTTTTGTTTAAATAAACACTGTATTTTTGTTTTAAAAAATATTGGAAAACAATCGAATGAGAACGAAAACAAAATTTTGTACCGAAGAATTTTTAACTTCCTATTGACCTAGGAACTTAAAATTTGGTGAAAATATTTATTATTATGTATATTTTACTAAAAAATACCAATGATCAATTATTGATAAAACAGATATTTTCTTTGAAATGCCCTTATTTTTCCTATTACAACCAATTTAATTTTGCGGTTTGGTACGGAACACTAAATGTGCGAAACCCGACACGCACTTGGTCGATTTTTTTATATATTTTATGGGTAACGGAGTATTGCATGCTGTTGATTGTGAATTAAAATATTAGACTTCTCAACTTTATATAGGATACGTCATTTGTGTTGAAAGAAAGGTTAGCTATTTTTTTTAATGTAGGTACCTACCCATAAGCAGCAGATCAAGACGAAGAGGGCATGACGAAATTTAACCAAAACACTAACAGCACCCGTACTAGAAACAAATATAATTGTATGGAAAAGGGATTTCCTTTTAGTCCAGCAGTGGGACAAATCGCAGGCTAGATAGATAGACATAGTAGTACAAAACAGAAGTGACCTTCATAACAGATTTATTTCTTCTACTACAAAAATGGTTTCCATTTCCATCCAAAAATGTTTAACTTCGTTTTCAACTTATTACCTACACAACATTTTCAAAATCTCTTTTCCAATCTTTATATCATCTACAACAAATTTATCACCCATATTACTTACGAAAGCATATTAAAAGTCCTCGTCGTGTATTCAGATAAAACGAAAATTATATTAAACCAAATACTTCAGGCCTCAAAAAATATTAAATTAAATGAAATCTAATTTGTTAATTCGCTGATATTCACTGGCACGGATGGATATTGGCACGGGAAATCAAAGGAACAAAGCGAGGGTACCGTAATAATCTTATTATAAGGATTTTGGGCAGATAATCACGCTGAATTCTGGTTGTAAGTAGGTATAGAATATTGTGATTTGAATAATTTGGGTTTTAGCACAGATTTGGAGATTTAATTACCCCTATATTTTATTTAAGTCATATCAGCAACTGGACTCCCAACAGGAATTCTCAAATTGACAGTTATCGCTGTGGATTATTCGGTTTCGGACAGATTCTGGTTTGGGCAGATTCTCGTTACGGCAGATGCTTTTTTGGCAGATTCTTGATAAGGCAGATATTTTACAGTCATCGTCAGAAGTATTATCACACACAAAAGTGTGCATTGATTGGAAAACTATTTTTTACAGATAAAAGCACGCACGACCTGGATCTGATGCCTGATCTGGTCAGATCAGGAGCGACATCATGTGGTCTCTATATAGTATATAAGTATAATTATACAGTATAAATATGTCTCTATAGTCTCATTTTGTAACGTTTGCGTTAAAAGTTTTAAGATTAAGATTTTTGCTGTAATTTTTTTACCTTTAATAAAGTTTTTAGTTTGAAATTGATTTTAAATATATCATTACATAAATTGTATGGTTCATTTTGATCATGTTACTTCTGCCGTATAACGAATCTGCCAAAAAAATAATCTGCCGTAACAAGAATCTGCCCAAAACAGAATCTGACCTAAACCGAATAATCCCAGTCGTTCTATCTAAAGACGGCGGGTTGGTCTTAGTCGTTTGTGTGATGCAAATGCACATTGTATCTGTGTGCGTAAGCTCGGGAGCGCTCAGTATCGCCTGAGCAAAGAGCGTAAGCTTGGGAGCGCTCAGTATCGCCTGAGCAAAGAGAGTAAGCTCGGGAGCGCTCAGTATCGCCGGAGCAAGGAGCGTAAGCTCGGGAGCGCTCAGTATTGCCTGAACACACAGAAAAAATGTGCATGTGCATCATTCTACACACACCTCTAAGACCAACCTACCGTCTGGTGATATAGAACAACTGTATTATTTGTAATACTTTCCGTTGCCATGATTGAGTTGAGTAAGGTTCCATCAATAGAGATGCAACATGGGCCTTACTTTTAGTGGTTAACCCCACTACTAAGATATACATTATGAATATTTGTATTTACTACGGCATGAGTTATTTTGGTTTAATAATTATGGGGATTAATTACTCAATAACAGATATTGTATAGCTGTGTCGTTTCAGTATAGAGGTAACTGACTCATCCACATATCAAAAACGAAAATAAATTATAAAGGCAAAGTCGTCCTGAAGCGAATTCTATCATATTCTATATTACTATAATAATATTATAAAGAGTAAAGTTTTTTTGTTTGTGTGTACCAAATAGGCTCTGAAAAACTGGTCCAATTTTAACAATTTTTCCACGAATAAAAAGCTTATTATGGAACATAGAAAGAAGTAACATAGGCTAAAACATATTTAAAAAAACTATTGATGATACATAAAAATTATGTGCTACATGATGAAATAACTCATTATTGCCTTTAAAAAAGCAAGGGTATATCTCTAGCTATCATAGTTAAGTCACAATTTAAACAGCTTTTGTGTTCTAAAATTTAGATCGCCGGTAGAAACAAAAGTTGGTAACATTCATATCGTAGTATTAATTCTTATTCAAATAAATAATTTAACAAATTGGTAGGGTAGGTAGGTGGGCTAGGGTAGGAAGGTAGGTAGGGTTGATAGGTATGTAGTGTAGGGAGGGGTAGGTAGATTAATATTTGGGGCAGGTGGGTAGGTAGGGTAGGTAGGTAGGATCAGGTAGGGTAGGTAGGTATGCAGCCAGTTGAAGAAAGCGAAGCGCGGGGACAGCTAGTCTTAAATATTTTTACAAAAAACGATACCAAGAAGAACAATAAACTATGTTGTTGTTGTTTGTCCTACGAGGAGATACTAGGAAAAGTCAACGACCGCTATTGCCAAGCCAAAACAAAACAACTACAGTAAGAACTTATCTAGGCAGACACCAAAACTTGAAAAGAGTCAACATATCTTTATTACGTGCTACCAAATAAAAGAAATCCCACAGTACAATCCTACAAACACCAAATAAAACAAACGCTTAGAATCTACTCAACTATACAATTACCGAAAACAAACTTATAAACACATGCACGAGGCATCCGAAAATTAAGCCACAGCTGATTTCAGAGAGGAATTTAATCATAAGATGAATGAGGACAGCGGGATAGTTTCTAGTAGACATTAACTTTGTACATTGTGAGAATTTGTGCAGTCAAAAGCGTGGATTTAGAAGTGTTATAGTCTTAATGGTAATTGATATAGCTTGGGCTTGGTTTGGAGTATCTATTCGCTATGGTTTGAGGCGTAGGTGTCTTTGAGTATCATTGCGAAATTCTGTTTCTAGTTCAGAGTATTCGACCTAGCCGAATACTTTATCGCAGCCATGATTTTAACTAGTATAAACTATAGCGTTTTGAAAGCCACAAGAATTCACTGCATGAAGAAAAACCAGGAAAAGTCACTGTGGCAATCATTAGGAGGGGCAACACTCATGAAAAAAATTGTCACTTATGTTATAAGTAAATCTTGGATGCAGGTTTGAAATTATTGACACTGAACGCCAAAGAAGATCAGATTTATTGAGAACTTTTAACTACCGCGTAACTAATGCTAAATGTACCAAGTGATTGCTAATAAGTACAGCTGGTTATGAATGCTGTTTGTGTACTTAACAATAATAATATAATATGCGTGCCATGTGCGATATTATGTACGTAGTCTGGTCATAAGTTTTGTCACATATGGAAAGTTAAATAAATGACATAATGAGTTACAACCATTTAAATATCAAAATTTCAGACTTTCCAAAAAGAAGGAGCTTCTATGTTCGACTTCATGTTTCTTATTTTTTTTGGTGAGGTTCTGATGAAGAACTTCGGAGATATACAATAGAACTCTTCAATAAATGTGTCAAATCTCTCAGGATTTCTGCAATCACATGTCTGTTTATTGTTTATAGCATTTCATAACTGCCAGTAAAGGGGTACGCAGATGTGTACAGTTCACCTTGGTACACTCTCATTTCACCGGTTATGTTCAACTTGCATGATATTCGGGTAATCTATTCTAGCATTATAGGTAGGGTTTGTAGGTACTTGCCTATTAAAATAAACAAACTTTTTTACAAAAAAATACGACCGACTTCCAAATAAAAACATTACGAATTGAAAAATTACTTTCGTTTTGGAAGTCGGTGTCCATAACGTTAAAAACGGTATCTACCACAGACACCGACTTACAAAAAGAAAGTTATTTTTCGCTTTGTAGTGTTTTTATTTGGAAGTCGGTAGTATCTTTTGAAAATAGTTTTTTTCATGAGCACGAATTTAAAACAAAACATAGTACATGGATTTGTGATAAATAAAGCTTCACTGTGATTGGGAGTGGACAACTCGATAAGGGTGCAGCACACTACTGCAATCCACAACTCACCAGCTGAAACCTCAATAAATACTTCCTAAGTATATCTATAAATTTACAAACGTATCGTTCCAATGGTCCTCATTGTCAATTCAGACCATGCAACTTTGTTGGTCAACCTGTCCCAATAGACAGACCAACTGTGTCGAGTTTACAATCTGCATTTGTTGGGACAATATTATGTAGAATAATGTAGATACAATGCTGTTGTTTTGTGTGTTGTTGTCAGGCAATCGAAGTTATAGTTGAGTTTAATGGGTGAGAAGACAGAGAATTGAGTAAAACTACATTTTAACTAGGGCAGTCAGCCTTACTGGCTGCTATTAGCTGATGGAATCAAGTTGGGAACACCACTTAGAGCGGATTTGCATTGTATCCAATTCGAATACAAAAAATGTCGGTCCAAAGTCGCCGCAGTACTACTTTTAGGAAGCCCCATTAGATCCGAACTGGGTCCATCCAAAGACCGAGTAAAAAAAAATTGGTATTCAGATTGGATGCAGTGTGAAACTGCACCTAACATCCATATCCTTCTAATTGGGGCACACTAATCCTTGTAGCTTGTGTTGTTATAGCTAACAAATATGTGCCACTATACCTACGGGTTTCTGAAGATAGGTATGAAGTACTTGGTACTGTGAGGACTCCTTACTTTATCATCATCATTTCAGCCGGAAAACGTCCACTGACACTGACGGACATCGGCCTCCACCAGGCGTCGCCACATTGACCGATCCGGTGCGTCTCGCATCCATATTTTTGTTTAGCTTTGCTTGACACTTCTGTACATGCCGTCTTATAATAGAGCAGGCACGTTGTTACTTCAATATAACATATGAAAGTTATTATTGCTTATTATTAAAAGCTCCCTGAACTATCCCCCCACAGTACCAACCTGTTTCCCCGAACAAATGTGTTTTCCCGATGTTCGTCCAAATTCCATCTAGGTATGTCTTCGCCAAAATCAAATCATAAAAATAATAGTAAAAATAAATGAGACAAAAACACCAATTTCCATCCTACACATTCAAACCGTAGGCAAACGGAAACGAGTTTGCAGAAAACAAATTTTCTTGAATCCAAATTACTGTGAGTCCTCCGCATCTGTTTATTTACTTTTCATCTGAGCGTAGCGTTAAACAAATATCGCTAAGCATGATATTATTTACTTTAGCTGATTTGTGTGCACACACCCGTATGTATTATAAGCGATTGCTTTCGTAATGTTTGTTCTGAAAAATTGATTTTGTATTTCGATTTTTTGGTTTCACTAAACTTTTTTGACATACTTTTTTTATTTTTTATTAATCTGGATTTTGTAAAACATTTTATGATTTTATTGCATTTTTTGACATTATTTTATTTTACTAACTTGCATTTTTTATGACATTATGATTTTATTATACCTCTATGACATTTTATTTTTAATTTATTTTTATTTAACTTGATTTTTATGATACTTTTATAATTGAACTTACTATCAATTTATTATTTTTTGTTTAAAAATTCTATTTATATGTCCTATAGATCGATTTAATTAATATTAACAGTTTTGTAAAATTTATATTTGTACGCCTGGATAGGCAAAACATGTATGTGCCACAAATAATAAGTTTAACCATCTTGCATGCATAAGTTATGTAAACACATGTTATAGCAAATAAATTATCTTTATCTTTGGAAAGGAATATGATGATGGTTTAAAAATTCTACATGTTGTTTACTCAAATTGTGTGCACTAGTGAATTAGCTCTACAAAAGCGAATTTAGTGCTTTAAGCATTTTCTACCAGTCAAACTTAGCGTGGTGGAGGGACAGATCATGGCAGCTCATAAGAAAGACACAGATACAGAAATTATATATTTGACGGTTTTGTGGTAACCCGAGAAAAAATATATAAATAAAACATATCTCATCATCTTAATCATCTCAGCCGAAAGACGTCCACTGCTAGACATAGGCTTCCCCCAAGCTTCACCACACTGATCGGTTCAGTGCTTCTCGCATCCACCGAATTCCCGCAGCTATAACCAGGTCATCGGTCCATCTAGACAGAGGCCTTCCAAACCAGGAGAACTAAGGTTACCGAAAACTAGCAAGTCTTTTCGTAATGCTGTAACATGGAAATATTGTAAAACCAAACCATTTTTAAAAGAGTAACCATGGAGTTTCTTGCCGGTTCTTTTCCATAGGAAACGATCAATCCGAACCGCGCACCTTTTGTCGACGTTTTATAAGTGCCCATGTAGGCCAATGTAAAATAAAAAAAATATTTTGATTTTGATTTTACCGACATAGCCCAAAGTATGACCAAACTAAAGTGGCAGTGTGCAGGGCACATTGCTCGTAGAACAGACGGTCGGTGAAGCCGAAAAGATCGAACGTTGAAAAAACATATCTAGGTACAAAAAATATTATTATGGCATTCTCTTTTCTAAATGCAACTTACCAACCTCAAAGTAGTATATTTTAGGAAGAACCAACGCGAAAACATATTAACTAACAAGGTAAAGACTGCATCCAAGAAACATCTAGTCAGAATCCCAGCACAACATTTAAAATTAGGTTTAAGGTGACACTAGTCGAAAATTCTTCCATACAAACGTAGTCTGGCGATTACTCCACTGTTTGACGGTGTAAGTTCAAAATAAAAAATGATATCAATTTGTCTCATCATTATCTAGCCCTGTATGGAAACAGAAAAGTAAAAAAATACAATATTTGAAAGTTATGAGCGTCGAAAATTCCATATTTCAATACTAATTTTAACGCATCTTTGGGCGGAAATAAATACCATAAGAAGAAGGAAAATTGCAAAACGGCCTCCATACAGAGATAGATTAGTAATTCAAGAATGCAATTAATTTTATTATGAAAATATCGTTCATTAGTTTTTTCATCATATCTAGACTCCCAAAGGTCTGTTCATAAAATTTCGCTACAAATTTGCAAAAGTGCTGATTCGTACGACAACTAGCTTCTTACTGCTCATCAAAGCATCAATCTCTTTCGCACGTATTGTCGGATGAGACAGCATGCATTTTAACCCCGCGCACAAAATAGTTCGTGCCGTTGACTAGGGGCACCTTAAAGATATTTATTTCCCATAAGAACTTATAAATAACAGTTCAGATACAAAGTTACATAATCTAAATAATATAATATTTGCCTCTGGGGCGTTGGAGAATTTACAGGGTACATATACGTTTTTTTTAGTTTACTCTTAAATAAGTTAATATTATCACACCTCTTTATATCTTCCGGTAAATCATTGAACAGCTGTGCTCCCTCCACTAATATTTTCTCGTTTTTTTGCCTTATTTAGTCCGTGCACATGCAGTTGCTAGTTGGCATTTGTTTTTACATCTCTACTACTACCTCTCTCTACTACTAAATTCGAACCAAAAACTATATTTTCAAGCTCGTACAAAATAATATTTTCATCTTAAAAGTCCGGTACAACATTTCAAAGCGGCATCACACACAAATTGACGTTGAATTTCAAGCGTGTTCAAAACCTTGCGTCAACCTGGCCTGGCGGTAAAATGAAAAAGTTACAAAGGGCATAGAGCAACGAGTTGCCGCGTCAGCTTCAGTCAAACCTGACGAATGACGACCGATTGTTGGTGTTGCCACCACGCGGAGTTAAGAGAGAAGTTTTAATAGGAGATTATTTTTGTTTCAATTTAGTTTGAACATATAGTTTGGTACGACTGTTTATGAGAACAGCTCATGTGATGATAATTTGTCAGTCGGTTTAGTTAGAAGTTAGTTTGCGTAATAATGTTAGTCATTATCAAGTTGTAATTTTGGTGTGAAACAGGTTCATTACACTTCACACTAATATTATAAAGGTGAAAGTTTGTGAGTGTTTGTGTTTGTATATTTGTTACATCTTAACGCCAGAACGGATGAACGGATCTGGATGAAATTTGGCACAGAGATAGATTATAGTCAGGAATAGCACTTAGAATACTTTTTATCCTGGGAATATGTTCCCTTGGGACATTCACGCGGACGAAGCCGCTGGCAGAAGCTAGTTTTTAGGATTCCGTACCCAAAGGTTAAAAACGGGACCCTATTATTAAAACTCCATAGTCCGTCTGTCTGTCTGTCACCAAGCTGTATTTCATAAACCTTTTTTGCCTAGAAGAAACCTATTCACTCTTGACTTAAAGACTTCAAGGTTATAGCTATCAGGAAATACAGACTCCGGCAGGGAATCCCACTCCTTAGATGTACGCATAGTAAAAGTATTTCTTAAACGTTTGGTGTGAATGGGTGGGATGTCCACCATGTACCTATGACGCATCGCCGTAAGTCTGGTAGTCCAATTGTGGAACTGGCTAGGAGGAATTAGTTCATGCAAACCATCGCACATCATTTCTTATGGCAGAATGAACTCAATAATACGTTGGATAATGTTCAGGCTGCATCTAGAGTTATTTTCTATAAGGACCTTCTGGAAACTATAACAACTTACCGTGGGTTCAAGCGTTTTTGTCATAAATATTATTGTAATCAAATAGCTCACAATTTTAGGTCCCATTAATATTAATGATAATTTTTATTCGTGGTGCTAGACAACTTGGCTTATCCCAGTTGTAAACGACCCTTTGTGCCTATTAGCCTTGTTTATTCTGTCTCCTGCTTGATATGGAGGTTTGTATTTTTTCCTACTCCTCCGTTATTCTTTTCTGATTAATTTCGTTGCGCGATCCAAGACAGTTAAATTAATTCGTCAGGGCTTCGTCGAGCTTCATTGCCTCGGCGCTTTTCTGGTGGTCGCCACTGTTGATTCTGGCTTTCAGGAGTTGCAATGGTTTGGTAATAGTGTGGTGGGATTTTCCCAAGAACAAACCAACGCACACTGCCCGAAATGTAACCGTTAAAAAACCGACAGGCTGGCAACTCGGCCCTGATGTTCAATGATCTGGTGCCTAGACTCGACCAGTATCTCATTGCCGATGAGCCTCTTGGCCACCACCTTTGTCAAGGATCTCCAACTTTTTGGCAGCCAGCTGAGTTTTTGCCTCAATTAATGAACCAAAATTGAAGGTCGATGTCATCGTAAGGCTAAGAAGCTCAAGATGGATCGTGATCGTAACCTGCAAAAACCGTGCATTTTTTCGGGACAAAAATGTATGATACTCAGCGATAAGTTAGCTTTCTGTCGGTGAAAATAAATTATGATTGTAGAATAGATATCAGTTGTTCCAAAGACCACCTTTTACAAACATACAAGCAAACAAACAAATATACTTCTTATAAGTATTAGTTGGATTGCAACTATTATTTTCATCTTTAATCTTCTCTTTGAAAAGCTTGATTTTCGGCAGGACTTTATTAACGCCACATCCACAAATTTCTACATAAATGAACGGAACTCTTTAGTAGACCCGTCACGGATTCGAATTGGAGTTGCCAACGCAAAAATAGTGACTCGACGCGTTAGCAGGGAATGAATGAATGAATTCTCTGATGTAAGTACACTCAGCAGAAAGTAATGTTACAGTTTTTTAAAGAGTGTTTTAATATCGGATTGAAGGGGTAAAGATTAAATTCTTCCTTTTGAGTGTAAAATAGTATGATTTTGGCCAAAATTAAATCTTTTTCGTCGTTTCGTAAATTCTTAAATTAAATAGGCTTTGGCCAATGGACTTAGTGTTAGTTTTTACTCGCGCTTGATCACGTTAACGCTAATTTCTATTGAAACTGAATAAACGCCGGCTGGTGACAGTGAGAAGAAACATCCTTTTTTTCTTATTTTATAATAGCTAACGTTTCGTTTCGCAATATTATCATAGTAACTCGTGTTTTTGCAAAAACCCTATCTTTTTTTAGTAAGATTGAAAAATGTTTACAACATTGTCTAATTATCCGTGTTTTCGCAATATCCCCAGGGTTTCCGCGAAAATAAATAATTCAAACGTTTATCGCAAATTTTCATTCAAGTGACATTAATTCAACCATATTTTTAATTAATTTCAATGGACGTTTCGGCTTTTCATCTGTCATATTATTAATTTTACGAAACTCGTCGACCGCCATGTTGCTTTGTGACGTAATGAATGAACGAATGTTTAATGTTATGATGTATAATTTTATTTAAAATTCAAAACCCATTTCATTTAAAATATTGTCCAGAGTAAATCTATACTAATATTATAAAGAGGTAAAGTTTGTGACGTTGTAAGGGGTAATCTCTGGATCTACTGAACCGATTTTGAAAATTCTTTCACCAGTAGAAAGCTACATTATTCCTGAGAGTCATAGGCTATAAAATATTTCCAAAAAAAATTTAGATCCTTCTGAAAATTTAACAATAAATTTAATAATGTAACCCAAGGTAGCAAAATGTTGCCTGTAAAATACATTATTTGGCGTGCGCTAAGGAAACTATTGATGATAGATAAAAATTTGTAGATAGGTAGGCAGGGTAGCCAGGGTAGGTAGGGTAGGCAGGGTAGCCAGGGTAGCCAGGGTAGCCAGGGTAGCCAGGGTAGCCAGGTTGACCAGGGTAGCCAGGGTAGGCAGGTTTTGGGCAGGGTAGCCATGGTAGCCAGGGAGGCAGGTTTTGTGCAGGGTGTTCAGGGTAGCCTGGGTAGGGGCAGGGTAGCCAGGGTAGGCAGGGTAGGGGCAGGGTAGGCAGGGTAGGGGCAGGGTAGGCAGGGTAGGGGCAAGGTAGCCAGGGTAGCCAGAGTAGCCAGAGCCAGGGTGGCCAGGAAAGGCAGGTTTTGGGCAGGGTAGCCATGGTAGCCAGGGTAGGCAGGTTTTGGGCAGGGTAGCCATGGTAGCCAGGGTAGGCAGGGTAGGGGCAAGGTACCCAGGGTAGCCAGAGTAGCCAGAGCCAGGGTGGCCAGGATAGGCAGGTTTTGGGCAGGGTAGCCATGGTAGCCAGGGTAGGCAGGTTTTGGGCAGGGTAACCAGGGTAGGGGCATTGTAGCCAGAGTAGACAGGGTAGCCAGGGTAGCCATGGTAGCCAGGGTGCCCATGGTAGCCAAGGTAGCCATGGTAGCCAGGGTAGCCATGGTAGCCAGAATAGGCAAGGTAGCCAGGGTAGCCAGAGTAGCCAGGGAAGCCAGGGAAGCCAGGGAAGCCATGGTGGCCAGGGTAGCCAGAGTAGCCAGGGTAGCCAGGTTTGGGGCAGAGTAGCCAGGGAAGCCAGGGTAGCCAGGTTTGGGGCAGGGTAGCCAGAGTAGCCAGGGATCCCGGGGTAGCCAGGGTGGCCAGGGTAGCCAGTGTAGCCAGAGTAGTCAGGGTAGCCATGGTAGCTAGGGTAGGCAGGGTAGGCAGGGTAGGGGCAAGGTAGCCAGAGTAGCCAGAGTAGCCAGGGTAGGCAGGGTAGCCATGGTAGCCAGGATATCCATGGTTGCCATTGTAGCCAGGATATCCATGGTTGCCAGGGTAGGCAGGGTAGGGGCAAGGTAGCCAGGGTAGTCAGAGTAGCCAGAGTAGCCAGAGTAGCCAGGGAAGCCAGGGTGGCCAGGGTAGCTAGAGTAGCCAGGGTAGCCATGGTAGCCAGGATAGCCATGGTAGCCAGGGTAGGGGCAAGGTAGCCAGGGTAGCCAGAGTAGCCAGAGTAGCCAGGGAAGCCAGCGTAGCCAGGGTAGCCAGGGTAGCCAAGGTAGCCAGGGTAGCCAAGGTAGCCAGGGTAGCCAGGTTTGGGGCAGGGTAGCCAGGGTAGGCAGGGTAGGTAGGTAGCCAGTTGACGGGAGCGAAGCCCCGAGGGTCAGCTAGTCTGTTATATAATTATTTTTTAACAAAAATTAAATAATAAATGTTATGCTAGTAATTTACCGTAACACAGACAATGCAAATAAATACCAAATGTTTAAATATACATAATACTGTGATTAAATACTACTAAAATATAATACTATGTAAATCAATAATTCTTCAAGACTCCGTATCAAAACGCCCTATTTGCAAAACGACATATGAGCAGATCGTCATATTCTCAAAATAACCATGTAGCAAAAGATCCTACAAACAAATGAATGGGAATGGTACAGTCATACCACAAAAATATGTAATTTTTATAGGTATCGCAATTATGTGGGACTCCAACCCACGGTGTCCTTTTGTGCCGCTTATGGCGGGAACACGGGCACTCACCGCGAACCCGCCGCGGCTGTCCGTCACCAGATCCTCCTCTGGGGAGTAACCCCCATCACCGGTGCACCAGAACACACTGTACGCCGTGACCACCCGAGGTATCAAACCAGCACATGGGCGCCAGACGACCCCGTGGATGAATCACAGGGGGATACTCTGTGACGGGCCAAGGTCAATGGCCCCGCCACCTACCATTTTTCGGCCGCAGGCGATTGGGAGAGCGGCCAACGCCATACTGACTCCTCCTCCCCTGCGGCCCCACCGCGTCCGCCATCAGACAGTGGCTACCCCGTCTAGGCCGCGGAAGGTAGGAAGAGCGGCGCACCGCAATACCGGCACTCCTCTCCAACCCTCAGCCGCGATGCCGCTTGCGGTGCCGCTTGGTAACAGGCGACATCGCAACTGAGGTGGGCCGCGAAGTCTTATGGAGCGAACCAGGTCCCATACTTGGGGGAGGCCTACGTTCAGGATTGGACGTATTTGGCTGAAATCATGAAGTACACAAAAATAAGTAAGTATCGTACATACTTGTTCACGTAGCAAACAGAATTAATATGTAGTTAAAAATCGATTGCTATCACCGCATGTACCTATGGTTTGCTCTAACTCTGCTATTTGTACCGGTACTCTGTATAAATCTCACCATATTTAGACTGTGGCTATTATAACTTAGCATTATAAAAAAATGTGGGCAACCGAAAATTTGGGGAAGGTTTTATTTATATAACTTACACACACTGTTGGGAACGAATCGGTTCGTAATTTTTTTGTTATTTTTTTGCAACACCATGTCAGCTAGCTGTCACCGATTTGACAGCGTGTGAGTGAGTTGGCGTTTGACACATGACTTGAAAATCTGAGATCGAACGCGTGCGAATGATTTTCGGAGGGTTTTGTGGGATTAAATTGTAATTACTACACCTATCCGTGATATAATTTCCTTTAGACATTCGGGATTGGTTTAGTGTTTCGCCCGTGCAGTTGGATTTGTGTTTATTTTGCGAACAGCGAGGTTTTGACGGTAGCGTGTTTAAGTATCTGTTGGAAGCCGGAACCCGGATCTGATCACGCCCCGTATTGTCCTTTATTCCCTGATTATTATATATATTGTCCTACCTAACCCTCGACCAGGCACGGGATTGAGCGAGCACAGAAGACCACCACGAAGACCACGGGTAAATGTATAGTTTTAAGTATCCCTTTCCACCTGTCAGACAGGAACCATTAACCATAATACAAACAAACCCCTAGCTTTCCACTGCTGCGAATCGCAGTTTCGTGGGTACAGACCCGATAGGATCCAGACGTTGCGACACTGCTATGGGCCCCAGATTTTGGCTTGGTGATCCGCAGGCCTGTATTCAACACACACTATCTTACAATACAATAGAGTGATAAAAATCATAATCTAAAATCAGTTCTTACATAAATGTTTAATAATTAAATACACCTAACCTTTTAAAACTATTAAAATCTTCTAAACTAATATAAAATAAAACTTTACTCATCTAAATTTTAATTATAACTAACAAAATTCACTCAAATTGCACGAAAATATGTCTAGCCTCTCATGCAATTCGTTGATCAAACAGATTGTGCGGCGGATAGCTGTTTTTGCCAATAGATTGGTTCTAGCAGCAGGCAAAAAAAAAGTTTGAAATACAAGTGTCTTGTCAAATTATTTTGTACTAGCACAAGCATGATATTTTATTTCCCTTCATTAGGAGCCCAAATCACCGTACTGTGCTCCAAGTGACTCCTTACCAAAGCGACATACAGCACCCACCGTGGTAATATTTGTGAATCCTTGCGACTGTCTCAGCACGAAACCTAGGTTTAAGTACGCTTTCATGCAAATCTTAACGATATAACCACGGAAAGTGAGATCCGGGGTAAGCAGTACTCCTAGATCTCACACTTGTGACACTCGCTGCAAAGGCGATTCCTCTACTTTGTATTCGTAGTCTAAGGCAGTCTTTGCGCGCGTAAATAACATGACTGAGCATTTCACTGTACTGAAATAGAATTTATTCTATGGCTCCACTCTACCACTCTATCTATGTCTTCCTGCAATCGCTCACAGTCCGACAAACTCTTGACCTCGAGCAGCAATTTGAGGTCATCTGCAACAATAAACATAAACTATGTCTGACTACCTCGGATAAGTCATTTATAATTAAAATACATTCGAGAGGACCCAAATTGCTGCCCTGTCTCACGCCGGATCTGGTGTAGTGTGGCTTGGATTCGAACCCGTTGTAGTCAACGTACTGCTATCGGTCTTTCATGTAGCTGGCAAAGAACCGTAAGAGGTGCGATGTACAGCCAATTTTTGACAGATTCATTAGGTACATCATTGTCAACGGTATCAAACGCTTTCCTAAAATCAAAATAAGCTGCGTCTACCTGCACACCAGCATCGACTGCCGGCACCACCCGCACCATGAAATGAAGAGTAAGGTAACACCGTCTGTACTATGAAAATTTGATTTTGATAGTTGTTTTTTTTGTGTTTTTGATAGGTTATGTGGATTATATTAAGATTCATTCCTGTTAAAGAATAGTCACTTTAGTACGATGCAGTGTGGATTTGATACAGTTTTATCGCTGTGAGTGACCGTTTTCTCAGTGTGTGATTACTGCAAAACCACAAAGTTTGTTGTTTTGCTTCATAATGTTGTAATTTGACAGTCTTCTTGTAAACAACATGAACATGTGTATGAACAACAACTTTTTGTACAATATTTTTATAATAATATTGGCTCCTCGGTTTGTGTGAGCATGCGACAGGCGGGAATCTTTCTAACGCAATAAAGCCACAACGCGCAACTGAGCGACGATGCGACCGCATAGCAGCTTTGTTGTAACCAACGCACTCATGATCGGAAGCCTATCGACATGGATTTGGCGGCGGTAGAATCAGGAATAAGAAACAGCTTATGACACTCAGCGTAGCTTTCTATGAGTAAAAGTATTTCCGTAATGGCATAAGTGCTTCCAAAGTTAATATCTTACAACCAGATAAACAAACAATCCTTTTATCATCTTTATATCTATAAGATAAGATCAGTATGCAATAGAAGAGACATATATATAAATTGCTATTTGTACTATTTCAAATTTCACCAAGCAGCACTAAAGTACTTATTAAAACATAAATAAAAACAAAAAATATTAAGTAGCTACAACAACACTACATTTTTAACGTAATACGACCCAACAATATATTCATAACCATTTTGCCGGCCCTCAAGCCTATCAGTACATTATAATGTATGCGCATACATTTGTTTCGGATGTCGTGTCGGACGCCTATCGGCCAAGTGTGGAGGCCCTAACACCTATGAAAATGTTTTAAAAAACATAACATAAAGCCTTGGTCAAACTGAAGCGAATCCAGCGCGGGATTCGCGAATAAATCTCTCTCGTATAATCTTTTCGAAAGTATGGCACTATGTATAATGCCCGGGCAATATAAATCAAGTCAACGTATATTATTTGGTCAGTAGGATTACAGAATCAGTTAGCATAAAATAATATTTGTAAGCAGTGCCACTATTTTCAACGAATTAGTGAAGCAAGCAGAATTAAAGAACCATGAGCGGGAGAGGCAAGCTCGGGACCTTAGGGCACCCTGTCACGGATAGGTTAGGTTCAAATGCGATGACAGGAGCTGCTTTAAAATCAATTTCCATATTAAAATAATTTATTAAGACACGTATTTTTACCCTGCTCAACAAGTGATGGGTATTATTAAAAAAGCCCGGCCATTTTAATTATTTCAATAGTGTTTAGCATAATTATTGCCTGGGAATTATGAATAATGCCGTATTAATCACTTGGTTCATAACATATATACTGACGCGAAGTCTCGTGACTTCCTAATCATTAAAATAATCGATGAGTGAATTCTTGTCCGCATCCCATGCGGGATTTGGCTCAGTTTGTATAAAAGAGACAAAAGCTTTGTATATTGCGTGACAATTTTCCACCAGAGATGTGCAAGCTAAGCGGTACGTGAGGAAAAACGGCAATTAAGAAGATCACTTCATTTTCTTAGCCTGGATTTGGTGGACAAGAGTTGAATATGTGCACGCAAAGCTGAAAAAAGTTCACCCCACATCCTCGCACCACTCAGCAACACACCGTTTCACAGATTCAAAATATACGCATATTAATATTGGATTCTACAAACTTACCAGATCGACCGGGTTAAAGCGGAATATTAGTATTTAACACGAAGAGACAAAAAATACTGCTCTATACATTCATGTTTGCATAACTCAACAAAATGTAGGTACTGAACAGCTGATTTTTATTCACGGTTTCATGTTTGGTCCTCTATTAAAATTTATTCATAATTTTGAAAGAATTATCCTCTTGCCAGGGTTTGGGTTTATTCTGCCCCACCCGTTGTATTTTCCCTAAAACTATAACTTTTTTTTATTAAATAATCATTCTAGGTACATCATCATCATCAGCCTTATAATGTTCCCACTGCTGAGACACAGGCATCCTCTCTGTGAGAGAGGTAATGGACCTTAATCCACCATGCGGGCCCAGTGCGGGTTGGTGAATGTCACATACTCGTATCTTCGAATTTTTGGTTCTAGGACATGCCAGTTTCCTCACGTAGTTTTCCTTCACCGTTTTAAGAGCAGTGGTGATGAAATAATTAACACAAAGTAAAGCGCCTGTCTGGGTTCTAACTCACGGCTTTATGTAAAAAAGCATGCCATGTGAACGTAGACTCATATTCACCTCTTTCATCGAGTCATCATCATCATCATATCAGCCGAAAGACTTCCACTGCTGGACATAGGCCTCCCCAAGTCCCGTGCGTCTCGCATCCAGCGGATCCCCGCAACCTTCACGAGGTCATTGGTCCACCTGGTGGGAGGCCTTCCAACGCAAGGAATGTAGAGATCCGAAAGGGAACCAGGGTTACCGACATATACAAAAGAATTGGCAAACTTAGGTGGCAATGGGCAGGGCACATTGCTCGCAGAACGGATGGCCGATGGGGACAGAACAGTTCTGGAATGGTGACCGCGAACCGGAAGACGTTTCATCGAGTAATTTGCTGAAATTACAAGATTAGCTAAACCTTTTGATCCAGATAGTAAAATCTTAACCAATTTTTAATTGAATAACTGAAATGACATTCAGCCAATGAAATCACAAAACATCCTTACAATTTCCATCATTTACAAATTATAATTTCAAATATCCCTGCCTTATTCCTTACCGGAAATTATAAGAAGATTAACTTTAATACCTAACTACTATTACCCCCATTTTACTATCTGCCAACCTTACCACGGCCCCCGTTCCGCCGACAAAGCCTATTTAATCCATGGGGTTATGGTGGAATCTGTAGGTACTATTATAGAGCTGTAGAGTTTGTTTGTTTTTTTGTTTGAACGTGCTTATATTTCTAACTGAAAGAATTTATTAGGCACAATTGATTTAAAAAGGAAAGAAAAAAATATTTTTTTATCAATTACTGTACAATCTTAATCATTATTAGTAGTGTCAAACACAGATGTAGCAATACGAGTACATTCAGTGGCGTAAAACGAGTGGGTTCAGCAAATGTCGATCAGGAAAGAGTAGGAAGGAGTAGGTCAGTAAAAAAATTAAGCTAATTGAAGTTCCGATATCTGGAATTACCAGTTGAATTTGAAAAATTATTTGAGCATTTAATTCTTATGGAAGGTCATAATGCTGTTTAACATCACGCTATGACCTTTAAGAGCTGAGCAATATGAAAAAAAACCCAAGTGCGAGTCGGACTCGCACATGAAGGGTTCCGTACCATTATCGCAACAAAGTCACGTTTGTTGTATGGGTGCCACACTTAAATATTTATTTTATTCTGTTTTTAGAATTTGTTGTTATAGCGGCAGAAGAGTAGTACATCATCTGTGAAAATTTCAACTGCCTAACTATCACGGTTCATGAGATACAGCCTGGTGACTGATGGACAGACAGACAGACAGACGGACCGCAGAGTATTAGTATTACGGACCCGTTTTTACCCTTTGGGTACGGAACCCTAAAAAAGCCAGAAAGAACGCTACGCAAATTCGTGGACGGGTGAAGCCGAGGGGCACAGCTAGTATTCCATAAATAACGTCCGCTGCAGATTCCACGCATTTATCATTGTTTTATTGTTTTTAAATAAATTCGAGTTTGGATTATTTTTTCATTCATTTGCGACCGCCGCCCTCTATGTAGAACCCTCTGTTTTGTTTCAGCCATCATTAATTTGAATTGTTTATTTTTGTTTGATTTTATACGTTTTGTGTGCAATATTTTTGTTTTTTTGAGTTATGTCTGAGAGAATCTGTTGTGGTTGGTCAAAGGTTTCATTGTGATTGCATAATCATTCATTAATCATCTGCAATTGGAAATGTTCAAGTCTTTTTAGGGTTCCGAACCTCAAAAGGTAAAAAAGGAACCCTTATAAGATCACTTTCGTGTCCGTCTGTCCGTCTGTCCGTCTGTCCGTCTGTCCGTCTGTCCGTCTGTCCGTCTGTCACCACCGATTTTCTCAGGAACGGGTAGACCTAGCAAGTTGAAATTTATACCAGATACTGAGGTCTATAGTCCCTATTAGGTGTATAAAAACCAAGGCCCTGAGTCACCGCGATAAAAATATATAAGCAAATTTAGTTTTTCGCGAAAACTTATAAGTACCAAAATTTACCTTAATTTTCAACTTTATTTATTTTTCGGGCTTTTCCCTGCACTTGTGCTATAAGACCTTGCTTTTAACCAAAATTGACAATTCTAGGTCAACCGGAAGTAAACTATAGGTTTTGGGTCGAAAACCTATATGGTAGTTCCCGTTGACCTAGAATCACGAAATTTGGCAAAAATTGAGGTCTTATTACAGCACAAATACAGGCAAAATTCCAAAAAATTTAGAAAGCCGAAAATTAAGGTAAATTAAGGTACTTACAAGTTTTCGCGAAAAACTAAATTTGCTTATATCTTTTTATCGCGGTGACTCAGGACCTTGGTTTTTATATACCTAACAGGGACTATAGACCTCAGTATCTGGTATAAATTTCAACTTGCTAAATTCACAAGTTCCTGAGAAAATCGGTGGTGACACACTTTCAAGTTTTCGCGAAAATCTAGATTTGCCTATATCTTTAAAACTTAGCCACCAATAACCTATTTTACTATGGCATTAAAATTCAAACTCTATATCTTTATTTCGAGTGAAAAATCTTGAAGGGTTAGTAACAATGTGATAGCATTTAAACTAATTATTAGTAAACAACACGATACGGTGACATATGTAACTGAAAGCAGTGAACTACATATATATACTAACAGTCCACTCTGTCAGCAATCATTTCAGAACCCTGTTAGAGCTGTCCATAACTCGGTCCATCATTGATGTTGCGCGTGTTAGTATTGGAAGTACGTGTGACGTCATTAAATCATGAATTTCCACTTTATAAGCACAATGGTCTGCTACAAAATACAAACTGTCGTATTTATTAAGCATCTACCGACAAATGTCGAAGTACCTACCTAAATATTATTGTGTGTACAGGAAATAACTCTAAACTTACACATAAGCCATAGTGATGATATTCCTATAAAATATTACGTAATTTGTAATGATCATTGTGAAGTATCCTAGATTTTATATTACCATTTTAGTATTATAAGTCCTTTCAGACAATTAGTACAAGACTGTCGGTTAGTATCAATATTCTTTTGAATATTCATTAAGAATGACTAAATAAGCGATATTAAATTCCTTAATTGTCTTGATACGTTTTAAAAAGGTTTCATTACTCAAGAATTGATTATTGACCTAATTGGGAGATTATTTATAGAAATGTAGAAAATGGTGGGGACATTTGACAGGTCGACTCGTTACTATAAATAGTGTGTGATTCGTAAGTTGAATTACTTTTGTTGTGAGCTACAAGCCAGTACGGATCAGATATTATGTTGTGATTGTGATATTGTTTTACTGAATTGTTATATTATGTGAAAGATGGAGTACACAAGCTTCACGTAAGTTATTTGATATTATAACTTGCTTATTGCTAATGGTTGTGTTGAAACTCTATTTCATATTGTGGCCTTTATTCATAATGATATTAAATTGATTTAAGGGCTAGTCATGTTCTTTGCCTTATTCTTGTTGCTTAGATTATGTAACATTTTAAATTGTTACAAGATTCATCATATAATGGCCATAATAGAATCAGATATTTATTGTGATAAACGATGTTTATATGGTTGTAAAAGATATCTATAAATACTTTTACAACCATAGTTGCTTCCGTGGAGTTTCTTGCCCTTCTTCTCTACGAGAACTAGGTCTAGCGAACGGGCGGTAAGCTCTCTGAGCCTCAATATAAATTAATTGACAAGCCTTATTGAAATAAATACCTAGTCTTGTCTTTTTGTGCTTTTCTTCATAAAACCTTTCCCTTATACACCACATACATAGGAACTCTGATACATAGTAAATAACCATCTTGACATATATTGATGCTTTTATATGGAGTTTCTAGCTGAATCTAACACGCGCTTGCGCATTATCGCGTGAAAACAAACGCGCCGCCGCAAACATCCCTGACGCACTACATCGCCAAGGCAATCCCATCAGTTTTCTGAACGCGTTATTATACTGGACACGAAGGGCTCTATACGTGAATACTTATCCCACAGGCTGCAAGTTTAGAAGGTGGTTCAGAATGCTCTAAAGAGCGTCACCTTTATTTCTGCAGTACAATGTGCAAACCTGCGAGCTATCATATTTGCATGCTTGGAAATGGCCCTTCGTTCCCTTTCAATGTCAGCATTGTCCTTTAAAGCTTATTATTGACACAGACACCGTCAGTATGACAACCGAAATGTTGACTGCTAAGCGAAAATCACGCATTGAATGCTTAGAGGTAATTATGTCCATCTTTATCTGTATCTTTGTCTGTTTCCGTACCTATAATGGGTAGGTACGGAACCCTCGGCGTACGAGTTTGACTCGCACTTGGCCGGTTTTATTTTAATATTTTCTTGCCGGTTTTGTTTCATTCAACATTTGAGACGAAAGTCCACTGTGCAGAGCTGAAAAGAAATAAGCCAACCTAAATCATCACCATCGAAAACAGGTCTTAAAATATACACTCGGAAGACCCAGGAGATGGGATCTGGTGACTGGTGAGAAGAATCACTCACCGTTTAATAGGCAGTGGAACGCGTTGACAAATTTGTCTACCTCGGGAGCGTCATCAGAGACTGGAGGTAGTGAAGAGGACATCGCTTCATAAATTGCCAAAGCCCGAGCTACCTTCGCGCAGCTGCGACCTGTTTGGCAATCACGGAAACTGACCTGAAGGAAAAACTC